>OX392535.1:45932687-46532687 GCA_947623455.1 Mimachlamys varia
CAACATGCACGAGGCTCACACCATTCCACCGCCGTAGTTTGCCTGTGTGTTAGAGACATGACCGGCACACAGTGCTGTAGCTTTAACTGAGATTACTGTATTTTATGGTTTCCCAAGCTTTTGAATATATGTGGTGAGTATATGTATGTATATTGTCTTGAACAGAACTAGTCTCGTCTGGTTGTTAAATTAATGTTTTCACCGATACTTCTGATGGAGCACCTGTATATGAACATGTATTTATTATTTATTTATGTACATCACATGATGACAAGTGATTCTCTCTCAATTATGTTTTGTGTTGCTATAAAGTACTAGAATGATATTATAAGTGCTAGAATCAGAAACTACAACCACCGGTGTTAAAGTTGATTCCTGCATTGTCAGTTAAAAACTAAACAATTGATTACTGGTAGTTATCTTCAGACAAATCATGATCATTGTCCTTTGAAGAATGTCCTCTTGTCACTGGTAAAATGCATATGCTCTATAAATATGTTGGGGTGTTAATACAAAAAGGAAATGAAATCTATACTGTATTCAAATTTTTAAAATCTTTAATTTAAAAAAACTTAAGGTGCATTTCTCGTTGGTTTGAAATCATTGTGCAATTTACATACTCTTGTCTTGTTTTTTATTTATGATAAACATTCTATTTATGGGTAAACACATACAAAAATGTTTTGTACATACTCATCTGTTTCATTAAAACTGTGCACACAGACTAGGGAATAAACACTATGGTGTAGTAATGGCTCCTGTTTTTCCATTGTACCAGTAAAACTAAAACTATTGATTACATCGGAGCTTAATTCAGTCATAATCCCCTGCTCAAAGCAAGTGGATCGTGAAATGACTAGATTTCTTATTTGTGAAAAAACCAAAGTCTGCATGTTTTCATCTCTGGCTGGAGTCAGCCAGATTGATGATACAATGGTGTATAAAAGGGTTCTCCATGATTCTTATCACCGTCAGTATTTTATGTTTTTTATTTTTGGCAGCATGGTGCAAAAACGTTAGCTGTTCTGTTTTGTTACAAAAACCTTACTGGAAGATATTTATCTGATGACGATATTTCTTCTATCATAAAAAAGGATTTACCGGGTACATGAAATAGTATTGATGTATTCAGTTATGTTACCATGCCACTGCCCAACTTACTTTGCATAACCAGATTCTTCATGCTTAGTGTACATATCTGAATACCACACATTATTTATTCCTGATAGTGCTGTCCAACCCATTGCCCTGGGTATGATTCAACAAAATGACCGCCATTTCCTGGCCTCAGATTGGTTGAAATTTTAATATTGTTCGATTTGGATGGAATTGCTTTTTACAATTTAAAGCAGAATTATTTTTTGTCAAGGGAAGTAACTTGCGCGTTATCATATCTTGTTTGCTGTTTCTTCCATTACAAGTTAAATTGTTAATACTAACAGGCGTAAATAGCAAAAGAGAAAGTTCCATTTCATTGTCTTGTGTTAATCCTCCTCATTAACTCCCACCTGTTTATACAACACTAATAATAGTTCAAGGTTCTTAGATACGCTTTACCACAAGCTATACCGCGGGGTATCGTAAATTGTTTCAAACACTTAAATTATTATCCGAGGTCATAGGGCCTTAGCAACCCAGCCAATATCATTCTCAACTGCCTGGGGAGTGTACAGGTTGTGTCACCATTACGGCACTCACAGCTAGCATTCTATTATTTCTACCACTGCCCGACCACATACATGTGTACTCATTTACAGCTGAGTAGACTGGAACAAGGGTTGATACAACACAGTGCTGTGCAATCACTCTTTGTTATTATTTATAGACTACTGCAAAATAATTGATTTTAGTGGATTTCGAATGGCATGCAAGTCGTGCCATGAATTTTGCTCTGTATTCTGTCATTTGAGTTTAAATTGCTCAGGATTAATTCTATGGATGTAAAACCTACACAATTGATTTCGAATGGCATGCAAGTCGTGCCATGAATTTTGCTCTGTATTCTGTCATTTG
Source organism: Mimachlamys varia (assembly GCA_947623455.1). NCBI lineage: Eukaryota > Metazoa > Mollusca > Bivalvia > Pectinida > Pectinidae > Mimachlamys > Mimachlamys varia. The sequence goes on from OX392535.1 coordinate 45,934,701, forward strand.
AGTTTAAATGGCTCAGGATTAATTCTATGGATGTAAAACCTACACAATTAATTTGTGTTTCTGACTAACAACCCATGCTAAGCATGATACACAGATCATTTTCAAAATTCTGTCGTGGTGTGTCAATACAATGTAGAGGGATATGATAAATTTCCTTCCCAGGAGTTTAGAGTTATCTGCTAAAAGTAGAATTACTTAATCTCTCTCACCTACATAATTTTATAATATTTCCTTCTATGCATCTTCTACCCTTGATTTTGATAAAATAAATTGTACTGGCAATGTAAATATTATAATGAGGGTATGATAGGTTTCTAGAAAAAAAGTTTGTTAAATTGGTTTTTCTTTTCCCTTAGGTGATGCCAGTAATTAATTTTTTTCTACAGATTTTTTTTATCCTGACCAAATAACAATTTGATGACAACACATATCATCTTGAAACTAAGAAATGGCCTCATGTTTATGAACATCTATCAGCAAGGTACTGAACATTTTGAACTCTGAAAAATATGTTTATATATTATACACTCCTCATTATTGAAACCAAACTTTCCAGATTGAAAGTCACCATTTATATATGTAGGTTAGTTTTCTCACATTGGTGTTCCATCATCTTTATAGAATAAACACTATTTGATACGTGTAAGAGGTAGAGAGAATTGAAGAGTTCCGAACTGAAATTGTTATTGTGTAAGGGAGGTAACTCAAACAAAAGTATGGAAATCTAACACAAGAGCTTTGATATAGAGTTAAAATCTTAAATATTTTGAAAATAATCAATTACTGGTTTGATATTTGTGATTATAAACCACCAAAACTTTTGAAAAACCAAGGAAGAAAAATAAATTGCAATGGAAATTTATGATTATGAACTGGTAAAACTGAAAAATAAATCATGAGTATTTATTGTATTCAGTTGAAATCTTAAGATTAAAAACGATAAGTATTGAAAATAATGCATAGCTCAACTTTTAACATTTAAAATGCAAAATACTTTTTATTATATAGTTTGTTATAAATGTTTATGTTTAAGAATACTCAGTGCTGTTTGTGATGTTGGTGTTGTATCCACTAGCTTTGTGTGTTATATATACAGCTATCTTATCACTGTGATACCCTCATCAGCAGTCATTCATTGTTTTACAAACAATCATTGAAAACAAAAATTTAAAAAACCCAAAACAATATAATTGTTGTGAACCAAATTTAATATATATTTGATCTGATTTATATAAGTATGTAATATTTGGATTACATTTGGTAAAGTAGTAATTTACCTTGATGTACTTAACGATTTGAGGACGAACAGTTAACAAATTATGCATTAAATGTATTTATTTCAAGAAAGAATGAAATTGAAGGTAAATTTTCGGTGTTTCTTATCATGTCAATATCATCGTTTCATTTCATTTACCTCGGATGTAGAGCAGCAACATTTGTGTCTTCTTTAAAATTCATGTCTGTATTTCCTTTTTAAATAAAAATGTTAAATGTTTTTTGATTGTCCATTGTTTTTAGCTCATCGGCTCGAAGTGAGCTTATTCTGTGATGTCAACTTTTCCATTTAAACAACGTATTCAATGACCCATATGCAAGGTCACAGGGATCAAATCTGTTTAAATCTTTAAACAACTTTTTCTTAATAACCAAAAGGCCTAGAAACATGATATTTTGGTGAAATGTTCCTTGTATCCAGTTGCGGTTGAGATCCCCACCCCAAAACTATACGATCAGAATTATGATTTTAGATTTGATCTGAGGGTCCATCATGCCCTTACAGACTTGACTTCTCAGTCATAACTTTTAAACAGTTGAAATCCCCACCCCAAAACCTGACAGACAATTGATTGGCGTAAAGAGATAATAACAAACACGATTTTAGGTTTGACCCCAGTGTCTGCCACGCCCTTGAAGACTTAACTATTGAGTCATAACTTTTAAACGGTTGATATCCCCACCCGAAAACTTGACATAAAATTGCTGGGCGCAAAGAGATGATAACAAACATGATTTTAGATGTGATCTCGGGGTCTGTCATGCCCTTGTAGACTTAACTTCTGAGTCATAACTTTTAAACGGTTGAGATCCCAACCCAAAACTATACAATCACAATCATGATTTTAGATTTGATCTCGGGGGTCCATCACGCCCTTGCAGACTTGACTCCTGAGTCATAACTTTTAAACGATTGAAATCCCCACCCCAAAACTATTATATACCATTGCTGGACATAAAGAGATAACACAATCGTGATATTATCATTGATATCGGGGTTTGGCACACCGATGATTTTTAAGTTGAACTCGAAAACAGATGAGTTATCAACCAAATAACCGATCTTTTAAACTATACTGATATGCTTCATCGATTTGTCTTTGGGTCTGTCCCTGTTGTTGGGATCTTTTCGGAAAATATTTTACCATGATTACCTAGATACCAATGTATTCAGATGAGTGATACAGGCCCTTTTGGCCTCTTGTTTTGACAAAAATTGACGAGATTAAGCCTGCCTCAATTTGTAAACAATATTTGCATAGAAAATTCTCCTCTTTGTTACTTGTTGGGTATCTATATCGTAAACAGTTTTAATCAAATCGACTGCATGGCAGCATTAGAATGTGTGACGTCACATCATTGTTCAGCCATTGTGATGTCACGTGAAAAGGAGTACAAGATAGAAATTTACTACACTGCTTTCTTACCCTCATACACAGAAATGAGAGAACATTGTATAACCGTAGGATACACATTATTACTAGGATAAACGGGGACACTAAAGTGTCAAGAAGTCTTCCAGTACATTTGCAGGAAGCAAAAATCGAGTACTTTGTATTACAAGGAATTCATACTAACAACCATGTGTCCTCATATGAATGACCTTGACCTGTTTTCGAGGTCACAGGGGTCAAACATGTAAAAACCTTCACACTTACTGAAATATCCAGGGTAATGATATTTTGCCAGTAGTACCTAGAGTTTAGTGCTAAAAAGTTCCGTCATATGAATGACATTGATTTAAATTCAAGGTCACTTGGGTCAAATGTCTTGAAATCTTCAAGACAAGAACAAGAACTTTGACCCACTTTCAAGGTCACTGGGGTCAAATGTGTTACAAAAATCTTCAAGCGACTTTTTCACAATGACCAAAAGACCTAGAGTACTGATATTTGTTTTTTAGCATACCTGTATGAAGGACTACACAGTTTGTTCAAATGAATGACCTTGATCCAATTTCAAGATCATAGAGATAAAATGTGATACAAATCTTTCAAACGATTCTTCCCAGTAACTTAAGTGCCAAGGTAACTACATGTAATTTTTTGCTGACAGCATGCTGGGATAAAGGGATATCAAGTGTGTTCATTGACTCTCTCTCAAAGTCACGGGGTCAAATGTGTTATTAAAACAATTATTTAATTACTTACAAAACATTATATAGCTAATTTGTCTTGAAAGTCAGATGACCGTTCAGGCCCATGGACCTCTTGTTTTTGTTTTGGGGAGCATTTAAATACGCAAATGCTTATTACATCGGTGGCCTCCCGGTGTATGCGATATAGATGCTTGTGTTGGGTGTGTTTATTTGGGTGGCTGCGGTATGTTTGTGTAAGTCTTCTTGCAAATGCTATAGCCCATCTTTTGCCGATTTAAAGTGCTACCACACTGAAGTATTCTACACAAGCCCCCAACAGAACACTCCACCCGGTCACGTTTACGCCCTACCTGCAGGGCATCTCTTTAATGTTACTATCAAGAAAAGCAAAATTTAAAATGATGAAATTGTGATGCTTGTCATACAACACAGAATTGGTTATTTTGTATACAGAACATCATAAAATGTCAACCGTTATATTGAAATAACCTAAATGAAAAGACCTAACACATAAATATCCTCAAAATGAGATAAACGCAAAAAAAGACCACAAATAATGTAAAATGTGTAAAAATTAATAAGTTTTATTCACACTTTATAACTACAACAACTTGACTGGTGTCAATGGTAAGACCGTTAGTTCGAATATACAGTACAGCACAGTAGAAAATTAAACGGGCAGGAAATTAAACTGTCAGTATAGCACTTCAACTCGTACACTGCTATACGTGTATTTAACAACAGAAAGTCTTCAAAAATATACGTATCAGAAATGTAGTCTGGGTCACGTGTGTGCCTGGCTGTGCAGCCGACACTCGGACGGAATTTTAGGATCGTCTTTGGAAAGTTTAAGTATAGAGCGTTGTTGGCAGGGACCATCTTTGATACTAAGTGGTAACGCTCTCTTCATTTTCGATATCCAGGAGTTACGCTCAGCCACACTCGCTATACCCCTGGAATATGGTAAAACTGGAGGTTCCATGTGCGGCACCTTCTTGATGAGGCAAAATTCGACCCTTTGATGTATGTACATCGAAAGAATCCCTTGGTCACATATTGGTAAAAAAAAATGACAAGCCCTGAAGTCAGTTGTGGCTCCTTTGTAATCTTCAAAAGAACAGGTACCAGCCTAGGGAGTGGTCAGTTTTCTTTTACCTGAGTGTGCCTTCAGTTTTGCATTATTCCAGGGGTGAAGGTGAGCGTAATCTTTGGATCTAAGATGTACCCCCTTCTGCTCCAATTGAATATCTCATAGCAAAGGTGAAGGCACATGGCTATATTTGGTAGGTCTTCGGGGGGGGGGGGGGGGGCGCAATGATCCATCGCTAATGCCGGTACATGTTGCTTTGAAGATTACAGAGAAAAAATGAACCGTTATGCTACCGCAAGATTATTTTGACATACATTAAAGAATCCCAATGGTCTTCTCCTTTCATCTTATCCTGAAGATGGCACAAACCGAGTCTTCAATTTTGTCACGAAATAGTCCAGGGTACAGAGAGCGAAAGGGAACGTAACCACTTAGTGTCGAGGAGGAGAAGGGGAGAATTGGAGGTCTAACTTGGGAGTCGGTGTTTGGTAATTAGAAATAAAGAATACTCTTAATTGGTTAGAAAAGCCTGTTGTTGGTTAGATCGAGTTAGGAATACAAGGTTTTCAGCAGTGAAGGTCTTAAGTGCCACATACATTCGTTGCAGATCAACTTGATGTTTGAAATCGGTCTAACCAATGATGCCCTCGGGAATGAACGTTTCAAGCGTTCTGGCCACGTTGTCGATGTCTTTAGGGATGACTTGTATGTGTATTTGGGTCCGGTGACTCGTTCCCATGGTACCCTCCACACACAGCGCCTCGTCACAGTACACTATCGTGTGTATACTGTGGTCGTATACGCCTCTAGTAAAATTGCCCGACCCCTTGTTCATGACGTCAAACGTGGAGCTGGAATGGTCGTTAAGGGGGATAATACCCACTGCCAGTTTGTTGGAATAAAAGTCGAAGTTGAACGGCGCCTCCCACATGACGATCACACGGCGGTTGTCAAGCGCCCACGAGACGGTCCCTTGTGTTCCAGTGGCGGTAAGGCTGGTTTTCCTAGCAATCATGGCTTCTCGCTGACCCGGATGTACCTCCCGCGGAGAGATAGTGATCACGCCTCTGTCGGGGTAGGCTATGGGACTGGTCATGGCCCACTTACTGTAGTTGTCCACCTCCATACCGATGACGTTTCGGTGACTGAGCGTGTTCATCAGGGAGTTCAGGCTCGTGCCATGAAGTGAGGTCCCGTCGACCATACCGCCGGTAATGGCGGATACGATCTGTGGATCCAGCTGGCCTACAGCAAATCCTGTGTAACGGAAATAGTGGCCTGTTATACTCGTAATTAAAACACTTTGTCAGTTTGATATATATTAATATTTCCAAAGCACATAGACTAGATGAAGCTACTTAATTTATTGGAAAATATTTACATTTGCTCTGCATTGCAACTATATAACACTATATTTACAGTCTGTTTGGAATTGATAGTATATTACCTATACATTTCTACGAATGCCTACTGAACTTTATTTTCCGATAAAATCAGTGGATCACGCGCCTATTGGCGCAGCGCGCAGTAATACACTCCGTTACGATTTGAACACGAGGCCGCGTCACTACTTTCCAGACTCGATCAATATCCTGCCGCGTAGTATGTGTTAATTTTTTTAAGAAATAAATAAGAAGCATTTTAATGGGTTTTTTAATACAATGACAGTAACAAAGACAGTATGGTTTGTTTATATTTGAACTTATGTGAAAAATTAACAATAAAAAGATGTAATCTTTTGGAACTTTTTTGTTTACTTGTTGACTGAAATTTCGCGGGAGTTCGTCACCTCATAAGGCGGCTGTTTCAACAGTCTACCGAAACCAAACGATACTGTTTGATTTCATCGCAGTAAGTATCATAATATCTGATTAAAGAAATAATTACACGTGGGAATATAAGGCATGGACAGTAAATATAAGGATTAAAGTTTCTTTCTGGTGGTTTTATCAAAGGATAAAGTTCAGTAGGATATCGATAGTTGTTTCATGGAACGCTTCGCGTTCCATTCCAACTATCGATATCCTACTGAACTTTATCCTTTGATAAAACCACCAGAAAGAAACTTTAATCCTTAAATCAAGGCCAGTTCCGTGTTTTGAGAGCATAACACTAGAGTGGTCATTATGACGTCATTACGATTGTGACGTCATAATCATAACGTTGGAAATAGCCGGCCGATACTGGTTGTTCGCTGTTCCATTTATTAATCTACCTTAAATTTTCATTAGAATATACATATGAATTCATTATCAAAACCAATGGAAAAATGTAAATATAAACATTAACATCATTCTGTCCCGTGTTATGGTCCTATAACACGGAACAGAATGATGTTTAATGCTTAAATAACATATATTGGGACATTGTTACGTCATCATGCTTATGACGACGTCATAATTGTAGCGCTGGAGATGGGCTGCTCCACTGCCAACGGGTGGCTGTTCTCTGCCTGGATTTACCTTGACGTTGAAACATGCTTTGACTAATATTATAATATGTATATGTCTGCATCAACTGTATGTTGGTTAACATAACATGTAAATATAAATATTGGGTGTCATATTTTGGCATTCATTGGTGTGTAACATACATTGGCTAATGACCATATTCAACATGGTGCGCTCTAGATCTAGCGCGCACCATTGACTATGTAGGTGCGCTTATATATGTTACACACCGATGCATATCAAAAATATGACAACCAATCCATACCATGCATGTTTCCTTCTTTGATCGCTATAGCACAACTATTGCAGGACTATTTGTTCATTTTACATCACTTACTTCGTGATAATTTGGAAAACATATTCGTCTAGTCCTACAATGTGTACCGTCGAGTGTTCCGATGGCTCTATTCCATGTTTATTATCGTATATTTGCCATTTTCTGTTGTTGTGGAGCCTCAAATAGTGTTCCTATGGTTCTATTCCATGTTTATTATCGTATATTTGCCATTTTCTGTTATCGTGGAGCCTCAAATAGTGTTCCGATGCTTATATTCTATGTTTTTTTTTATCTTATATTTGACATTTCGAGGTTCAACAATTACAGAAAATGTCAAATATAATAAACATGGAACGGAACCACCGAAACACTCGAATGCATATATAATGGGACTATAAACCAAAATTATAATACATTATTTAATCAATTTGATATAACCAAATTCCACTCATATTTTATGTAACGAAATTATAATACACAAGGAAGGGTTGCTTGCTACGGAAAATTTCTCTTACGGTGATCATCGAAAACCCATCACGTCACCGATCCCTTATCTTCAAAACAACATGACTGTTGCAATCTTCATATTACTGCTTACGGACATTTATGCGAGAACACGTCTGAACAAGTTATCATTCTTTTAACAGAAAAACAATATCGCAAAAAATATAAAGACGTTTTCATGATTAAAACATCAAGTTGTCAACGTTAAATTGTCAACTCAAAAAATCTCCATGCATTACACTGATGGCCGAGACATTAAACTAATGTACCAAGGTTGCAACTAAGATCTTAGTATCCAAGACGTTCCCCCAAACAAATTCAGAAAAAGAGAAGTTCTCATAAAATTGATGAACCATCTCTGGAAAACATCATTCTTTGTAGCGACTCCTATATCAATGCACTGTTAAATCTGAAAACAAGTGGCTCTTATAACTGGCCACATCTAGATTGTTTATGTATGGTTTCCAGACAACTCACCTATCTGCCATAACGACAGGAGCGTGTAAAAGACTTGGCCGATCATCCTGGTCATCTTTTGTCTACTATGGTGTCCCGACTCTTCCAGGTGATAATATTTCGCTACCAGGTGGTACTTTTCTCACTACTCGCATATTTTCTGAGGACCAGGAACTTGTTTCGTTTAGGAGTGTTGATTAGGGAGTGATCGCTTTCACAGAATGGCCGTTACGTCACACCAGTTCAAAAGGTGAGCACTTTAGTGTTTATATTATTCCTTATCACTGTCTGAAACAGCCTGTTTATCGGTTTTCTGTTTTAACCATAGTTTGAACGCTATAACTTATATCAATAGCCATCGGAATGTTAGATTATCAGTATCCTACTATTTGGTTTCATCTCTTTAAGAAAATTATTTGGGTTCAGAAACACTAGTGTCTTTTTCAGTCATCTAACTTTTGCTCTTTGTAAAAACTGTGAAACGAAAACATCGATTTCTGTTTAGTTGCAAGTAGCAAAAGTAGCAAATTCCTCATTCTTTGCTGGATAGAGAGCCTGAAAGACAATACCCCACTCTAAAAAAAATACCAAAGCGTCAACATAATCAAAATCCGAACTCAAAATCGATTAAACTAAAGGCAAAATATGAAAGGAATTATTTACGTGGAAACTCTCCTAAAAGTTGTAGATATAAGACCAGGTGACCCGGAAGAGTAAGCGTCTTCTGCTTCATCGTCGACATCCGTCATGAAAATCTTGGTCACATCCAAGTAAACATTAATCCTCAAAAATGAGAACCGGGTCATCACTGCCAACCAAACAAGTAAGCACACTAATTAGCAAACTCAAAAACTTCATATCACACGAAATTACACGATATTTCTCGATGAAGTTAATCCAATTCGGATTCGGAGTCCATACGCATCTTGAAATTCACCTTCCAGTTAATGGACGGAGTCTCTCGATACTGAAGAACTTCATGGAAAGCTCCCGTACCTTTATATTGGCGATAATATTCAGATTACTGGTTACTATGTATCCAGCTGGACGACACCAATATGGAGATGAAGAACATGAACATGCTGAAGGAGGCGTTATTTTAAGGTTGTCTTTAAATAATTGTTGCAGTGTTTGCTTAAATTTAAAAAACAAACTAACGATAATACGACAACAAACACTGGACGAACACTTCGAGTGATTTTAATAGACTAATTCACAATTTTACTGATCAGATTCACGTGAATTGAAATACTTTTCTCTCCGTTTCCCCTGATTCTGTTTTGCTGTTTATATTGTGCTCGGCGCCATAGAATTATTTCCTCCGCCTCTGTGGAAGAAAAGATATAAATGCATAGGAATAAATGATATTCCAACATTGTTTCGATAGTATTGTGCAATAGTTTGTATGAATGAAATCAAATTATGTATTTCAAAGATGACGTAACACACTCACATGCTACACCTTTTAAATTTAGTACTAGAGCATGACGAAAAAATGAATTAAACTGCACCATACAGCGGTTTCGTCCTCCTAGGACTCGTCAGGGATGCCAGGGCCCCAAAAGGTGGGAATTGAAATTATCTAAACTAATGTAGAAGGGTCAGGTGTGTAAAACACCTTTAATTTATGAAAATATTAAGTAAAATTAAGCTATGTCGAACGCGCCCTTTCTTCCTCCTCTCCTACGTTTGAAGTCGGTTGCGGTTCCTTTGTAATCTTCACAGGACAAGCATGCAACCAAGCGATTGGTCATGTTTTGATTTTACCTGAGAGTGCCTGCAGTTTTGCCATGACATATTCCAGGGGTGGAGAGAGCGAGCGTAGGTGATCGTAACCCCTGGATATCGATTATGTAGAATGATCAATTCTCTATTTTCTGTAAATATACTTACACAAAATAAAATATCAAGGAGAGATTTACGGGTGTTGACTTTGGTCTTTGCCTCAGGTTCCTTTTCGGAAAGTTCTGGTTAAATAAAATCAAGAATATGGGCGTTAGATCTTATAAGCAAACATCTGTTTTAACTCATGAGTATGATAACATTATACACTGGTTTTGTTTTTGCTGTAAAAATAATTGATTTTAAAAGCATTTTGCATTTGACATCATTAAAACTACTACAAATTTGAAAATTTGGAAACTTGCATTTAGTTTTCTGTCTGTCAAAAGATTAATAGAATCGATCCCCCATGTGTGATGTAGACAGAGAAATCTCAACCATCGGATAAAACTGATGCATATTAGCACTGGGCTTGATGCTGTAGACAGAGCAATCTCAACCCGAGGGTAAGCTTTATGAATTTTAGCACGAGGCATTATATCACATAGGGGTAATTGATTACTTTTCTCCCACATTTTCCTACGTAAATAAGTTTCAATGTGGGCTCGGTGCACCGCGCCATCATCAATGGTTGATGCAATGTGTGGCGAAATCGGTGACGTTACTCTGGTTACACTGCATAAATGATGACGCGATAGTGATATTTTAGAAAGATAGCGCGTGTGAGCTGTCTTTTCCCTAGCCCGGTAAACAGGTTAATCGTTTAGTTAGAAACAATGGGAATGACCCTATGAAGTGTGGGAGAAAAACACATCTTTGAACCCCTGTTTCAGAAGCTGCCTATCCCTCTCTAAAGTCGAGTACTGTAAACGTACATATTTTCGCGGTAATCTTATTTTAGCGCTTTTCGCGTTGAAAGTTTTGCGCTAAAATATGATTACGCTAATTGGAATTTTAATATACTGCTTATATAGTTATTTTCACTGGTGCGCGAATTTATCATTGCGCTAATATGACAAACAGTAAAAATGCGCTAAATTTTGATTGCGCCAAATTAAGTACGTTTACAGTATTCTTTTCCTTGAAGCTGCATACTCACCTATTTCTGTCATCTCAATGCAATTGTCTTCCACAGCCTCTCCCAAGACTACGCCTGTTGTTGTCAGTAGCAACGAAGACAGCTCCATGCACGTGCTGCTGTCATGTTGTCTGGTCGCAAACGACATCAAAGAACCAACAACTGGCTCCTCAGATACATTTTTCGCAGTTTCCTTGGTTCCTGGTACATTCGTGGATACAGGATTTAAGACAGATCTGGCTATCTCAGGTTCAGCCAATGCACTGCCGTGTTTCTTTGTCCTATTGTTCGGGTTTGAAGCTGCGGTGTTGGTCATTGAATTGACTTCCTCACCTAGAATTGGAACTATGGTGGTCAGCAAGAGAGATCGTAGAGCTGACTGTTCTTGATCTACGCCTATCAACGACGATACCGAATTTTCACCAACTGAATACGTCTCCATTGAATCTGCTAATATTGGAGCAGTGGAAGAAATAAGTATGGCCGATAATGCTGATTGTGTCTGGTTCAGATTGCTTTGAGGAAAACCAAGAGAACACGTGGACAGATTCCTGGATTTCGCTGTCTCATTCAAGTTTGACTTTTGGTCTCGTTTTGTTGTTCCTAGACTTTTGTTAGGCCCGTTCCGGCCATTTTCTAGTTGTTGGAATGCATTTTTGCCAAAGATAGCTGCAGTGCAGGTTGGTAGGGCTGATGTCAAGGCGGAGACTGTGGTGCTCTGCTTTGGAACCCAAATAGGGATACACTTTCCGTTCCTATCATGTCTCTTTGTATCATGGTCGGTGCTTTCCTCAACCTTCTTTGAGTTTTCTTTGATTATAGCTTTCAGACCATCTCCGAGAAATAGAACTGGAGATATGGCATGTGTGTAGGCTGTGAATAATGCTAAGTTTATTGAATAAGGTGGCTTTTTATTGCTCTGAGGATAATTAACGTTTGCAGCTACTTTTGATGTTAGTGCTTGGGAGACTGAAGGTGAAAGTGGGTGTTCGTGATTTACAGGGTTGGCTGTGGACGAGATATTTCCTTTTTCGTCAGGATTTGGCATCTCTGAGGTAATGGTGTCGGCCATGGTATGGTATGTAACACACGTGGGATCGTCCGCACATACGGCTGAACACGTGTGATCCACATCCCCTGGGATTGTCACACATAACGGTTTAGGTTTTGTTGTGTTTTGGTACTCGGAAGAACAAATTCTATCTAATGGCGAAATACTGGCGTCAGGTAGGCACAACAAGGTTTCCTGGTCGTAGGTAGATCCCCAAGGTGTCGCACAAACAGAGTAGATAGTATCCATGGACTTAATAACTTCCGTTGGCGACGCAGCCCTAGCAACACTTGGCAACAAACGTTCTGGGGACTTGGGTCGGATAAGTTGATGCGTTGGACCAGCCACTGGTGATCTCCCTTTGGTGTCTGAAATGTCATAAAGTACGAGATTTATGGATTGTTCCTTTTTCTAGCGGAGAGGAATACTTACACTTTTAAGGTCATATTTAATACTGATTTATGCGGCGATATGGTATACGAACATAATTATAACGAAGTAAAATCTGCTCTCAAATGCCAAAGAGGACGAAAACAAAATAAGGGCAAATATTAACGGTTTGATATCTCTGAATGAAGTGCATTTTTTACTTAATATAATCTTTAAGCAACACATATTTCCAACAAGATTTGGAGCTAAATCTATTATACACCATTATTTTCTTATTAATTTTTCAAATATCTCCAATACAGTACACATGCTAACATTTAACACGGCATAAATTATATATTTTGAAATTAATGCACACGTTGATGGATTTAATGAAAAGTTTCACATGTCTGATTTTTATTGTCAAATGAAAATAGATCTATGCCCCCGCAAACGCTTTTCGCTGGGATAATAATATAATAATAGGATGGCTGAAACAAATTGCACCATTAGAAGCTGGAAGAGTCTTCGGAAGGAATATTATAATCAAATTGGTTACTTCAATTGTATTGATTGTTGTACAATGTAAATGTTTGGCAAAAAACACAAAAGGAGTGTTGATGGTGGTAATGATGATGATATCATGATAAAAGTGAAAATGATGATAACGATGATTTATTGATTAAAGATATGCAATGTGACTGACTGATGATGATGATGATGATGATGACGACGACGACGACGATGATGATGATGATGATGATGATGATGATGATGATGATGACAATGATGATGATGATGATGATGTTTAGTATGATACTAAAATGGTGATGATGGTGATATTATGATAAGTGGGATGATGATAATGATAACTTGTTGTGATGGTATATATGATGATGATCTAGTGATCTTATGATACTGAGTGAGATGGAGTGTCGTGATGAACCACGAGTGATTAAGGTTGTATGTATGTGTGAGCATGTGTGAGCATGTGTGTGTCAAATGTATTGTAATTGTGGATAAAAGTCTTGAAAAATAAAAAAAATAAAAAAGTTTGGCAAAGGGCCGGTAAACGCATGCAGCTGGGATTGAAGAGTTTGTCCTTTAATATAAAAAAATCAACTTTGATCTTTTTCTCCTTTCTGATATCATTTCTTAAACTGTTTTGAAATTCATAGAACAAAACGTATCAAAAATGAAAAAATTATAAACTTTATCTCACCTGATGGAAATGTTGCCGACTTGTGCCTCGCTTGACCCAGTTCGTATGTAGTGGCCTTCTTCGATATGATTCCCGTTAGACATTGTTCACCTATATGAAATGACGCCATTCTCTCGTCCACGTTGGAACGAAATCTGGATTCATTATTCATGCTTTTTTCGCGATCCGGAACCGGAACTGCTTTGTCGGGAACAGACGACGTCTTCGGATCCGTTTGTTGTGAATCTCCACAACTCATCTCTACACAAAGTTAATTAATCAGTCATTTGTCTCAGATACAATAGCTAGTAAATTAATTGATTATTAAGAAAATTAATGTAGTATGTCCTTGGAGATGAAATAATGTATGGATAAACATTAATACGTGTGTAAAATTTAGAGTTCGCATTTAGCTTACATGAAATTATTTTAATTATAAATAGAAGACAATTTTGTTTACATATGTACAGTTAGGTCTTACGCGGTTCCGCCTTGGTAAAGTTGTCCGGGGTGCTGACTGTTGGGACTTCCGGTGTACCGGATGCCGTACACTCAGCTTCCTGCTGCATGGTCACTTCCGGCTCAGGTTTAACACCCTGATTTTAGGACAATAAAATATGGAATTTGATGAGACAAATATATTGTTCCTTATTCTGAGTTGTATATTTGAGTCATTTCGACTATTGTGAAAAAATGTACAGACCGTTCTGACACCCCATTAAATATGATCTTTTTTTTCCCGGTGAAATATCGAAAATTCTTATAAAAGTTATACTTTTACTTGTGAAAAGTTTCACTGTTTTCATTTTTTTCTGGCATGACCAATGAAAACAATGTTAACAAACGACAGTGGAAAAAATTAAAAGCTGCCCGGGTAAGTTTATCTACAAAATGTAATAAACAGAATATGTAACAGTATTTTAGTAATACCAAATATATTTCACGAGGGTGGCGAATATTTTGATATTTTTCACTCGTGCTACGTACTCGTGAAAAATACCAAATATATTAGCCCCACTCGTGAAATATATTTGGTATTGATGAAGGCAATGTTCGAACCTGTTGGGACCAAAGAAATTAGTTCGTTATAATTATTGTTATTTATACGTGTATAACGTTTGGCGGGAAACGAAAAGCACTACGTAACAGCCGTGAATTCAATGTAGGCGTGTTCATTATAAACGTGTGTTACTGTATATGCTCTTTATCACTGAGTCATGAACTTGCAATAATTAGTTAAGTCTCGATATCTAAATCTTGACCTTGAACAAAAGGTGAAGCGGTTCCCGGTGTTCGGTTCATTCCAAATGCTGTACATTGGTCCCACTAAACAAAGTTTTTGACCCCGAAGATGCAAAATAAAATGTATTTATTGACATCCGGGAAAAGACTAATACAGCAGGTATATCGGGACCGTCGTACAACATAGGTGTCGGATCCTTAATAACGCCCCAGTGAGAAGACTTAGCGATATGTTGTATAATCACATTTCACATTTCTAGTTGAGGTACGAAAAAACGCTTGGTACCGTTGGAAAGATGGATAATTTTTATTTTATAAACCTCCTAAATGCAAGTCAAAAGTATCCTCCTTCAGCAGAAATAATCTCCATTTCCTCCAAAAACACGCAAAATTTCCGTGTCTCAAAGTTTCCGACACCTTGCCGGCCACTTCGTTACATATTCATTAGGTAGAACTAGAAATGTTATTTTTGATGCAAGAAAGGTAGGTGGGGTCGATTTTTCGATCTCGAAAGCTTTCCACCCTTTAGCTTTTATGACCATTGAGGGGGCATTTTTATCGAAAATTGATCTTAACCCCCCAAATGTGTAAAATTACTCTAAACACCCTATTTTAGGTCCAAAACTAGCTGTAACAAATTCTCAGGTCCCTGTGGTATATACGACCTACTTACCTATATAAGTCTGTCGGTAGCCACATCAGGCGCTATATGTTCCTAGTGGGGACGACTCATTAGCAAATAGTGACTGTTAATCTCTCACGAGGCCCTCATTAAAGAGGCATACATACACATAGATAACTATACAATGAGTAAGACCATCAAAAACTCTTTAGTTGTCAGTGGGACGTTCGTGTCTTTAGTTGTCAGCGGGCATTCGTGTCTTTAGTTGTCAGTGGGACATTCGTGTCTTTATTTGTCAGTTGGACCTTCGTGTCTTTAGTTGTCAGTTGGACCTTCGTGTCTTTAGTTGTCAGTGGGACATTCGTGTCTTTAGTTGTCAGTGGGACGTTCGTGTCTTTAGTTGTCAATTGGACCTTCGTGTATTTAGTTGTCAGCGGACATTCGTGTCTTTAGTTGTCAGTGGGACATTCGTGTCTTTAGTTGTCAGTGGGACATTCGTGTCTTTAGTTGTCAGTGGGACGTTCGTGTCTTTAGTTGTCAGTGGGACATTCGTGTCTTTAGTTGTCAATGGGACATTCGTGTCTTTAGTTGTCAGTGGGACATTCGTGTCCTTAGTTGTCAGTGGGACGTTCGTGTCTTTAGCTGTCAGTGGGATATTCGTGTCTTTAGTTGTCAGTGGGACGTTCGTGTCTTTAGTTGTCAGTGGGACATTAATGTCTTTAGTTGTCAGTGGGACGTTCGTGTCATACTTTATTAAAGATTGTGTCAGCTTACTATTAACCTAACAAATCGTTAGTAGAGGGAATTGATTCGTTAGTAGAGGGAATTGATAATACAAGAAAGGCTAAATTAACAAGGTTTAGATTGCAATGTCTGTATAACAACTTGACTACCAATATTTGTAGGTGTGTTGAATCATCTTACCACGAAAACGTGAACTCTCTTGAAAATAAAGATTTACAGTAGTTTGGCACCTGTAACCATGTGTGAGAGAAGTGCAATACGTAAACATGTTTCCTAACACATCAGACACAACACTTTACTTACCTTAGACACAAGAATTTGGGCAACTTCCTACAAAGACGCCAGGTTCACCAAGCTTGGCTTCGTTACCAACATGAAGAAAGCTTCGGTGGTTACCGAGACACGCATCTATGACGTCATCAAACTGTTCTTTTATGACGTCACAATCATGACCACATGTCATTTTAGGAAACGTTATTAAAGCATTGCGTGTTTTGATATGGTCTTATGGTCGGTATAAATTACAGAGCTTTGCAGGCAAACAACAAATCACGCGCTAGCTCTTACTGCAAAGAGGTTCCAGAAATGCGGGTTGATGAGGACTATAAGAAAGTTTTATGGTCGCCATCATGATCGCATCGAGAAATATTTTGTATCCTTGTGTGATACTAAAGTATGAAGATGGACGGTTTTGAATATACTTATCAATGTGCTTACTTGTTTTGATTGAGAACGATGACTCGGTTCTCACTTTGAGAACATGATGTTTACTTGGATGTGACCAAGATTTATACGGCGGGTGTCGTCGGTGAAGCAGAAACGCTTACTCTTCTGAAACACTTGGTCTTTTTCTTTTGTACTTTTACAAGAGTCCCGTGTTAATCTTTCCTTTGTCCATATTTTTGCCCTTAGTTTAAGCGATTTTGAGTTCGGATTATGGTTTTGTTGACGCTTCAGTATTCTCCCTGATTGTTTTTTTTTTCAAACCAAACTAAGACAACTAGTCCGGAAAAAATAATAATACTAATTGTCACGCACAATACCGTTCAAAATATCTGGATTGTCCGAGTTCCATGGTCATATACAGTACACTGTAATCACAGTTCCTCTGTTTCTGAGGAGCTGGACGTTTACCATTTCTGTTCCTCCGTTACTAGGTGACGAGATTATTGTTTGCATCTGTTCCTTTGAAAGTAAAAAAAAAACAAATCAGATTGATAAGTTATGATTTTTTATTTAATTTTAGCTGACAACAACAAAGGAAAGTAGTTATAAATATATTTTACAAACAAATCTATACATACACATATCATTGTCATAAAGCTGTTTGATACAAACAAGTACCGCTTGGACAGGTGGCCCAGTGCGAGCGGAGTTCAATCCCCTATCGGACGTGAATAGTAGGGGGTTACCTCCTTGACCACATTGGTTTTCTCTGGGTACTCTGGTTTCCTCTCACATCAACATTCCCCTACACACTTATACACACGAATATCCGGAACAATAGTTAGCGTGGTTTATATAAGTTGTAATAACTTGTTTCATAAATGTTCACTTGCAAATTGAAAAAAAAAATAAATAAAAGAAGAGCTACATACTTGATGGACTAGAATGATCAGTGTGCAACACGTTACGAGTACTCAGTTATCAAACCACATAAAATATATTTCAAAGAAAATAAGATTTAAAAATAAATCTGTAACAACAATAATAAAGTTTTTAAAAAAACTCATGCTATTCTTTCTGCTGAAATAATTTTAAATCCCAAAAAGTTTGTTTTGACTTTTGGTATGGGTTAGAGAAATTATCTCCGTTTAAGTTTACAGTACGACCCCTACTAATAAACTATTTATACGACATACACAAAGATTACATGGATTTCACTGCCCCCCCCCCCCCCCCCCCCCGGGTCCGGCTTCGTCACATTGTAAGTGTACACTACTCAACGCATCACTGAATTAACGCAAATTCAGGAGGGTCCCGATTAGCGAGCGTCCGTATAAAGAATGTTCTGATAAGCGAGCGTCCATATTACTGTGTCTCCGGATTAGAGAACGTCTATATAACTGAGTCTCCGGATAAGCGAGCGTCCATATTACTGAGTCTCCGGATAAGCGAGCATCCATATTACCGAGTCTGCAAATTAGACAGCGTCCACATGACTGAGTTTCTGGATTAGAACGCGTCCATATTACCGAGTTTCCGGATTAGCGAGCGTCCACATGACTGAGTTTCTGGATTAGAACGCGTCCATATTACCGAGTCTGCAAATTAGACAGCGTCCACATGACTGAGTTTCTGGATTAGAACGCGTCCATATTACCGAGTTTCCGGATTAGCGAGCGTCCACATGACTGAGTTTCTGGATTAGAACGCGTCCATATTACCGAGTTTCCGGATTAGCGAGCGTCTACATTACTGAGTTTCTGGATTAGCGAGCGTTCACATTACTGAGTTTCTGGATTAGCGAGCGTGCATATCAATGACTGTTCGCTGGAACGGTTTTCGTTGGGCCATTGGATATTAACACTACCGATACCGGAAGTATATTATATACACATGCAGAATTTATGCAAAATTTGTTTCCCTTCCCCAAAAAGAATGTTTTGACCATATTTGGTCAAAAATCCAATCAGGACTTAGCGATATGAAGCAAATGTTGACGGACGGACGGACGACGGACGGACGACCGACGACGGACGCCGCACCATGGCATTAGCTCACCGGGGACCTTAATAATATTTCTTTGGAAAGGTAAAAACAAAAACAAAACACTGAGACTTTGGGACAAGTTCTTCCTGCCTACTCGAGCTTGTACTATTCAGACGGACTGGAGAAAACCGAGAAGGCAGAAAGACCTGGTGGCAATGTCTCAGGTTTGTTGTTGTCTTTTATACATTGTATATATATTTCCGCTGTTGATATCGAACCTTCGCTTCTCTTGTATCCAGCAGAAAGTCGATCAACTTAATTTAGTAATCTTTTGTGACTATAAACAACTGTCCAGTTATATACATTTTTTGGATTCTTTTACAGACATTTTAATATATAGTACCACACTCAAAAGTAAATGTTCAATTGTCAAGCCGTTTCTGGAATGTTTGGAAAGCACCAGCACCAGAAACATTTAATATATTTTAGACAACATACAAAGATCGTCCGAAACATCAAGAATAATGCGTGTTAGTTCCTAGTCTAAGTTCCTTGACCAGCCTCGTCTTTGTGTACGCTTTCCTCGAATCCTCGAAGCAAAGCAGATGGTTGCTGCACTCTTTTATATTCTAGTTGATACACACAAACCATTTTAAATTGTTGACACAAAGACCTGGGCCCGTATTCATGAAACCGTTATCATATCTCAAGCACGGATTTTGCGCTCAAGCTGATTTGAAAAATATGATTGTGTCAAAGATTTCATAAAAACATGAAGAATTTTGAAGCTGGATGCTGTTTTGGATGCATGTAGTTGAATTTTTTATTTAAATTTAAACGTGATTTAGGTGAGGACTTCAGACCTCCATGTTTGAGCACAAGAACGGTTTCATGAATATGGCCCTAATCTGTATCTAAGACCGTCTAACTTAGATGGCGAGTTGTTTCATATCCCCCTGCAGAACATGTCACCAATATTCTCCTCAAACAGTCCGGACCGGTTAGAATCATAACTTAAGATAAGTTGTAAACCTTTCACGAACGGCGCTACACGTTTGGTGTCTATTTCATCTCCAATGACAACAAAGATGAATTCAATTCCGATCTCGCGCGCCTTCTTTATTTCAATTTCCGCTTCCGGTTTGAGAGCGGTATCGAGAAACGCAATCAAAATCTGCCTTGCATTCGGTCGACCTCCATTTTTAATTGAGAATCCTGCCAGTCTAGCTTTTTTGACCAACCCTGCGAATCCAGAATATCTAGATGTTTGGTCTATCGCCGTTGAAGCAGAGGATAGCTCCTTGTTTTTGATGTTAGAACATTGACTGACAATAATGCCGATTTTGAAGCTGGTCTTAATCTGTACGTTTAAGGCCAGGGAGTTGATACGTTCAATGATACCGGAGGATACCCTGGAACCCAGAGATGAAACATCCAGCAGGGCAATGACGTCAGTGTCGTTGTCCTTTGTGCAAACTGAAAACAGAAAAATAATTCATTCTTTATCCCTTTTTCTGCGAGTCATTTTTTCTTACATGGAGTCGTAGGCATTCAAAGAATGAGTATATAAGCTTCGTTTGTGAGTGTGTTTTGATAAAGAGCCATGATCGTTACATTAATGCATTTATTTATCGTTTGGAAACTCAGTAAATCTTAAAAAGCCAATATATAGACGACCATGACCTAACCTTGACTAGCATTTGACCTATCTGTGATCTTTAATTTACCTGAACTAAGGTCCACCACGTTACAAGTCCGAATTGCCAGCACATCTTTGATAGTCTCCAGGGCATCAAAGGTGGACACGTTAAACATAAAACTCTGAACATCTTCCCCAGGATCACTTGCAATATGTTGCAGTTCTCTGATGTCGACGTCGCTAGTTACACCAATGGCGAACACGTGGACACCCATTTGATGGAGCAGGGCAGCCTCGACCTCAGTAGACTTTGGAGATCTCGAATAACCATCTGTGATCACGACCAACACATGAGCCACATCGAAACGAGCGACACCTGGTGTGAACACTTGCAACCGGATGTTACGTAATGCTGACGCAGTATCAGTTCCGCCTCTCAGATACGACAACTTGTTGATTGCCTCGAGCAGATCGTCTTTATTGTAATATGACTCGAAGCCGAATTCCTGTTTATATTTATGACTAAACGCTGAAATTCCAATTCGAGTTTTGTTTTTCCCGATGTCAAACATGGCGACCACGTCTTTGACAAATTCGATTTGCTTCCGGTTGTCCGATTTCCGGATACTACTTGACGAGTCAAGAAGGAAATAAACATCAGCCGGTTTACCGTCACAACCTGGAAAGATACAAAAACAATGGAGAAAGTATCTGTTTGCGCGGAAGTACGCCTATATCTCTATTCAAATTCTCCGAGAGTTAAGAGTGTGAAGTTGGGAGCACAGAGAGTTGCACCTTCTCAAGATCCATAGAGGCAATAGGCAATTTTTGTCATCAGTAAGGATATCTACAAGGGTCAAATATACTTTGGTTTTCGTGGTATAATCACCCATACTTACTTTTAATAACGTTGGTACTGTCCGCTTGTAGCGTGTCTCCTGGAGTAGGTGTGTCTGTGGAGCAAAACGTGATGAAGTTTTACAAAACGATTGCTATTTGACAGTACAAGTATATTGAAATTAGTAATCTATTGTTTCATTAAAAAACGCTTCGAGAATAGATTCATTACCGTGAGCTGAAACTACATTTTCATTCCGAGATAACTAAAACGCCAAAACACAGAACTTTCCTGCAAACAAAGTCCTGGATCCTATTCTGAAAGATCACATTTACAGAACTTCCAGCATTTTTGTTTTTATAGCTCAGCACGAACGGTTACGCGGTTCCCGGAAAGCGATATAATACGTACTACTTATTTGACTTGATATGTGTTAAACTCTCACCTGGGATTTGCTGGTCAAGGTCAAGAGTTACTGGAAATAAACAAACAACTGTATATTTGTCTGTAATAAAATATGTCCGCTTGGTTACAGGGAATGACTTTTTTATTTATTATTATTTTTCATTTTGTATTTCAAGTTCAGCAACAATATATTTGTCTGTCAACAAATGATAGCAAGTCAAAAATGTATACAACAGAAACTGTGAATCATTTATCAAAGTACGAAAGTCAAAGACCAAACTATCGATAGAAAATAAAATTTTGGCTTGTGGTTGATTTGGCTTTCCTTTGTTGCTCGTCTGGCGCAGCAAGTTCTTATATCTCAAATTGCGTTTTATTGCCGCTAAAGCCGTCCGTTGATAATTTTTCTTCCTCTCGCCCTTTTTCTATTCCTTGTCATTCATGGTATTACTCACACTTAATCTTGTACGCTTGACTTGGTGTCAATTTAACACTTACACGCCTGACTTGGTGATACATCTACCCTTGCACGCCTGACTTAGTGTCACACTCACTCGTGCACGCCTGGCTTGATGATACATCTACCCTTGCACGCCTGACTTGATATTACACTTACACTTGCGCGCATGACTTGGTGTCACACTTACTCTTATACGCCTGACTTAGTATTACAATTACAATTGCGCGCATAACTTGGCGTCATAATTGCACTTGCGCGCATGACTTGGTGTCACACTAACCTTTGCATGCCTGACTGGACAAGGTCTGCTGTATCGTCTGTAAGGACCGGAAGCTGGGGACATGGAAGACGAAGTCGGCAGCAGGTTCGCTTGCAATACCTTGCAGTTCCGCCTCTTGGGTGTCCCGTCCGACACCAATTGCAAAGATGGTCACACCAAAGTCCCGGACATTCTCGGCCGCCATTTTTGTCGCATTTTTGCTGTGGCTCATGCCGTCTGTGATTACAACGGCGATTTTCTTTACTTTGTCTCTGGCGCCGTTTTCGCGAAGAAACATGCGCGTTTTCATTGCCCAGAGAGCTTTTGCCGTACTAGTACCCCCGGTAAGGTAGGGCACGCGTCGTATGGCGGATATGACGTCATGCTTGTTGTGGCTATCTTTGAAATGTAGTTCAATCTTCAATTTGTGACTAAAGGTTAAAATCCCAATTCGTGTTTGATTATCCTTGAGTCCTATGTCAAATGTGTTCGTAATATTTTCCACGAACTGAAGTTGTCGAACAAAATCCTCCGGCCAGATACTGGAGGACGAATCCAAGACAAAGGCGACATCTGACGGATGGGGTGTGCACACTGAAGCTGGAAATATTGATCAAACAACTTTGTAAAATAAAATAAATTACACGTTAATTTAGTACATTAAACAAAAATAAAATAAAAACTTAATTTTAAATTTGTCTCCTCCGATAAAAGAACCACTCAAACCAATTAAGATGATATATAATACAATATACAACATTAAATGTATCTCCCTATCTAGCTTACATAAGCCATTCTAATGGACTTTTCAGTTTATAGATATACAATGTATTCAATCAATACAAAATCTTTATGAGGAATTCACTTGAGCTGTCTTATCGGTGTTATAACTATTATTCTTATGCCGGTAATGACGGTCGCCTTGGTATAAAAATGCGTCTTTAAAATTCTAGGTGTAACGATATCCTGTATTGTATTCAAAGGGACATAACTATCAAATTCAGACCGTATATTGTTTTTACCTATATTGACATGTAAAGAGTATTATAAGACGATTTTTATTCAAGTAGGATATGTTTGACAATGCGATATAAAGAAACCTTAAAAACGTCTTCGCGTACTTCCCGTACATCAAATCTGTCCAGACACCATCCTGTACCGGGCTCCCATGTCCCTGTGTCCGATATATACCGGGCTCTCATGTCCCTGTGTCCGATAAATACCGGGCTCTCATGTCCCTGTGTCCGATATACAATGTATATCTTACGATTATTGTTGATAAATCTAGAGATTGTTACAGCTGTTATTTTACGTGATCTCATTATATGTGTTAATGTTTTGATTTAAACACCTGCACGCAGCGCGTTCGTGTTGAATTTGTATAATAACGAACTTATATGCCATATGTTTGCCAACAGCAGAACACCAGACCCCAGTCGAAATGGCCGTCACGCTTACCTGTATCCCCGACAGACAAACCGCACACCTGAAATAGAAAACACACGTGTCATCCTGAGCAAAAGCTGAACGCGCGCACGTGCAGCCATTTATTTACTCTATCATATGTTTAATATGTTATTTAAATTACTAATGCCTGCAGGATGTTGCATTTTTAAAAATATAAACATTTTCTTTTTATTTATAATAATGAGTTGAAAATTGAAGCATTTTACAATTCCCTAACGACGCGCAAAACGAAACATATAAATAGGGCATGGTTAAAGAATGATTATTATGAAAATCTTTTAATAAAGTAGTTTTTATTTACTTTCACGTCTACACCTAATGTCAACGGTTTTATTTACTTAGGTAAATTACACGATATGGCACAATTTTGTAGCTTCAATATAATTTATATCTTACGAAGTACAATCAAGAAAGATAGAAAATGTATAAATGTCTTCATGGATTGAGAACGTTTTCGCATTCATTGAGATTGGAAGTTCATATAAAGAACCGTTCACAGAGAACAAAATCACGTAAATGATGCTTCCACAGACCTGAGAGATGAATTTCGATTTTTGTTTAGTTGTAATAAATTTTCAGGTTATTCGGCTATGCATTTTTTTGAGAAAATATTTGAAGTTTCTCTTTACCCCTATTCGGTTACGTACATATACTGTACACCATCTTTTTTATATTCTCGAATGTACCACATATAATGGGTCAATACCACGGAAGAGGAATAGGGCCTACTATGTTGAAATTTAGACTTAGTATCTCGAAATTAAGAGTTATTAACTCGAAATTCATAGTTATTGTATCGGAATTTCGAGTAGGTATATGTATGTCGAAATTTAGAGATATTGATATGAAAAAAAAAACTAAAATTACTTTTTTTCTGACATGACTCTAATGCGCTCTTCCAAAGGTATTTAACATTAAAACAAAACAATTTTATTGATATTATGGCGAGTTAATACAATTAGTTGGATTTCTGAAAGATAATTGAAATGAATATATTTACATGACCATGTGTCCTAACAAACCTAATGGAATATTTCTCCGATTAAAGTAGACACAATTTCTTGAAAATTATAGGTATTACTAGCGTCAATTTTTGATAAATTGAAAATGGTAAATGTCATTTATTTAATTAAAGTAGTTTTGAAACTAAATCACATCTATTATTTAACTCATCTTATCACAAAAATTATATTTGAGTGTTGTTTGAGTCAAACAACATTTGTAAAAGTTTTTGAACTTTAAAAACGTATTCCTTTCTCAGCACAATTAAATGTATTTTAAAAATGTACATTTCTTTAAAATGAATTATTCTTTTGTTTTTGACTTGGCATGCACTCAGAGAGATAAAACGATTTATTGATTCCTATGCCTAAAAGAAATAATGAAAATTAATATTAAAACAACTTACCAGTAATAAAAGTATAATCGCCGACATTATCACAGCTAGGTCTGTCCGTCTTTGGGACAAGTTATCGGTGGTTGTACAGTCGCGGGCCCTGGGACCTCCGTCTTTACCTCCTCTAGATAGAATCCGTGTCCCGACTAAAGGAGATGTTGCTTTTTAGCCAATCAAAATGTGTTTTACTAATTGCCTCTACGCTTCGTTCTAAGTGGCTCAGGATAGGGGGCGACCACACGTACAATGTGGATCGTGCAGTACCTTACACACAACCCATTGTTTGCATGTCTCGTGACAACGTGAGCGTGTGAGCACGCGGAGGGTCAAGAGGAATTAACACAGTACCATCCAGAGAAGTATTTTAAACATTTCTGTTTAGATAATTTATTTGCGTTTTGTTTCTTTACAATTGCAGTTTTAGTACTAGGCGTGCACACTAGAAATCAATCTTAATTACTGGCCCTCGTGGGTTTAATTTTAAAGACTATCGAAACACTGATTGCATCAATGTTTAAGCCCTACAGACATTTTGTGATTAAACCAAAACAAGGCCAACTCGATGCTTAGCATATATATTTTAAATTAAAATTAAATTATGCGATTAATAATAACTGATGGATAGAACAAAATCCAAGATACAGAATGTACTATATCAACTTATAATGTACCAGGTAGCATTTACTCTCACGAAAATAACGGAATTGTGTTGGAAGGTAGCTTTGGTTTGGTTAATTTTGTTTTACGTCCTATCAACAGCCATGGCCATTTAAGGACGTACCGGAAAACCAGAGTACCTGGAGAAAGACCACTGACCTACGGTCAGTATCTTGCAAATGCCCCACATGGGTTTCGAACTCGCAACCCAGAGGTGGAGGGCTAGTGGTAGAATGTCAGGACACCTAAACCACTCGGCCTCCGTGGTCCCCATGGAAGGTAGCATAACCTTAGATATATAAATAAAATCGCACATTTAATGTGTATCGTAGTTCTTATCTTATTTTACTTCAAATAACAATACACACATAGAGGATCTTACACGACTGTCAATGTAATATGGAATTTATTAAACGAGTTAGATAATTTTATATGTCACGAGCCTTTAGGCGAATGACATATTAAATTATTTAACGAGTTTAATGAATTCCATATTACATTGACACGAGTGTAAGATTTTATTTATCACATAACTTGTATTTATGAGAAAATACACAAAAAACTCTCAAATTAATTCTTTATAAGAAAGGCAAATTTCTTCTGTGACAGTACGATTTTCACTACCGAGACATTCATATGACGTCATTTGTTTATGACGTCACAATAGTGTTATAACACGTGTGTAGTATCATTTTTATGACATGGCCGTATGACATGACTGAACGGGTCAGTTATGTGATAAAATAGTATACATCCTTATCTTTAATGAAACTCACAAGTAAACCGTGTAAGGTAGCATCCAACCTTAACTTGAACGCAAATGCATGTTTGATGTGAAAGGAAACATATTATAAGCTTAATACTAAACGAATCGCAAATATGACGTGAAACGTAATACAAAATATTCCCTCTTTCACATATTCACATATCGCAAGTAACAAAGCTAGCGGTAGTGACAAACCATGTACTGTCCCAGTAAGTAACACTGCTAGCGGTAGTGACAAGTCATGTACTGTCCCAGTAAGTAACACTGCTAGCGGTAGTGACAAACCATGTACTGTCCCAGTAAGTAACACTGCTAGCGGTAGTGGCACACCATGTACTGTCCCAGTAAGTAACACTGCTAGCGGTAGTGACAAACCATGTACTGTCCCAGTAAGTAACACTGCTAGCGGTAGTGACAAGTCATGTACTGTCCCAGTAAGTAACACTGCTAGCGGTAGTGACAAACCATGTACTGTCCCAGTAAGTAACACTGCTAGCGGTAGTGACAAACCATGTACTGTCCCAGTAAGTAACACTGCTAGCGGTAGTGACAAACCATGTACTGTCCCAGTAAGTAACACTGCTAGCGGTAGTGACAAACCATGTACTGTCCCAAGAAGTAACACTGCTAGCGGTTGTGACAAACCATGTACTGTCCCAGTAAGTAACACTGCTAGCGGTAGTGACAAACCATGTACTGTCCCAGTAAGTAACACTGCTAGCGGTAGTGACAAACCATGTACTGTCCCAGTAAGTAACACTGCTAGCAGTAGTGACAAACCATGTACTGTCCCAGTAACACTGCTAGCGGTAGTGACAAACCATGTACTGTCCCAGTAAGTAACACTGCTAGCGGTAGTGACAAGTCATGTACTGTCCCAGTAAGTAACACTGCTAGCGGTAGTGACAAACCATGTACTGTCCCAGTAAGTAACACTGCTAGCGGTAGTGGCACACCATGTACTGTCCCAGTAAGTAACACTGCTAGCGGTAGTGACAAACCATGTACTGTCCCAGTAAGTAACACTGCTAGCGGTAGTGACAAGTCATGTACTGTCCCAGTAAGTAACACTGCTAGCGGTAGTGACAAACCATGTACTGTCCCAGTAAGTAACACTGCTAGCGGTAGTGACAAACCATGTACTGTCCCAGTAAGAAACACTGCTAGCGGTAGTGACAAACCATGTACTGTCCCAGTAAGTAACACTGCTAGCGGTAGTGACAAGTCATGTACTGTCCCAGTAAGTAACACTGCTAGCGGTAGTGACAAGTCATGTACTGTCCCAGTAAGTAACACTGCTAGCGGTAGTGACAAGTCATGTACTGTCTCAGTAAGTCTCTCCTCAGCTACACTGCTAGCGGTAGTGACAAGTCATGTACTGTCCCAGTAAGTAACACTGCTAGCGGTGGTGACAAACCATGTACTGTCCCAGTAAGTAACACTGCTAGCGGTAGTGACAAGTCATGTACTGTCCCAGTAAGTAACACTGCTAGCGGTAGTGGCACACCATGTACTGTCCCAGTAAGTAACACTGCAAGCGGTAGTGACAAGTCATGTACTGTCCCAGTAAGTAACACTGCTAGCGGTAGTGACAAGTCATGTACTTTCCCAGTAAGTAACACTGCTAGCGGTAGTGACAAGTCATGTACTGTCCCAGTAAGTATTACTGCTAGCGGTAGTGACAAGTCATGTACTGTCCCAGTAAGTAACACTGCTAGCGGTAGTGACAAGTCATGTACTGTCCCAGTAAGTAACACTGCTAGCGGTAGTGACAAGTCATGTACTGTCCCAGTAAGTAACACTGCTAGCGGTAGTGACAAGTCATGTACTTTCCCAGTAAGTAACACTGCTAGCGGTAGTGACAAGTCATGTACTGTCCCAGTAAGTAACACTGCTAGCGGTAGTGACAAGTCATGTACTGTCCCAGTAAGTAACACTGCTAGCGGTAGTGACAAGTCAGGTACTGTCTCAGTAAGTCTCTCCTCAGCTACACTGCTAGCGGTAGTGACAAGTCATGTACTGTCCCAGTAAGTAACACTGCTAGCGGTGGTGACAAACCATGTACTGTCCCAGTAAGTAACACTGCTAGCGGTAGTGACAAGTCATGTACTGTCCCAGTAAGTAACACTGCTAGCGGTAGTGGCACACCATGTACTGTCCCAGTAAGTAACACTGCTAGCGGTAGTGACAAGTCATGTACTGTCCCAGTAAGTAACACTGCTAGCGGTAGTGACAAGTCATGTACTTTTCCAGTAAGTAACACTGCTAGCGGTAGTGACAAGTCATGTACTGTCCCAGTAAGTAACACTGCTAGCGGTAGTGACAAACCATGTACTGTCCCAGTAAGTAACACTGCTAGCGGTAGTGACAAACCATGTACTGTCCCAGTAAGAAACACTGCTAGCGGTAGTGACAAGTCATGTACTGTCCCAGTAAGTCCCTCCACAGCTACACTGCTAGCGGTAGTGACAAACCATGTACTTTCCTAGTAAGTAACACTGCTAGCGCTGATGACAAGTCGTGTACTGTCCCAGTAAGTAACACTGCTAGCGGTAGTGACAAGTCATGTACTGTCCTAGTAAGTAACACTGCTAGCGGTAGTGACAAACCATGTAATGTCCTAGTAAGTAACACTGCTAGCGGTAGTGACAAGTCATGTACTGTCCCAGTAAGTAACACTGCTAGCGGTAGTGGCATACCTTGTACTGTCCCAGTAAGTAACACTGCTAGCGGTAGTGACAAGTCATGTACTGTCCTAGTATGTAACACTGCTAGCGGTAGTGACAAGTCATGTACTGTCCCAGTAAGTAACACTGCTAGCGGTAGTGACAAGTCATGTACTGTCCCAGTAAGTAACACTGCTAGCGGTAGTGACAAGTCATGTACTGTCCTAGTAAGTAACACTGCTAGCGATAGTGACAAGTCATATACTGTCCCAGTAAGTAACACTGCTAGCGGTAGTGACAAGTCATGTACTGTCCCAGTAAGTAACACCGCTAGCGGTAGTGACAAGTCATGTACTGTCCCAGTAAGTAACACTGCTAGCGGTAGTGACAAACTATGTACTGTCCCAGTAAGTAACACTGCTAGCGGTAGTGACAAGTCATGTACTGTCTCAGTAAGTCTCTCCTCAGCTACACTGCTAGCGGTAGTGACAAGCCATGTCCTGTCCCAGTAAGTCCCTCCACAGCTACACTGCTAGCGGTAGTGACAAACCATGTACTTTCCTAGTAAGTAACACTGCTAGCGCTGGTGACAAGTCATGTACTGTCCCAGTAAGTAACACTGCTAGCGGTAGTGACAAGTCATGTACTGTCCTAGTAAGTCCCTCCTCAGCTACCCGTTCCGCCTCTTGTTCATTGTCAACCCCGGTTATAAATTTAAATCCTAAGCAACGTTGATCTTATTCGAATCGTTTACTTCCGTATCAAATTGTTTTGCCCTTTTTAGACATGTCTGGTTTTCCGTCTAATTCGACATTCAATCACGTCAGCTTCACTTTCTAGAAAATGTCGAAATTAAACGATTCTTCACTTCGGTCTGGTAAAAAGATGGCTGTTGTGGAGTCTCGCTGCTAAGCCGGCGCACAAGGTCTAGACATTTGTTTTTAAAGATGACGCTTCTGAATGTTTTTTTTTTATTTCTACATGTAAATAATTTGACAGTATACACGTATACCATTATGTTGTATGATAGGCATGTAATAATGGACTATATGTTCATATAACGTCAATAAATAGACTTGCACAAGTTCCAGAATGTTGACATTTTCTAAACTTATGTAGAAGCAGAAGGGTCCCTTAAGAATTTAGAAAAAAATAAATGAGTACTGCATAATTTCAAATCGTGTACTACAAAAATGTGTATATTATGTACCGTGCCACTACTCAAATGAGATAACTGCGGCTATGGAGGCTCCAGCCAACCTCGGGGACTAAAACATCCACCAGCAGATCTAGAGTCTACCACCTCCTATCCTGAAAGATGACGTAACACGCACAACGTATCAAAAAGTTTCTGTCACTTAATCATAATGATCTGGCAAGGGTTTTTCTTCCTCAATCGGCTTTTTTCCCTCGCCGTGCTTCTTAATCATCATCCGAGCTTTCTTCATGGGCACATGTTCTCGGCCGACAAAGAAATACCTCCAATACATAGAGGACATAGAGTCTCCGTTGTCTTCTGTGTATCTGCCGTTAAGATTAGAATAGGAGCACGCGCGGTACCACCACGCGCCATGACGATATACAGCACAGTTCCTGTCCGATACTTCATCATTGTCACGGTCCTTTGTGGAAAACATACTCCCATTTACATACTCCATACCGTCACCTGTAACGATACATTGCGTCTATTCAATGGTTTCCCGTGACATATCCGTGACATATCAAATGTATTTCACGAGTATGGCAGGTTTTTTTTTATATTTTCACGACTGCTTAGCACAAATGAAAATATTTTTAAAATCTGCTAAAAGATATTATTCCATTTTCTAAATTTCCAAAAGTCTGATTTCATTTTTTTTTAATTTACAGTTCCAACTGATCGGGACGGAGTACCTAAGGTTTATATCTAGACTAATGTTCATACGCCACAGGATGAAGTCATATTTTTTGTTCAAAATGTAGTGAAATTCAAAAAAAACCCCAACATATTAATAACATCCATTATATATATATTAATTTCCAAAATACTATAAAGGTTTTTAACTTCCTTACTTTAGTAGTACACACATAGTGCGCAATGATATCGGACCGAAAGCAGCGATGATATATCAAGTTTTATCAAGTTGATATTTTCTTATATTTCACTGGTAAATATGTAATAAATAGATATATTGGATACACGAGTGAAACATACATACCATTATTGAGAGGAATGTGCCATTTGCTTTGATACAAAAGGACTTACTTGTTTCTCCTGAGAACCCATCAACCAGAAGTCGGTAGTTTCCTGCTTCATTAGCGATCTGGAACAAGGAGTACTCCGCGACCCTTATTGTTCCATTCCAGGCTTCCAAATCAATACGAAGCTTGTATGAAGCAGACGCGACCAATGAGTGGATATTGTCGTTTCCTGACGAAAAAATGTTAAAAATGTAAAATGTATCGAACTATATGTATCATAATCCTTTCTTAACGCGGTACAACCTTTTACCCCCTCCTTCTCTCGGGGCTTCGTTGTCGAACAAAAGCCAAATGATGCTATATCTGTGATTGCAATTTATACATTTATATGCAAGAAAGTAATGTTTACAAAGTTTTGATATAGGTTTTGTTACCATAATATTCTGTAAAAAATCTCTGATTGATAAAATCAAATTTTCTTTTCGTTTAATATTTTTTGTTATTGTTCATATAATTATTAAAACTAATTAATACTTGTTTGAAGTGCACGTGAGTCTATATATAGCTGAGACTTGTTAAGAGTATATATAGCTGAGACTTGTTAAGAGTATATATAGTTGATATGTTTTAGCTACATGTATATGATAATACCTAGCCAAAAGTTTCCCCCGAGATCACCAAATCCACTTTTGTATTCGTGCCAGGTTCTAAAGAAATCGATGTCGCTACTCTCACGATTATGTATCACCTATAATAAAACCAAAGTTGATAATTAATCAAAATACATATTGTTGTGGTGAAATGTACACATTCAACTTACTATAGGTCGATAAAAAATTAGCATCTTGGAAAGTAAGTAAAATTATCTGTTTCATAATGATATAACATAAACGAAGCGACAACATTCAAAAACAATTCTGAAATAAATAATGATACTAAGAGACAACAGTGATATGGGACATTAATTTATAAAAAAAGCCTCCCATAGACGATAACTTCAAAAGTCTCATCTATTTTTTTATTGAGAATGATGACTCGGTTCTTACTTGGAGGACTTGACGTTTACTTGGATGTGAAGATTTACTTTGCGGGTGTCTTCGTTGAAGCAGAAGTCGTTTACTCTTCCGGAACACCTGGTCTTATTATCTAGTACTTTTACAAGGGGTTCATGTATCTTTCCTTTGTTCATATTTTGCCCCTTATTATATCGGATTATGGTTTTGTTGACGCTTTGATATTCTATGATACTGTTTAAACTGACAAAGAATGAAAATAAATAAATCAATGAATAATTAAGTGGAGTGATAATTTGATTTCGAACTTACATTCCAATGTCCCTTGTCTGTGTCCATATCACACAGGATGTCGAAACTGTTGCCCGTGGTCGTTGTTATACGGTGGACGTTTGTACTACAGGAGGGATCGACATCGGAACAGTCTCTTGGACCTAGAGGTAAAAACAATAGTTGTTAATATCAATTAGGGAGGTGCCAGGTTTCAGTTGAGTTGATGACCGTTAGCAAGTTAGTATAATTCTGTTTATATTTAGCATAAGTAACAAGCACTATATAACGGTTAATAACATTTTATCTTTTACAACAATTAACGTATATTATATACATTGATCACATAACTGGTCCGTTTAATCATGTCATACAGCCATGTCTTAAATATGGTATCACACATGTATAATAACACTATCGTGACGTCATAAATAAATTACGCCTTTATGGCTTCATATAATTTTCCCAGTAGTGAAATATCGTTCAGTCAATGTAGAAATTTGCTTTCAAGTCTTAAAGAGAAGTGTTTGTAAGGGTTATGGTTATTTTTTCATGAATATAAGTTATGTGATCAATAGAATCTTACACTTGTGTCAATGTAATAAAGACTTGTGACATAAATAAAATATTGAACTCGATTAATAATTCCATATTAAATTGACACTCATGTAAGATCCTCTATATACTTAACGTGTCAAAACGTTTCAACACGAAATAGTCTATTTATCAAGCTATGAGGGAAAAATTCACTGTCCATCTTGGAAAGTTCTGAAAAGTTAAAGAGTATAGTGTCTTTGTGTGAAGTTAATTCTTGATACGTATTTTTCCCCATAAGAACCTCTCAAAACACAGTGAGGCGACTCGTGATGCACAGTTATCGATTTGAAAAAAAACAACAACAACAAAAGAGAATACCAAAGCGTCAACAAAACCATAATCCGAGGTCAAAATTGATAAAACTAGAGGCATAATAGGAACAAAGGAAAAATTTACATGGAGACCCTCGTGAAAGTACAAGAGAATAAGACCAAGTGTTCCGAAAGAGTAAGCGTCTTCTGCTTCATCGACGACAACCGCCATGTAAATCTTGGTCACATCCAAGTAAGCATCAATCCTCCAAATGAGAATCGAGTCATCATTGTCAATCACAACAATGATGATTTAAACAATTCAATTCTGTGATTTAAAGGCCCAATATACGTAACTTCGGCAAAACATGAAATGAAAATCAAGCCTAATAACTTTTTATTATTATAGATTTAGTTAAGATTAACTGATATCAGCAATATTCAAGATGAATTCTTACGCGGTTACCGGTACAGCATCAGTTAAAACTCGGTATTTGTAAACACGCGTCCATATTGAACTGTCTTCTAACTTCGGCTTGTTTTTTAGTTGGGCCCCACCTGAATTATTTTCAATTCTTTGGACTTTTCTGCCAAAAGTTTCTTGTTAGTTACCGCTCAGGTTTAGTTCGTTGAAGGCTTATTTTTGCATGGTTATCAACTGCATTTTTTCCAGAATTTTTCAGAAACACGAACAATTTCCTGAAGTTACGTATATTGGGCCTTTAAACAAAGAAATGTTTAAAGATTTATATCATATTTGTTACGTCATGATGCGGCCTGGTGCTTTCCTTAGTGACGTATTATACCACTGATAAACAAAGACAGGATGTTTTTATGCTGCTGAGGAGCAAAATTAACGATCGTGGAATTGAAGTCGCCATGCTTATCTTTGTTTAGCTGTAAGACACTATAAACAATATAATAATATATTAATTGTCTTAGATATTATATACATTGAAAAGTTAAACAATACTTTGCAGCGCTCTAGGGAATATGTAGAGTTTTCGCGGATCAGTTATGCTAGGACAACACTTTTTCGATCTATCTGAAAATGAAATGTAGATAAGGACTGGTATCTTCTTTCCTGTCTAAGACATTTTATCTTCAAAAAATGTTTAAACAAACGAGTCATATACGCTGTTGCTTTGATATCTATATTTCAACAATATAATTTGACATGTTTATGTTAAGTAAATCCTATACGTGCAAATAATGCAAGTTCAAAAATAATACAATGCTATGGTAAAGCTTAATAAAGAAACAATTCTGTAAAAGGCAATATTTTTGCACATCGAATTTTTCGCTTAGTCAACCTCCAAACTGTTCGCGGTGTGGAAATTTTGGCGAATAGAATGCTTTTATACACTGAAGAGTTTGAGTGGTGTTAAATATGTTCGCGCGTGGATATATTTGCGGGAATTAAATGCAAGCGAAATAAGCGAAAATGTCCACACCGCGAACAATTCCTCTTTTACAGTACTTAGAACGTAGACGTCCCCGGGGGTGCTGACGATGGTTGTCTGATCATGTATAATACAGACGCCAGTTGTCTCGTTGTATGAAGCCACTTTCCTCTGACTGGCCAATCCTAATATCAGACATTGCGGTAACGATTTAACTGTGGTTTGGACGCCTCCAGTTACAGGAAGGTAACACGAGTCAACGGCCGGCAGTCGGTACCAACTCTCCTGTACAGTGCCATTCTGCTGTTCTGCCCCAATAACTGAAATAATAATAATAACCTGTATTTATTCATTTATATTAACATTTGCGCTACAACCCACTATATGAACATTACCAGGAAAAATGCCTTTCATAAAAGTATGAAAGCAATGGTTCTCAAGACGTATCACGTGATTTAATTATGACGTCATATATCACGCTTGTTCAATGACAGTCTTGTCGCACCGCTTCGAATTACATTGGGAATGTTCTTGCGTCAAACGCTCCAATGACTAAGTATTATCATTGGCGCCAATTTCATACAAGCTTGGTTGTTCCCCCCATGATAAAATTCTATCTAAAACTAAAGATTACATACCTGTTTGCAGAATTATCTGTGTTCCAGCATTGGTCGTTTGTTTAGATTTTTCGCTATTTTCGATCATGAGCTGTTGTCGGAATTTCACTTTCTGTAAAGCTAGCTTTTCATTTGTAGACACCCGTTTCGAAAAGGCCAAAATTTTTATCTCTAACCAAAATTTTTTTTTTTTTTGACAAATGTGAATTCCACAAAGTCCACTTTAACATGCTTAAGTTAATTTTACTCCGTATTTTATTTTTTAGATTTTGATAAGCATAATATCAAAGGGGTTATCCATTGTACAAAAATATCACTCATGGCCACAAAATCCTACTATACACTGCAACCATAGTGCTATGAAAGGTAAGCGGTTACATCCATATTTAGCATGAAGCCCTAGCGGGCTTCTTTCAATATTGATATAACGACTGACCGTTCATAGCACTATGAAAGCTAAAAAAATGACTTTCAATCCCTATTTTAATTTCCACTGCACGGAGATTTATGATGCTTATCACGTCATAATTGTAGCGTTAGAGATTGCATTGCTATACTGTCAACGGTTGGTGTTCTCTGTCTGGATTTTCCGTTGACTAATACTACCTGTATATGTCTGCATCAACTGTGTATTGGTTAACTAAAGTGTAAATATGGGTATTGGTTTTACAAGTATCAAGAAGGGGATTCTGGAAGGTAGACTCTACACGAAGAAGAATTTCGTCTAATTCTTATAACTAATGATTTGTGTGTTTTTTTATATTTGTACCACAGACTGAGGATGTGCACTGTTTATTTGGCTAGACCAGCCTCAATATGGCGCCACACGTATCACGTGACACGCGACTCCCCGCTTTGATTTCGAGTTCTTATATTTCTGCATTCTCCAGGACTTGCCACTGTTTTTCTAAGCATGTCAAATACTTTGGATTGCGCCCCCTCCCCTGGTGTTTCTATCATTTTTGACAGAAATTATATGTTATTTAAGCATTAAACATCATTCTGTTCCGTGTTATACGATCATAACACGGAACAGAATGATGTTTAATGCTTATATTTGCATTTTTCAATCGGTTTTGATAATAAATTCATATCTATATTCTACATTTGTTCTGAAATTTAAGGTAGATTTCTAATAAATGGAACAGCGAACAGCCAGTATCGACCGGCTATTTCCAACGTTATGATTATGTCACAATCGTAATGACGTCATAATGACCAGTACAGTGTTATGCTCTCATAACAAGGAACTGGCCTTGGTAGTGATATATAGTGGCAATGCAGAGCTAATGTAAATATTTTAGCAATGAATGTTTTAGCAAATGTTGTTACAGTCCTATAACACACATTGCTATTGATGGCAAACTAAATAAAGCCTGATAGGGCTTTATGTAAGTTTGTCAGCAATAGCAATGTGTGTTATAGGACTGTAACAATATTTGCTAAAATGTTCATTACTTATATTTACATTTTGATGGAATTTTTGTGCTTTATTTAGTTTCTTCGGACCGATTTTGATCAGCAAATCAAGTGGAGACAACAATGAAATCCATGACGTCACAATAGAGATTGATGACGTCACAATACCAACTGCTGTTATAGTCTGAGGCACTGGGTGTTATAGGCGTATGACAGCAACTGCCTCTTAGCATTGTGTCAATGGAAAATTGCAGAGCAAATGTAAATATATGTAAGTAAACAAACCATATCCAATCAACATTATATATGTAAATTAAATGTTAACTAACTAAGACGGAGTTGATCACTTGTTTTGTTGTCTGTCTGTCTGTTTGTCCAAAGGGACGACTCAATAGATTCTAATGCTTGATTGTCACTGTTGCAGATTAAAAAAATGGAAGCATCTTGCCGTGAAAAGTTTTTAAAATTCATAAGTAATTATGAAGATAAAATCAAAAAGTTAAAAATAATATTTTGTATTCTGTATATTAATTATTGATTATCTTCAGTAAAATGGGACAAAGTATACTCTATGTAGTTGTGAGAGATATGGTTGTGCAATGGGAAATCACCGAGTATCACAAACGACCGTTTTAACCCGGAACATAATTATAATGAAATGTCTGTAATAGGCTTCGGCAATATTCATTTATACCACAATACACTTGAGTAATTCCACTCTCACACAACGAGTGGCTATTGGATATGGAATTGTTTTCACTCTCGTTAATTTTTTTAAGTTACAAAAGACACTCGCTGTCTTTTGTAACTTTTAAATATTATTAACTCCAGTGAAATTAATTCCATATCCAACAACCACTCGTTGTGTAACCTCTATAAACAGCGCATAACTACCGAACTATATATATATGAACAAATATATGCCCTTGAAAAATGCAAGAGAATTTGACATCTCAATCATGACAAGTGGCCATACAAATGAGCATTTCAGAAACAAGAACTTATACAAGGAAATATCATCTTTCTCATTGTCACCAATATGGCGACCATAAAACTTGCAAATAGTCTTCATCCACCTGCAACTTTTATATCCCTGTACCGCATGTTTGTTCGTCAGTAGCCGATATCTATTCACAAACATGTCGATATTAAGAGCAAGCCTTAGTATTACGAATTAACTGCGACCTGTAAATCCCATAGGTTAGAGTAACAGGAATGTTACTATCAAGAAATGGAAAGTTCGTGATAGGAAAATCGAAAACGTCACATTTATCGTACAGCTTAGTTATCGTACAGCTTAGTAGTAAGCTGTCCATATTGGTCAAACTAAAGATCGAGGCAAGCAGCTTACTCATCAATGGAACAGATTTTGATGTGCCTTTGATTTCAAGTTAAGACGATCGACGTGGTCACAAACGTATTTATTGACAACACAGTCAATATACCTGTAAGTGAAATTAAAAGTTTGAGCCCCTTTATTCTCTCTTTCCTAAGCTCTTCGACAAATTCAGTCTCTTATGAAAACAAAAATCAAGTCGGCGAAGACTAGGTCACAGTTGTCCTAATATGAATGCCAACAAAAATCTGGAATTTCCCCCCCAAAAATTGATAGCTTTAATACATTGTATATGTTCTATTTCAAACTTCCTTCGGCTCAGTAAATTGAGCTGCAGATCTTCAGCTTGTAAGTAATAACGCATAGTTTTTTTAACAGTATTGGATATGCTCAATAGTGCTAATTATAATAAAAAAAACCCATTTTAACTACAATTATTATGAAATTAATATCTTCTACTATATCAATCTGTTAGTTTGTAGTATATAAATATTATTATCATCAAGTGTGAAATTGATCACAGTAACTAGTGTTAGATTTGTAAAACCTTTTTTATGGAAGATATATGTGGTTTTGTTGTATCTGATCAACGGTAAAATGTCGTAATAGAGTTAATTTCTTATAAACTAGAACTAAAGAGAAAAAATCCAAATAAGAAAAAAGAAAAGAAGAAGCGTTTTATTTTCAAACTACGACTTGTAAACCACGACTCGAAAATAAGGTCAGTAGGCATTACAACAAGCGAAAGGTCAACGGGCTCTATGATGACAGGTTAAAAACAAACAAAAACAAATATCTATTTACAAACAAGCAAACAAACACAAAACAAAAACTATTGCCAAGTTGTTAAGTTAATGCCTTTTTAAGCATTTTCGAAGGAAAAGAGCTTTGCCAATCGTATTTTCAATATTTCTTTTATTTATATCAAAGAAACCTCATATTTTATTTTAAGTGTATTGATTGCGTACGAAGAATTCTTGTTCCATAAAA
This sequence comes from Mimachlamys varia, assembly GCA_947623455.1. NCBI lineage: Eukaryota > Metazoa > Mollusca > Bivalvia > Pectinida > Pectinidae > Mimachlamys > Mimachlamys varia. The sequence goes on from OX392535.1 coordinate 45,974,222, forward strand.
ATAACATTTTGCACAAATCTCTTTCATGGATCATTCTTAGTGGGACAGTTTTTAATTCTATAACGTTAAAATGCGTAGTGATTTCTCTGTCAACGAGACGTTGAATGCAATACTGGTCTTTACTGCTTTGTGCCCTTAGCTATGCTCTCGGTCGGGCAACAGATGATTAAGAATAATTTCGTTAGTCCAATAATGATAGTACTAAATTCAGTTGAAATAAATATTATCATTCTAGAGGAGGGGATGTTTTATGATAATTAGCAAAATGGTAAATCGCTGCGCCTTAGACGCACACAGTTAATTATGCAAAGTATTATTTTATTTTGTGAAAATGATGTCAGTTCAAATATTTTATTTCATATGTCGTCAGGATGATTAGTTTTTTCATTATAATTTTTTTTTTATACTCAAACTAGCATGCCGTGCAATACATAACACAATCCAGCTCTCACGTTATAACAACATCGAGGTTTACATAACTTACCATCAGAGTAAACAATACTGTCACCTAAAAATATCCCCAATAACACCGGCATATTTCTGAACATTATATCTAGAGATTCAGGATATCAAACAAAAGAAAGGTTTTTGTGCACCGTGTGACCGGATCATCCTACGTGGACTTGTCAGTGGAACTACAGTCAGAGCGAACTCTCGTACACAAAGATAAGATATATGAGATTTTGACTTCTACAAAGCCTCGTGCTAAAATTAATAAATTTCTTTGTCTACGTTATGCAAGGGTAATTAGTTTTTTTTCTCCCATACTTTCCTGTCGTGAATTTTGCAATGATTTGAAATCAGTGCATCGCGCCATTATCCATGGCAGGTGCAATGTGTGACGAAATTGATGACGTTACCACCTGGTAAAAGACAGATTTGTCTTTTCCCTAGCAAAAATGGGAATGAAATGTCAGAGAAAGATTTTTCTCTAACCCTGGACCCTTACCCTGGATATCCACAATTTTACTGTTTCCCCTAGGGTTGAGACCAGTTACAGGTGTACCATGAACATTCTCAACAATTTTATGAAATCCTGGCAATAATACCACAAAGTCACGGCAAAAATACCATGACGTCACGTCGACAAATAAATCACATCACATCACCATTGTCTTGCATTGATGTAACGTCAGTATTTAATATGCGAGAGTATTTACAGGGCAAGGAAATACATAATCACCCTTCCCCTTGGGAGTGCGACAGGGGGATCAGGCAAGATGCTACAGGTACCAAATACGACGTAACACACTCATGTTTGGTTTTTGATTCCGCATACCCCTCCTAACTCAGAGATAATACACGACATCACTAGTGATACGTGCTACACAAACTGATTTCTTTTTATATCCCAGAACACTATACTCGTATCATAGAAAGCAAGTGAAACTGAAATGCTCACCTGATATCACCGCCATCAATAGCAGACCTTGTACTGGCATCACGGCATTGTTACACTGAGCTATTATCAATGTCATGTTTGACACGGTTGTTAATAATTTCGCTAAATACTGCAATGATATTTCCTTAGATATCCAGCTTTTCCCAACTTCTCGTCTATAATCTTGATCAGTGTTACAGAAGAAACTGTTGTCCTTTTTATCTGTAAAGCTTGGTTCGTACTTTGATGTTATAACCAATAAATACTTAAATACGTATTTTTATTGGTTCATATTTTAATCAATCCACCATCATACTCATTGGTGCGGGGAGGAGGTGTATTATGGTTAAATATGAACGGTCACGTTTCATTTCCTATTGCCCATTAAAATTTAACTATAAATATACAGTTGGGAATTTCATGTTAGATGACCTAAGTACGTTATTTGGTGGATGACATAGGCGGAAATAAGAATATTGGGTTAGAGGGGCGTACATTTTTTTTTGGAATTAATTTTTGTGTCTAGGTTTTCGTTTGTTATTCACACGAGGAGTGCTCGAACATTTTTGCAAACACACTGTAAACTCGAGTATCACGTTATTTACGTGCACTAAACCAGTACGAACTGGTTCATCAGTCATTGTTGTATTGTGTGCATAAATTTCATTGAAATCCACTAACCGGATTCCCACGTTTTGGTCCCTAGCATCACTGAAGAGTCCTAGGAGGACGAAACAGCTGTATGATGTAGTTTAATTCATTTTTTTTCCTGTTTACTGTATCCGTTAATAAATTTAAAATGTTTATGTCATCATCCATTATGATTAACATAGGTTAATACAACCGAACTAAATCAATGTTATATTTTAATGACGCATGATTTAACGAAGAATCATGTTCATGCCGCATTTGAAATACCTCATTGACACTTTTTATGGACAAATCATAAAATTAAGTTAAACGATGTGTAAATGATTTGAAATCCTCGATATCTTAGGATTACGCTCACCTTCGTTCTCTACACTTGGAATATGTCACAGCTAAATCGATATCTCATTGTGCAGCTCTTTTTGGACGAGACGAAAAGACTAGTTTGATCTTTTGCTGTACATCAAAATAATCTCGCGGTCATGTGACGGTAACACCTACAGGCGTTGCTCCTTAGTACTCTTTAAATGACTAGTGATTGGTCAGCATTTTGCATTGACACAAATCAGCTTGCAAATTGTCCTCGATTTGCTATGACACATTCAGGGGGGTATAGCGAAAGTGAGCGTTTGGTTTGGTTGTATTCTGTGTAACGTTCTATTAATATGTTAAACAATATTAAGACGGCTTCCAGCGATTCGATTGTATATGTTACATGTAGTTTGGAGCATACACTGAAGTATACTGCTGAAGGTCCGCCGTACCACACTGAAGTATACTGTATACTGTACTTCGAATTCTGTCTCCTCTTACGATTATGCATTGGAGCAGCAGGTAAAAATCTTTCCCTCTAATTTGAGGGCATCCAAGTGAGGGAATCCTGGATATCAAGGAGATGATTTGGTGATTCAAATGTAGATTTGCCTTCCTTGTATTTTTATTTTTTTTTTATTTCATTTTGTTTATTTATTTAGCATTATTTGCATGATTAAAAGAAGAATTTTCGTATTTTGCCTGAAATATCACCTGGCGTGCGATATCAACGGTTGGAGTTGTTTGCGTTTTTTTCTAGAAATGGGTCACTGAGGATTTTTTTTTATTATCTGACAATAAACACACAAATGTTCTATAATTCATCATTTTGATACCATAATACTAACGTATTGTGAAAAACAAAGGTCTCAAACCGCAATAAAACTTTTTCGTTTCATCCCATTAATTATGTTCTGTGAGTATACTCATCGAAGTGTTTGGAAATACACGAAGCGACAAATAATTCACCAGACCGTATTTGTCGGCTTCGAAATGTATCAAAATTTCATGTGGTAGGACAACCAATCCTGAGGTAAATGCCAATTCTTATTTGATTAAAATAATACACAGGCTTTTAATACAGAAAAAATACTGACCCCCCTTCCACCCCTTTTACAGGGGTATCTAAGTAAATCTTTCCTTTGTTCATATTTTGATCCTAGTGTAATCGATTTTGAGTTCGGATTATGATTTTGTTTACGCTTCGGTATTCTCTAATTTATTTTCAGCCGTGGTGACGAAGCAGATAAGATGTTTAACATTCTGCTACACCTAGCCCTCCACCTCTGGGTCGTTTTGGTCAAGTGGTTAAGGTGTCAGTATTTTGCTACCGCTAGCTCTCCATCTCTCTGCCGTGGTTGTAAAGTGGTTATTGTATCTGACATTCCGTTACCACTGGACCTTCATCTCTAGATCGCAGCTTCGACGCCTACATCGGGCAGTGGTCAGGTTTTGGTTGTAAGTTGGTGGTATTTCTCCCAAAACTTCCTCCACCACCAAAACCTGACACGATCTTAAATGACCAGAGCTGTTGTAAAACAAACTAAACCAAACTATTCAATGTTATGACTACAATGCTTGATTCTGGGGTGCTAATGTAGTTTCCAGTTTCTTGTGACACCACTGATGCATACAATAATTTGCGCCTTTTTTGACGTATCTAATTAATGCAAGCACATTAAGTAAAACGCTACCAGTTAAAGCTGTGGGTAGCATGGTGAATACCAGGTACATGATGTTTCTGTCACCAGTCGTCTAATGCCAAATCAGTGAAAGCAGCTCAATGCCATTCCAACAAGCCACCCATTAGGAGGTATGGGGTGACCTATCTGACCGCACGATTTCGTTTCTTCTGTAAATGGTTTTTGTGATCGATGTCAATTGCTGACAAACAGACTTACTACACAGGGATTCATGAGATGCAGGTTGATAAAAACTTTGAGAAAGTTTTATAGTCGCCATCTTTGTCTCATTGATAAATATTTTGTAACTTTGTGTGATATGAAGATAGGCGTTTTTGAGTATACTAATTGTTGTGCTTACTTGTGGTGACTGAGATTTATGACTCGGTTCTCACTTTGAGAACTTGATGTTTACTTGGATGTGACAACTATTTATAAAGGGGTGTCGGAACACCTGGTCTTATTCTTTTGAAGTTTTACGATTGTTTCTGTGTAAATTTTCCTGTTTTCATATTTTGTCTCTAGTTTAATCAATTTTAATTTCGGATTATGGCTGTGTTGACGCTCTGGTATTCTCTGATTTGGTTATCGCTAACCACAAACATTTGGTTCAGAAATGCTCGCTTCATAATGGTTGACCTAACAATTATTTTACTAAAACGCAGTTAAAATCCAGGGCCCAGTTGTTGAAGAGCTTAATTATTATTTGACAACATTTTCAACCTTTAATAAATCTGTCAATATAAAAGGTGCGATCCCACAATTGTGCATGTAGATTGACTTTACTAGATATTTGATATCTGGAAAATCGCAACTAATGATATTGTGTTGGTTTAAAGTTAAAAGAGAATTGAATTTTCACTAGTCACTGATTAAGCTAATCACCTTTTGAACAGCTGGACCCCATAAAAAGTTTCGACATATAGTTAGAGTTGAACCTTCTGCGATAGCTCACCCTAGTATCGTGACGTATTGAATATGGTGTGTATAATTGTAAACATGACCTTATAGCTTGCTCTTGAGTACTGAATCAACTTTGACATTCAATTTCGGGATCATCTTCGTGAACCAGACCTGCCTACCTATTCTGTATACATTTTCATGTTTTTTACCTAAGAGCATATCCTAAATGCCAAAATAACTACGTTTATTTTACGTTGAACTATTTTAATAAAAAAAGATACTGTATAAATGACAGTCAAAGTTGTTTCAGCTTTCAAAATTTAAAACTCAAAACAAACAAATCCAAATCTTTCAATTGAAACCTTTATTTACATTTAATGAATAACTCAATTCATTTTGTATTCAAGTTTATTTTCTTCTAAAATGTACATTATACATGATGAAAATGCTCAACCCTATTCTACAAAAAATCAATTTGCTTATTCGCAAGCATCATTAATATTAAATAGTCAGGAGATTTTAGCTTCACATTATTTTCTGTATTCAACACTCTTCATTTTGAACCTTTTGCGCTGAAAAATGTTGACAGAAGAACAACATGAATATTACCTTAGCTAAATGTATCGAGGATAATTGTCTTATTCTGGGTTTGATATGCTGATAAACATTATTTTGTGTGAAGGTATGACATAGAGTTAGGTCTCTGTATCAGTATGTTTCAACGTTTCATAATAATAAATTTACATTTGTTTTTCTAATATGGAATCCATAACATAAGTATGATGCTACCAGTATAGTGTTCTGTTTCGATATAACAAAACAAAATACCACTCTTTTTCTTTTGTCACGATATTCACCATGTAAATGTACCATGGTTTGTGCCACAGCCGAGCTAAGATAATTTAATCTGTACTTAGACGTCTTGTAATATTCTCTGTAGTTTGGAAATGTATTTCTAAATAATCTCAGTTGTCTCCCTTAGAGTGCTGTTAACATCAATTGTGTCTGTTTTCATTGTTAACATGAAATATATTTCATTAGGAATCGATTGATTTGCATCTTAAAAGGTTTGGATCCGTTTATATATTACAAAGATGTATCGGCAATCTTCAATAGACACAAATATAGAAATATAACATTAACGTCAACAAAAACTTTAAAGTTAAAGGCCCAATATACGTAACTTCAAGGAAATTTTCGTGATTCTGAAAAATCCTGAAAAAAAATCCAGTTGATAACCATGCAAAAATAAGCCTAAAACGAAGTTAACCTGAGCGGTAACTAACACGAAACTCTTGACAAAAAAATCCAAAGAATTGAAAATAATTCAGGTGGGGCCCACTTCAACAACAAACCGAAGGTAGAAGACGGTTCGAAATGGACGCGTGTTTACAAATAGCGTGTTTCAAATGCTGCTGTACCGGTAACCGCGAAAGAATTCATCTTGAATATTGCTGATATCAGTTAATCTTAACTAAATCTATAAATATAATAAGTTATTAGGCTTGATTTTCGCTTCAAGTTTTGCCGAAAGTTACGTATATTGGGCCTTTAAACGACAGAATTTACATTTTTTTAGTTCTGAAAAAATCGCGGGATCGAATCCCGCACATATATCATCCAGTGCACAATAGCATTAAGTGTATTCTGACCAGTTAACACGATTTCTAATTACTATTTTGTGAAAAATTGGCTGTATTGAAAACGAAATATATTTTTCTGTTTTTTTTTTTTAGTATTTTCTTTTGCAAGAGAACTTTCGAAAAAGCCACCTTGAACACTACTTTCACAAATTTTCTCTCAAATTGAATATATAATGTCATAGAAATCAAATAAAAAATTAACTTGTTTTATCGTTTAGTATAATAAATATTATCATTGTGAACTTAAGACATAAAAAGATAAATCATATGTACAACTGTGCATAGTTTTTTTTAACAATATTAATCACAATTAATGAAAAAACACATTCACAAATAAAAGCAGCTGTAAGACTTGCTATCAACTATATTTGAAATACATCAGAAATATAAAGAATCAATATGAGCAAACATTGAATTTTGGCGTTCCAAGACTTTTGATTTTAATTGACATGTGTACAAAAATGATGTTGATTTAAAGAAATACAACAAAATTATGACAAAAAGGCATTTGTGATATTTTCATTTTATAAATGCTAAGTATGAATATATTTCAGGATTAACTTGAATCATTTCTTTTATGTTATGGAGGTATAACATAAAAAAAACGAATAGTACTATAAATAAAGAGAGTACAGCCGGGGTTTTTGTGTTATAACCCCATAGCATAAAAAATAGATTCAAGTTAATCCTCATAATTTAATCTATACCCTGCGAAAATTCACTTTATTGATGGTCTCTTTTCTCTTACAAATAATACGCTGCTGCATCAGCCAATCAAAAGCGACGTTATAAACGGCGACGTCATTTTTTTTACGTTATGGGCTGTTAACAGATTTTTAAGTCACCGAAAACGCTTGTTTCAAACAACATTAAATTATCTAATTTTGGATCTCAAAAATCATCTCGGAATGTTTTTTATGCTCATAGATATAACATGTAACAAGCAGATACTGTGATTACTAACGGCATTAATACATTGTAATATCGATATGATGTTTAATGTTTACAATTACATTCGTCTAACCTCGTTATCTCAAAGATGATCAGACCACGGTTAAACTTCAAGTTATCTTAGTTTTCGAGTTAAACAAGTCAATTTTTTGGTATGAAGGTTTGCCTGGACTGACGATGCATCGAATTAAACAAGTTCTTCGAGGTGTACGAGTTCGAGAAGACAGGGTTTGACTGTATCATCTACATTCGTATTTAATGTCTCTTTTCAGTGGCAATCTCTCGATAATGAGCGTTTCAAAAATCTATTTACTGACACGCACAATGACACTTAAACAGGTCCATTGATGTTGACAGGTACTACCTATATCTAGATGTATTGCTGACAGAAACTACCCGTATCCTGAAGTATTTTTATGTTTGTATTACAATTATCATCCGTTTATTCCAATATTGACGAATCAGCGGTATAACATGCTGAATTGATCAATGTATTTAATCCGTAGAGAATCAGATATGAAGTTATGTTATACAGGTATATAATACATGTGTGAAAGATTTCACGCTTCTGAGAATAGAATGGAAGACGCAAGCTTAAACTTATAACGTATTCATCATATGTAATATTATTATGCATTACATATATAAAACAAACAATGTTTGCTTCATCTCTCGAAAGCGTACACATCCCTCCATACTTACTGGTATACTGGCGTTAAGATATGAGAAATAAGAGCGCTTTAGGCACCACTAGCTAACACAGTAATTAGCCAGGATTATTGCGCACTAAACACAATTAATTGACTAGATAAGCTGTACTTCGTACTAAACTAATATAATTGTATGTTTTTGCAACTTATATAATTTTGTTAGAGTAATGGCCTACTCTACCAGATTTAATGGTCTACGTGTAAATCCGTCCTTGGTTCATAATTTTTCCCTTGTTCAATTGATTTTGAATTTGGATTATGGTTTCGTTGACGGTTTGGTATTCTCTGCATCACAGTTGCAAACACAGCAGAGTTTCTTGCCTGTAGAGCATTCTTTGAAGATATGAATTTTCACTCTTGATTTGTTTTTTTTTGCCACTGAGAACACAAATACTGGTTCACCTAATCATCTATTTGAGCAAAATTTAAGAAATTGTAAGAACTGTAATAAGCGATGAATTTGAAGTACATCGACACTTCACCGACTGAATATCACATAATACTGTTCAAAGTATTATCTAAATTTCAGCTCAATCTTACATCTTTACAATTAGAAAATCAAGAACATATATCGCTATATATAAAATCTTAAAATCAGCATGTTAGGAACAATCTAATATTGTGTTATCTGTAGTACTTTAATTAGAAAATGCTAACATCGCGTAACATTGTCTTCAAGATAAATATATTAACACCAATACACATTGTTATGTCGCTGTTTATTCGTAATTCTATGGCTTCCTCTAAGTATTAAGACTTTTGTGATAGATGACGGCTGCTGACGTACAAACTTACTGGGATTTAAGATTTACAGGTTGATGAGGACTATGGGTATATGGCCACACTTATGACTCCATTGGGATTTTCTGTATCCTTCTGTGAAATACCTTAGTTCTCAATTAAAGGACGTGACATTTTCTTGGGTGTGACAAAGATGAACACGGCGGGTGTCGTCGATGAAGAAGACGTTACCTTTCCGGAACACCTGGTCTTATTCTCTTCTAATTTAAGGGACTCCGTGTTGATCTTTCCTTGGATCATTTTCTCCCTTGTTTAATCGATTTTTAGTTCGGATTGTGGTTTAGTTGACGCTTTGGTATTCTTTGAATTTTCTTTTTTTTTTATCTCGCATGATATTTTCATATTTTCTAGATCGAGTGTAAGATGAAACACTTTCAAGATGTTTGTTATTCATCGCTTCTGTGAAATCATGAACGTTTCAGTATTCGACCTGATAATGTTTCTGTCATGTTCAAGCTATACATGAAAACAACAATATCTTAGTTTTCATTAGTAAGCTACACCTGAATAGACTCAGAAATAAAGTGAAAATCTCTCAAATGTCAGATCGCTTCCAGGATTTTGCCAATTGAAATAACAGATGTTTAATTCACAGACAGTCTTATTGTATTTTAGAGAGATGAACGCGAGTAAGCAATCACCCATTCCGGTCGTATTGACAGGAGAAAAACACTGCATTATCTGCAATCCTATTAAGAACACGATGGCCTGTACTAAAATTGGCATGTCTGTCACTCCCGGCACCTTTATCATGTGTGTAAGAAGCCATGACATATGTCACTGAAGTTTCTCCCGTTTATTTATCAGTCACGTATCAGATCATCGTCTTCCCCTGGCTCCCAGACGGTCAATTACCGGGGGTCATCTTATGCTATTGTCTCCGCCAAGTCCACTGCTATCACCAGTTATTCTTTACTGATTGACTTCAAAACAGTTGGAGCTAAAGCTTGATATATAAGGTTTGTGCTGTTCTATTATCACATACAGCCACGAATAAATCATTTATTGCACGAACCATTAACGGTAGAACTTATGTGACGAAGTTGTCTTTAACATCGCCAGGCGTGGCGCTGTGCGTGAGATTAGCTGGCAGATTTGACCTCTTCATATTGCAGTCTACAAAGGCATTCCGCAGCAGTACACACCAGTGGTGGTCTTAGGTTGGTTGCTATAAGTCCCACTGTTCTGTTCCTTCTATGGTATTCCCGAGGGGTCTGAAAGTAGAAGACAAACATATCATTATCCCATTGATCCACAAGAAAACGGAACTGTCCCGTACTCAAGAAATAAGGACAAAATAAAATATTTATATTGGCGATGAGCCAAACTTCAGTGATATATTTTTAATTTTTCCACAAACAATATATGTTTCCTCGTCTTCCTCACTGTTCAAATCTGGTAGACGCCAGTTTTGGGTAGGAACCGTTATTTCTATTGCTGTGGCGTATTAATATTATATAATCTTAGTCAGTTATAACTGCAAATTCTAAAAATAAAATCAAACTTAGAATTTCGAAAATGTAATAAAAAGAAAATTTAATGGTTCCCCAATAAATATCAAATACATTTCACTCGTATGGCAGATTTTAAAATTATTTTCACGGGTGCGTAGCACGGTTGAAAATTTAAAAAATCTACCATACCCGTAAAATATATTTGATATTTAACGGGAAACCATTGAATAGCCTCTATATATTTATCCCACTTTCGTTACTTTATCCTAGAATTGTAAAGAAAGTTGCTAAACCTCGTGTCTTTATAAAATTAGACAATTTTGGGACATGTTTTGCAATAGAACATTCAATGAGTGTCCTTAGCATGTGATATTCCTTGATATAAACTGTTTCGATTTCCTGTTACTGGGGCAGTGTAAGGCTAATCACGAGTATTCATATCAAATTATGTTAGGAGAAATTAATTTGCATATTTGTTTTATTTTCAAATCCCTTGATATTGTTTCCCGGTTGAATTGGTACGAACAGAAAAATATTCTAACAAAGAAATACGTCAATTGATATATCAGCCATTGTTTATCTTCAAGATACATTGTGTATGTCACTAAGCGAGAAAATAATATCCATTCAAGTACGGATCATTTATTGATTATGGTATTTTTGACGCATCGGAATTATCTGATATTTTTCACAACACAAATACTTATTTCATGATGAAAGCGAAAATAATTATTTCATTTCCCTCCGTCTTTCTGTAAGTATAGTGCTTGTAGTTTTGATTAAGCGGAATTCAAAAAAAAAATGTAGCAGGATATTTATGGTTTGGAGACCAAACGAATAACACCTTTCAAACATCACCCAGCGTGTTCAAACTCCGTCGACGTTTGGTATATACTGATGTCAGGTTTGTGTAATCTCAATCCATTAGTTTGCTTATTTGTGTAGGTAAAACCAAAGGCAATAAATGGGTTCCTTTGATATTAGACTTTTAAAGTTTAATTGGTGTGTGTATGTAATCACTCTATAAAATACAACCAATGATTCTGTTTTGGAAGCAACAATTGTGTGCATCTAAAATTAGTTATTCTTAAATCAACGAAAAAAAAAATTCAATTACATTTCAAGTAGTATGATTAAACGATTAAACTCAAGGTATACTGATTAAATGTCCTGTAATAACTGTATTTCAAAGTTAAGTATATTTTAATTAAATTGGGTGCGAGTGTACTTTGACTCAGATCCATTTCATGACACACAAATGTGACGTCAAAGTAAAGTTTGATCATCAGGCAGGCGTTTATTTTTCAATTTTTTAAAAACATTTTGGTATAAATCGGTTCTTGTAGTTACAAATGCTAATTAGACGTTTAATGAGACGCGTCAGGTTTTAAAGGTGAGACGTGTCAGGTTTTGGAGGTGGAGGGAAGCCGGAAAAGAGTAATCGGAGAAAAAACACCTACGTGGGTTTCGAACTTACAACCCAGAGGTGGAGGGCTAGTGGTAGAATGTCGGGACACCTTAATTACTCGGTCACCGCGGCCCAGAGGTGGAGGCCTAGTGGTAGGATGTCGGAACACCTTAACCACTCGGCCACTGCGGCCCAGAGGTGGAGGCCTAGTGGTAGGATGTCGGGACACCTTAACCACTCGGCCAGCACGGCCCAGAGGTGGAGGGCTAGTGGTAGGATGTCTGGACACCTTAACCACTCGGCCATCACGGCCCAGAGTGGAGGGCTAGTGGTAGTATGTGGGGCCAACTTAACCACTCGGCCACCGCGGCCCAGATATAGGAGAGCTAGTGGTAGAATGTCGCGACACCTTAATCACTCGGGTTACAGGTAAGATGTCGGGACAACTTAACCACTCGGCCACCGCGGCCCAGAGGTGGAGGGCTAGTGGTAGAATGTCGGGACACCTTAATCACTCGGCCACCACGGCCCCAATGGACCGAAGACATGGTTGATATATTGGAATGAATTTAATGACAACATCATGAACTAAAGAGACATTAAATCATTAATGTAGCTACATCGGCAACTGAAGATCCCCCCCCCCCCCCCCAAAAAAAAGGAAAGAAAAATAAACATCAGGAACTGAGGAGTCGAAGAAAAAAGGAAAGCCATACGAAAACAAAAGACAAAGACAACAAAACAAATGGAAAACAATTATGATTCCCCCACAAAAACTGAACATATAAAGATCCACAAACTAACTAAAAGAAAGAATTACAGTAATATTTATATGTATATATATAATGTATTATTCGCTATCACTTTAAAAAAAAATACATTGATCTCACAACCTTTGGAGGTCAACCATAAGGTGAACTTAAGGCGAACTTAAAAACTCACTATTTTTTTTATTATGAATTTGATTTTCTTAAAAGAAAATATGATTTACTTTGCTTGCTAGGTTCCTGGTGTTACGTACCAGTCCCTTTTACACAGTTAAACATTAGGTTGATTTATACGGGTTCTCCATGGTGCCGTATTCCGCCCTCAGCGGGGGTCCCAACCGAGGTAATCACCTAATCAATATATTGCTCCTATATTATTTAGAACCGTTGGTGAAAACATTATCTCACCTATTTATACATATATCCATTGTGCTGTAGCGTTCAATAAAAACCTTCCACTTCCACTGTTTCTGAACACTGCCTAGCCATTTCTAAACGACTAAGATGAAATGATTCAGTGAGTAGGGTTATGAATTAGAAGTGTACTACAAGTACAGGTAAGGTTAAACAGGGAACCCATCAACATACATGCTTATTTTGTTGGGGTTAACGATTCACTTGTAAACATGTCCATTGGGTATTATTTTTGTTACATGTATTTTAATGTATCTTAAAGTAAAGAGCTGAGTAAACTTCGTGTTGTGACATCACATTGTGTTCAATTATGACGTCATATGATGATAAATGTGAGTTATATCATTCACATATCGCTGGTAGAGTAACGCTATAAGAAATAAAAAGCATATTTACAAAAATCAAGATATAACCGAATACTTTAGACATTATTTTTAATTCTATCTTGAAATGCTTTTTATTACATAAGACATTGATAACTGTCGTTCCGATAATAAGAAACTTCTAGACTTATTTTATAACTACCTTACATAAATGTTACGTAAAAACAGTCCTTTATAACGCATGACATTGACCCTACACGGGGCTGATAAAGGTGTGATTGCCTACCAATAACACCCTGTATTCGAGATAAGAGGCATGCACAGCCCTTGAATCAGGGTCTCGATGGCATCTTTCATTACAATTCAACTTCTCGATAAAGTGATATAGTATATACTAACATGTGCATATAAGCCAGTGATAGTGGGGTTACACAAACCAGCATTTGAATCAATTTGTCTGTTCCTTTTTCAGAATGACCACGTATCCAGTTTTGGAACATGCATATTAAAAGAAAGGAACATTTCTAGGCATGGAAAACTTTAGTCTGCTTTAAATGATCTTTTTCTTCTGTTATTTAACATTCTGACATTTCAGTGATTGTGATCTGGGAAGATATCATAAACAGTAAACGAAACTGAAGGCGAAACAAAGTACTCCGGAAGTATGATGTTTCTGCTACCAAGCGCTTTACCTATTTATGCCTCTTTTCGCCTTCATCACTGTTTTTTCTTACACAAGTTGTAACTTTCAAGATCATATCGGATCTTTATTATTTAGTCCAAAATACATACATTTTTTCATGAAACGAAAGTCATCATATCGATGCCCTTGACCTTTGTAAGTATTAATAATTTCTCACAGCAAATTAAAAACATGTCAGACTATTGAACAGAACGAATTAAAATATCGGTGCACTGTTTGTTTAGTGTGAAGCTCGGTAATCACTATATCAACAGCCATTAGCGCATTTGAATAATTCCTAGGCGAATCATGTTTACCAAAGCCAAACTAACTACGTGCAATGTAATTTAATCAATTTCTGTAATGCGCCAACATGTTAAGGTAAACAACCGTATCTAAAACTGCATACCTAAAAACTGTGGTACTTCATATTATACGTTCTGTGTTGCTAGCTTTCGCTCTCTCAATATGAATGTTTTATCTGTTGTAATTAAGCGTTCTCTCTTTGCTAGATTCTACTTTCTCTCTCTCCATGCAAGTTTTCCATATTGTCAATATACGTTCATTTATTGCTAGATTTCACTTTCTACATGAATGTTTTACAAATTGTAATTATTCGTTCTCCTTTTCATTTATTGCTAGATTTTACTCTCTCCACATTTATGTTTTACAAATTGTAATTATTCATTCTCCTTTTCATTTATTGCTAGATTTCACTCTCTCCACATTTATGTTTTACAAATTGTAATTATTCGTTCTCCTTTTCATTTATTGCTAGATTTCACTCTCTCCACATTTATGTTTTACAAATTGTGATTATTCGTTCTCCTTTTCATTTATTGCTAGATTTCACTCTCTCCACATTTATGTTTTACAAATTGTAATTATTCGTTCTCCTTTTCGTTTTTTGTCAGATTTCACTCTCTCCACATTTATGTTTTGCATTCGAATTGTACGGGATTTTTAAACATTCATGCTGTTATGAAGGCAATTTGGTAACATCCATATTGTATGAAGTCCATTTGTATAAGCCCTAATTTGAATGAAATTGGCGCCAAAAATTAATCGTAGTCACTTGTGAGTTTGATGCAAGGGCCATGTGATTCGAAGCGGAGCTACAAGACTGTCATTGAACAAGGTCAATCTCGGACGTCATAAGAAAATCACGTGTTACGTCAGGAGAGGTTTTGCTTTCATTCTCGAATGAAAAACATTTCTGGTGGTAATGTCATATAGTGGGTTGCAGAGGAAATGCAATTATACATTGCCATGCAGAAATCATTCTTTCTTTCATGTGTTCCTAATATTTGACTCCATTGTCATGTAAATGTAGATTGATTGATATATTGCCTTGTCAATTCATGTAATATCAAAATAATGCATCGCCCTCAGTTAGGGAACAGGATTAAGAAACGAAACCACAGCTAACACTTATCATATTAGTCATTTACCTAAAATCATAGGAAAGACTATTTTCATTTCCAGGTTTAAATAACTTTTTGAATATGACTAATAATTCATCTGTATTGGTTTTCTGATTAATTTGTTTTGCGAAAATATTTGAATGATAGAAATAACACATATTGTTGATTTTGAGACATGCTAATTAAATGTTTTCATTGATATCCAGAAACATACGTCATTAGCGTGTTGTCTGGGGACGGTTGCCCCTAGCTACAGTACACAATACAAGGTATAAAACTGAGTTTAATTAAATAATTTTCGTTCACACAAACACTATACACTTAGTATTCACATGAATATCTGTCAACTGTCAAATCCCAACAGCGCTGAAAAAATCTAGTGAAGGTGATACGTTGAAAGATTTATAAAGGACTGTACAAATGACATACACGAGAATGATTTCTTGATAAAGGCCATTTACGTAGTACGGTACATCTAACAAATCATTGTCGTGCCCCAACGGAAAACGGATAAATGCAAATAGCAAATAGATTGTAAGGAAACTTACTAATAGAACAAATGGACTTATTGTGTTCAGAAGGTTGTCTTCTTCACTCGAGACACGTTTAATCAATATACCAATAGTTTCTACTATATATATAATTTACCATATAATAACATCGATTGTCTTGTTGGTATATATTAAAGATAACGTGGTGAATTTGAATGTTCACATATTCATTCGAAATTAGAACAATGAAAATTCAGGCATTATGTTATGAATATATGATACTCATTTTCCTCAAAAATACCGAGTATAAATACTGAGTATAAATACAGAGTATAACTACAGAGTATAAATATAAAGAACTTAACATTAAGGCACCTTACAAAACATACATTCTATAAAATAATTGAAAATATGCAAATCTTGTCATTTTTGGGGTTTGGAATTCAAGTATCATTATCCATTATTATCTTTATTTTCTGATAGAATAATGATTTACACGTGTATTTTTATTAATAAAATTCGATCGTACAACTAAACTATTTCGGGCTATTTCGGGGTGAACTTAATTGTACTTGGTAGTGATATCACTTGACACAGGTTGGCGTATCATGGCAAATGTCATTTAGTGATATTATTTGTAACAAGTATACGTTATATACTGGTAAATGCCATTGAATGGTATTACATGACAAACGTATACGTATTATACTGGTAAATGTCATATATTGATATCACTTGACACAGGTTGGCGTATCATGACAAATATCATTTAGTGATATTACTTGTAACAAATGTACGTTATATACTGGTAAATGCCATTTAGGGATATTATTTGTAACAAGTATACGTAATATACTCTGGTAAATGACATTGGATGATATTATTTGGCACAATAGACGTATCATTCTGGTTGTGCCATATAGTGATATTATTTAACACAAGTAGACGTTTTATACTAGTAACAGTTAATTGATGATATTACTTTACACAAGTAGACGTTTTATACTTGTAACAGTTAATTGATGATATTACTTTACACATGTAGACGCATCCTACTGGAAGATGATATTAGGTGATATTACTTTACACCAGTAGACGTATCCTACTGGAAGATGATATTTGTTGATATTACTTTACACAAGTAGACGTATCCTACTGGTAGATGGTATTGGGTGATATTACTTTACACAAGTAGACGTATCCTACTGGAAGATGGTATTGGGTGATATTACTTTACACAAGTAGACGTATCCTACTGGAAGATGGTATTGGGTGATATTACTTTACACATGTAGACGTATCCTACTGGTAGATGGTATTGGGTGATATTACTTTACACATGTAGACGTATCCTACTGGAAGATGGTATTGGGTGATATTACTTTACACAAGTAGACGTATCCTACTGGTAGATGGTATTTGGTGATATTACTTTACACAAGTAGACGTAATATACTGGTAGATGGTATTGGGTGATATTACTTTACACAAGTAGACGTAATATACTGGTAGATGGTATTTGGTGATATTACTTTACACAAGTAGACGTAATATACTGGTAGATGGTATTGGGTGATATTACTTTACACAAGTAGACGTAATATACTGGTAGATGGTATTGGGTGATATTACTTTACACAAGTAGACGTAATATACTGGTAGATGGTATTGGGTGATATTACTTTACACAAGTAGACGTAATATACTGGTAGATGGTATTGGGTGATATTACTTTACACAAGTAGACGTATTATACTGGTAGATGGTATTGGGTGATATTACTTTACACATGTAGACGTATCCTACTGGTAGATGGTTTTGAGTGATATTACTTTACACAAGCAGACGTATTATACTGGTAAATGTTAATTGGTGATATTACTTTACACATGTAGACGCATCCTACTGGTTGGTTTCAATGGTTGATATGACTTGACACAAGAAGACTATCACACTTGTCAGTGCCACCTGGTGATAGTGATATCATTTGTCACAGATATAAGCATCGTACTGGTGAAAACCATTTGGTGATATGACATGTACCAAGTAAAACATACCATTTAACATTCGCTTGTGTTATATAACCCGTCACGGGTAGACGGATCACAATAGTCGTCCCTTAGGTTTAACACTTGTTAAGGTTCGATGTATACCCACCAATGCTTGATCAATAATTGCATATTTCTGCATCTTACTCTAATGAATGTCAGTACTAACAGTCATAGTAAAGATAACGAGACGGAAAAACATACTATGATTATATTTATTCTAACATGTCGTCATGCTATCTTATTGGTTCCGATTTAAAAACTGAAATTAATGATGGAATAATTGAGATATCAACTGACGAAATATGTTTTGCTAAAGTAATGATTTGTAAATGAGCCGGCCCGTTACCAATACCGTACCACAGACGCCCTATCTGCTGTCGTTTATAGGTCTATCGATCACGTGATCGATTTCTCTAACACGTGATACCTGGTGGGTATGACCAGGTATGTGTAACGTGAAAAAGGCTTGGAGTCGTAGATCACTTTTTATCGTAGCGTTTACATAATTGATCTCAACTTTGGCATTTGGTTAAATGGTCGATACTTTCTGCCCATATTAAATGTTATGCATGGGTGTCAGGTTCAGAGACACTAGAAAGGAGGCATATCACGTGACACTATAGTATCCCATTGCCAAGGTTGTAAAAATGTTAAAGTGTCTGACATTCTGCTATCACTAGCCCTGAACCATCTTGGTGGTGGATTCGGTGCCTATTTGGGGATGATGTTAGGTACATCGGTACTGACCGCAAGTTGGTGGTTTGTCTACTGGAACTCCGGCTTTCCTCTACTATCAAAACCTGCCAGTCAAGCCAAACTAAATTGAAGCTGATCTTGCAATGATCAATATATATTACACTTCAAAATATCACAAGCTGAGAGAAATTCCGATGTAATTTTAATTTATAGCAAAAAGAAAAGAAAAAAGGATAAATTCACTGTTTGAACATCGAGCTTGAAATACACTGAATTGTATTTAGAGAGGGCATCTACTCATTACAAAGTGACATCAGTATCATGGGTCAGCATCAGTATCATGGGCCAGCATCAGTATCATGGGTCAGCCTACTAATTTATAAAATCGATCCGATCATTTAATTACTTGTGTTGTACAGTCAAACTAGCATAACAGCAGGGATGAAATACGTCACAGTGCAACAACAGTGTGTTAGATACCACCAGCTACTGTCAGAACCATGGAAATAAATGGAAACAGGATTAACTAATGAAGTACCTATATAGGAGAAAAATGATGTCATATACCCCGGGCAATAGCCGTGTTTACGTTAAGTTTCCAACGAACCAATAGGAACATAGGTATATCATAATCCACATCTTTTATTTTAGTCTTTATTTAAGTCCAGTCTCCAAGAAATACCAAACATACCAAACGTATCTAAACCTTTATACGAAAGTGTACGTATTTATAGGAAGGTGATGTACGTATCTAAACCTTTTTAGGAAAATAATGTACGTATTTATAGGAAGGTGATGTACGTATCTAAACCTTTAGAGGAAGGGGATGTACGTATTTATAGGAAGGTGATGTACGTATCTAAACATTTAGATGAAGGGGATGTACGTATTTATAGGAAGGTGATGTACGTATCTAAACCTTTAGATGAAGGGGATGTACGTATTGATAGGAAGGGGATGTACGTATCTAAACCTTTAGAGGAAGGGGATGTACGTATTTATAGGAAGGTGATGTACGTATCTAAACCTTTAGATGAAGGGGATGTACGTATTTATAGGAAGGGGATGTACGTATCTAAACCTTTAGAGGAAGGGGATATACGTATCTAAACCTTTATAGGAAGGGGATGTACATATCTAAATCTTTATAGGAAGGTGATGTACGTAATTATAGGAGGTGATGTACGTATTTATAGGAAGGGAATGTACGTATCTAAACCTTTAGATGAAGGGGATGTACGTATTTATAGGAAGGGGATGTACGTATCTAAACCTTTATAGGAAGGTGATGTACGTATCTAAACCTTTATAGGAAGGTGATGTACGTAATTATAGGAAGGTGATGTACGTAATTATAGGAAGGTGATGTACGTAATAATAGGAAGTGATGTACGTATATATAGGAAGGAGATGTACGTATCTTAACCTTTATATGAAGGTGATGTACGTATCTAAACCTTTATAGGAAGGTGATGTACGTATCTAAACCTTTATAGGAAGGTGGTGTACGTATATAAACCTTTATAGGAAGGTGATGTACGTATATAAACCTTTATAGGAAGATGATGTACATATCTAAACCTTTATAGGAAGGGGATGTACGTAACTAAACCTTTAGAGGAAGGTGATGAACGTATCTAAACCTTTATAGGAAGGTGATGTACGTATATAAACCTTTATAGGAAGGGGGTGTACGTATTTATAGGAAGGGGATGTACGTATTTATAGGAAGGGGATGAACGTATTTATAGGAAGGGGATGTACGTATCTAAACCTTTATAGGAAGGGGATGTACGTATTTATAGGAAGGTGATGTACGTATCTAAACCTTAATAGGAAGGTGATGTACGTATCTAAACCTTTATAGGAAGATGATGTACGTATCTAAACCTTTATAGGAAGGGGATGTACGTAACTAAAACTTTAGAGGAAGGTGATGAACGTATCTAAACCTTTATAGGAAGGTGATGTACGTATCTTAACCTTTATAGGAAGGGGAAGTACGTATTTATAGGAAGGGGATGTACGTATTTATAGGAAGGGGATGTACGTATCAAAACCTTTATAGGAAGGTGGTGTACGTATCTAAACCTTTATAGGAAGGTGATGTACGTATCTAAACCTTTATAGGAAGGGGATGTACGTATCTAAACCTTTAGAGGAAGGAGATGTACGTATCTAAACCTTTATAGGAAGGTGATGTACGTATCTAAACCTTTATAGGAAGGGGATGTACGTATCTAAACCTTTATAGGAAGGGGATGTACGTATATAAACCTTTAGAGGAAGGTGATGTACGTATCTAAACCTTCATAGGAAGTTGATGTACGTATCTGAACCTTTATAGGAAGGTGATGCAGAAAACCACCACACTTTATCAACTATACGATCATTTGTTCATTGATGTCGTAATGAAATATCAAGAAAAATTGAAGCGAAACAGAACTTGACTACTTGCATAAACTCAAAAATACAAAATGAGAAGCTAAAGTTAAAACAACAACGCGCAAGGTCCCTGTTAACTACACAACACCCACTCGGAACTTTAGCATCTCAATTCTGTCGTTTGTATACGTGTATGTGGGTGGTGTATAAACTGATATGCTGATATTGGAGGTCGGCCTACAGCAGGGACAGTCAAAACACGCTGATAAGGACTGCGAAGTAAATGCTAATGAAACATAATTAAATCAAATGTATTCTGTGCGATAAAAATGGCTTCTATTATTGGTTGCACCAATGTAAAAACCATGTCAGCGGAATGATTATAGTTATTATCGGTTGTCGTGTAGTCTACAGTTTAGGTAGGAGATCGCGATAGAATGTTATGTTATCAACACAAGTTGATATACATTTATACTTTTTTTATAGATTCCATCTTTCTAGAGACTTGTCAGTGATGCTAGGGGCAAAAAGGTGGGAATCGAAATATTTCTAAACTAATGTAGAAGCACAAAGGTCAGATGCGTAAAATCACTTTAATCTATGATATTAGAAGAAACAATTATATCAGTACTGTATAAATTTCAAAGCATGTACTACAAAAGTGTGTATATTGTTAACCGTGCCACAATTCAAATGAAATATAACTGTGGCTATGAAATACAAAGGATCTAAATTGAGAAGAATTAAAACGTAAAAAGAGAATACGAGCAGATGTTTGGGAAGGTTAGAGTATTCTGCTTTATTGATGACTTCAGCAATGTAAGAGATAAGTAACATCCAAAGGAATGGTCTGTTCTCGTAAGAACTCAGGTCGTGAACCAAAATGGTTTCTAATGAGCATTATCAAAAACATTGAACATCTTATCACGCAACGTAATAGCATACTTCGAAATCAGATCCTGTAGTCAAACTTGTCCTTATTCAGCATCACCCTAATCAATAGATTTTGAAACGTTCAGTTATATTGTTTTCCGCCAGCAGATACATCATATGTTCAGGATGTCGTGATATTCGCTGATTCTCTGACCTTGAAGTCTTTTTGAAATTCAAATTTCAACGGTTTTACTGGTCATCATTTTACTATCAGAATTAACACAAACGCTTCTTGTTTTCTCACGAATCATAAACAGTCTCGTCTTACACTATTTAGTGCAGAATGTGTAGCCATGGAGCAGGAAGGCTTTCACGCTGTATGATAATATTCTGTATCTTAAAGTGATATGAAGATGGACGTTTTTGATTATGCTCATTAGTGTGTTTACTTGTTGTGATTGACAATGATACTCAGTTCTCAATTTGAGAACTTGATGTTCATTTGAATGTGACAAAGATTTACATTGCGGGTGTCGTCGATGAAGCAGAAGACGCTTACTCTTCGGGAACACCTGGTCTTATTCTCTTGTACTTTTACAAGAGTCTCCATGTTAATATTTCCTTTGTTCAAATTTTGCCCCTGGTTTAATCGATTTTGAGCTTGGATTATGATTTTGTTAACGCTTTGGTATTCTCTTATTTTTTCTGCTATAGTGACCTACCTAGCTATAATGTAGTAAACAGATAAACATATTGATCAATACAGTGTATGAACAGTCGTTCAAATACTGTATACAGTTAATCATTCTGCAAAACGTAATTTTCTCGTCAATATAGAAAATGTATAGAATTAAAATATTTTTATCCTTGGTACCCAGTTTATTTTTAACATCATGTTAAATTCAAAATCGAATATTGTTCTCTCGAAATCATCCAAAATAGTACTGCCACAAGTGACTCGGTTCCCATTAAGAGTAAAACCTATCATTGCCATGAACATAACTGCTATACCGCCAGTGTTGTGATATCAAGTGAAGTAATCAGGAGAAAATATCAACTTACGAGCATTGCATTTTGCTGACTGTAAAGAGACGGAGAAGGTAGCCTCTGTCCTGCTGGGGAAGCTGACAAGTCGGCACGAGAAGGTACTGGCCGGGATCAAGGAAGAACCTGCCCGAGGTTTCCCGATACTCCGCGTATGTCTCCTCATTTTCGGGCATAAGTG
Source organism: Mimachlamys varia (assembly GCA_947623455.1). Lineage (NCBI taxonomy): Eukaryota > Metazoa > Mollusca > Bivalvia > Pectinida > Pectinidae > Mimachlamys > Mimachlamys varia. Next base: position 45,997,446 of record OX392535.1, read on the forward strand.
GATCAGTTCTATCAAAAAACATCTTACTCAGAACTCCGGTGGGGCGAGTGAACAGCTGAAATGAGACGCTGTGGTTAGTCTACTATTGTTCTCTTAAAGGCCCAATATACGTAACTTTCGGCAAAACTTGAAGCGAAAATCAAGCGTAAGTACTTCTTATATTTTTAGATTTAGTTAAGATTAACTGAAATCAACTCTTTGGATTTTTTTTGTCAAGAGTTTCTTTGTAAGTTACCGCTCAGGTTTACTTCGTTTTAGGCTTATTTTTGCAAGGTTATCAGCTGGATTTTTTTCAGAATTTTCAGAAACACGAAAATTTCCCTTAATTTACGTATATTGGGCCTTTAAGCATTCTATCTAATTTCGAGTATATAAGTAATCGTATTGTTTCGTAGTTTATCAATCGCCACTTTTTCCAAATTTCTGATGATTTAAATAAATGTTCATGTGCAGATCCTCGAATATTACATTTTAGATTTTTGTTAGATAGGACATTGTAGACAACATATAGACCAATGCTTTTGTTGTTTTTGTCGTTGAAAAGAGTCGATATCACATACAGCCTAAACATAAATGAATCAAGAAACTATACTGATAAATAGACTAGCAGAAGTATAAATTCCAGGATAGTGCTTGAGAGGTGTGGACATATCCAACGAACCTGGAAAACTTCAAATCCTATTGCATAGAGTCCGATTCCCTCTAGTTTATCCTGGCGGCGGTAGACCTGGAGAAGGGAGACAACCAATGGAAGACGACCGTTAAACCTCCTCTGGACATTTACTGAAACACAAACACAGTTCAAATGTGAGTCAAAATATAGCAACACACAGAGTTAAACTAATATAATACATATATAGGTAAAATGATTTGAAACTGAGTAAAGACAAACGCATATTTGCAAATGTATTAATAACTTGAAATTGAAAAAAAAAAATCGGTTAAACTAATGGGAAAAAGATCACAAGGACGATCGGCACAGATTCCATTTAGAAAAAAGATAAAAAGACCAGGCGTCTCGGAAGGTTATATTTCCTTGATCTTGATCTCATCAGACATATTCTGTATCTTTATGTGATATGAAGATGGATGTTTTTGAGTTTGCTTATTAGTGTGTTGCTTGTTGTGATTGACAATAATGACTCGTTTCTGGGTGTCATCGATAAAGTAGAAGACGCTTGCTCTTCCGGAACACCTGGTTTTATTCACTTGTACTTCTGTTTGTTCATATGGTGCCTCTTGTTTAATCGATTTTGAGTTCGGATTATGGTTTTGTTGACGCTTTGGTATTCTCTAGATTTTAGTTTTCAATTGATGCCATGTCTATTTATTTACAAGGTAAAAAAATACATACGTCCGATTTATTTATCTAGGAATGAAAGTAAGACTGAAGTTAACATTGACAAGATGATTGGTATGGTAACACCTGGCCCTTAACATTTAATGACATATATGTGACAAGATGATAGGTATGGCTGATACCACCTGGACCTTAACATCTAATGACATATACATATGACAAACACTTATTGACCAGTGTTTATACATACATGATAATGGACTTTCGTCTGTTCACACCTATTTGCTGATTGCGCGTAATGATTGTTTTTACAGTAAAAAAGGAGTTGATAAGATCGATTTCGACCATATAGACAGCACACACGGAAATCAATTTAGCTTGTATGTATACCATGATGAAGCAGTGCATTCATTATAGCTCATTACCATCATCTCTTTGTGCTTACGTATCATAGGTAGTGGTGGTGACATGAGTAGACATCGTTAGCACTTCATTGACTGTTTGTTGTCAATGTAAGGAGTTTTATATTATCACTAGCTTAGATCAATAGAAGCATGTCGCTACGGATAAACAGGATACAACTAATGTTTAAATGAAGACGTAGCTTCGGAGATGCATCATACATATACATATCAACTTATAAATTATACTGTATATATTACTAAATTTAAAAGGTGCAGCACATGTGTGTGTTACGTCATCTTTAATAGGTTTTCAAAAAAAGTGAAAATAATCTAGAAAGTGAGAAAATTTATTTCAAGAAAGGTTTGACTACATATGATTAAATTTATTTTGCTAGTTTAATAATATACGCTAGAATATTGCATATATTACAGTGGGAATAGTAGCATATCAGGGTTAAAACTGAAGAAAAAAGTACAAAGATACCACCAATACTTAAATAATTGAAATTATTAATTTAGGTTTATTTGTTTGGAAGTGGATGTTTCATAAATAACAGACACATTACAAGGGAGGTTAAATAAGAGTGTAAGTTATTTTGTCGTGCGGCATTAAAGACGTTATGAAAATGAAGACGGGCTTCGGGAGACCTAGGGTATATGTCCTTGAAGAGGGAGGGCCCTACCGACCAGTCAAGTCCTTGAGAGCTTAAGCAATGAATCCAAACGATGGTGGACAACCCTAGGTGACAAAAAAACCCCAGAAAATACCAAAGCCTCAACAAAATCATTATCCAAAATCAAAATCGATTAAACTATTTGCAATATATGAAAAAAGGAAAGATTTACATGAAGACCCCCGTAAACGTACAGGAGAATAAAACCAGGTGTTCCCGAAAAGTAAACGTGCCATATGAATGGAGGTTAATGATGGTGAACAAAGCTAGGTGACAAATTTACCATCTGAATGGAGGTTAATGTTGGTGAACAAAGCTAGGTGACAAACTTACCATCTGAATGGAGGTTAATTATGTACTGTGGGTTTGAATGGAATGATTCACACTCTAGCCAACCACCAGCGTTCAGGTGAGACTTCCAGCCACCCCTGATGCTTATCTGATACTCTGAAAAAAGGAACAGAATAAAACCATAATCTAAAGATGAAACACAATTTTAATTTTAATCTTAAAATAAAACACAATATAAATATGAATCTTAAGATGAACCACAATGTAAGTCTGAATCTTAAGATAAAAACACAAAGTCAGCATTTATCTTAAAAGGAAACAATAAAACAGCCTTGTTCCATTATGTTGAATGAAAATCCTTGATATAGTATAAAAAAGTGTAGCAAAAAATGGTTTAAATTATACCCTAGCTAGAGCGGTTTAATGTTCTGTGCAGGTGTGTAAATAGCTTGATTACCCAGACAATGTTTACACTGCATTGTCAGATCCAATTAATAAGTACATTCTATGCTGACCAATAGTAAATCTTTATTTGGTCGGATATCTAAATTACCAGGCATTTAACTAAGATGACTTTGTCTTTTTGTCCTTTCCCAAATAGAAGCTACCTTTGTCCGGTGTTATTGACCAGATTTGTCAGAAAAAATTCATCACTTTTGTCATCACAATATCGGCATAAGTGACAGAACATGCTTGAATTTTAGAACGTCTCGCCTTTGCAATATTATGCAGCATCCATATTCTTAACCTTTCTCTGTTCATTAAACAAATATTATTGGCAGATATGATTTATTTCTAAATTGCAATAATCTGTACCAAGCTCCGGCGTCCATAAAGAGAATTATCGAGCTTGTCGCATTGATTTCATATGGGGAATCAAAGAATGTGTTGTTCGGCTGATGGGACGATCATCAATGACGTCAATGGTAACCAAGGTAACCAGGTGGCTGGTCACACGTATGTTCGAAACCGTTGATTGACATCCTGACTTTATGGACATTTATTCAGTTGACAACAAAGAACATAATGAATCTTTAACTGTTTCCATACCTGAGCGGTTGTATCACTTTTTATCTATGCTTATAAGGAATACACCACATAAGCGAGACGCATTTCAGTATCATTTATTCATCTGTATGGGGGGTGGGGGGGTGTTATTGTATGATATATATTATGTGACTGTATATTCACTGTATATTTCCGATCCTATTTTTTTCATTTCAACCTTTTTTGTCGTTATGACTTCATTTGCGTGACGCTTTCAGCTTTAACAATTGATTTTTAACCAAACACACACAAATAGATGAATGCACATGTGTCATTAAAATTTTCGAAAAGACGCAGTTTGCAAAAATGAATAAAACTGCCTTATATAATAGGTATGTAATTCAAAAAATGCTTGTGTAACTTTCGACAGATGGCCTCGTTATCTAGTCAACTATCCATGTTCAATTACAATTATCACTACTTCATCTGCTAAATATTTGACAATTATCCTAAAACGGCTACAAATAACGTTATGTCATTCCATCTCACCTGCCTTGTCGCTGATACCATCGTGATCAAAATCGGGTGACAGGTTACATATAATCATATTGCAGTATTCACGGCGGAAGTCCCTAAAATTCATCCAGAATTCGCCATCATCTTGTGTGGTGAGCTCGAGGTCTTGTTTAATGTCCTCTATCACTCGGTCCCATTCGTCACTCCTGTTGAGTAGGAAAATAAAGTTACCCGACGACAAACATTGATTGGTCTGTTGATTAAAAGTGATTGAAAAAAAAGTTGGCTGTCAGATTGATTTGTTACGTGCAGGGCTGAATGAGTTATTGATTTATTAAAAAATCGGAGCATACTGAAGCTTCAACAAAACCATCATCCAAACTCAAAATCAATTTAACTAGGGACAAACTATGAAAAAAAGGAAAGATTTACATGTGGACCCTTGTAAAAGTACAAGATAATAAGACCAGGTGTTCCGGAAGATGGACATCTTCTGCTTCATCGACGACACCTGCCATGTAAATGTTGGTCATATCCAAGTAAAAATCCAAATGATTCATGCAATATCTGTTTGGTTGATGAATTAATATTGATGATGTAAATGATTTGTAGAAGAAAGTTTAAAACAAAATAAAGAACGCACTTTTACGTTACCCATGGAAGTGCATAACACACTTCATAGGATAGATATACTAGTAGAAATACAGCTAAGATCGAAATAATTTAAACAAGGTAGGACGACTTTACTGACCCGTCAGACCACGCCCCGTTCCATTCAGTGTCCCCCCAGGGGTTACGGACACGAATGAGTTTGGCCGTCGAGTCGAGGTAGGGAATCTCCTCCACGCCCGTGATGACGTAGGAATGGTTGGATACCATGCCCTTTTTCTCCCGTTCCGTACGCCCTTCCTTATCCTGATTCGATAAACACAATACGATGTCAAGCATTAATATGTTTAAAGAAAAACAATTACCGAAAAAATAGACCAGGTACTAAGACTTTATCGTCAATAGGCAAATCCTCTTACATATCAACTGAAATAGTTTCCATACAGCGGAACAGTTCCTGATTTTTCTAATTGATTTGTAAACGCGTCGCTCTGTTTCAAAAACGCTTATTTAGAAACTGAAATGAAAGAAAAAAATAAATATTTTTGAATTAATAAATAAGATATTTGACCAAGTTCGTTCCCAGGGTTCAATTAACTTAAATTGTGAAGAGGTTGATTTGAATGAGTACTAATATAATATTATGGTTTACACCACTATTACATAATAGAAAATGACATTATTACTTAAATCAGTTAATCATATGAGTACGCCACACGTCATTCACCCAGCGTGTCTATTGTATCCAATGACAACGTACCACGCTGAGACAGCCAATGACTGCTCCGCACTGGTAAGCTGCCCGTATGAGATAAAAGTCTTGTTCGCGCAGGTCTGTAGGATTGTACCATTCGGCAAGACCTCCGGTCAGATCGGTAAAAGCGTCGGCTTCAAACCCGTATTCTAACGCCTCGTAGGACTTATTTAATCTGAAAAGAAAGGTCAAATATAATTATTATTATGGTAACCTCATTTGCAGGAAATGGGAACTCAAAAAGCATTCTCGGATTCTGATTCAGTTCTTGAATTATTTAGCTGGCCATTGATTGACCTTTCCCTTTATACGATAGGTGTGACGGAGCTACATAACTAGTGCGGCAAAGCTTCCATTTACACTCACAAACATATTGCCCTAATTCAATATTTACTCCATAATAAGATTATGACAAGCTTTCCCATTTTCTCGGAGAAATTATGATATTTCGTACAGGTCAGTGCCAGTTATCTATCGGAAGGACATCTATCCAAGCAGTTCTAGTCAATAGTGTGCTTTTTATCCATAACTCAAAACAATAAAGACTTAATACAAAGAAACATGGAATTATCGAAAGTACAAAATGCCTGACATTTTGACAGAAGGCGACGGGATGGCAATATTAAATGGGCTAGGCTCCAGTATTAGTGTTTTTTAATATTTTGAAATATGTAGATGCATGCATCTTCATTATAACATTGACTCAAAAGACAGATTTATAGTTAATTATTCTGGCATATGTCCTTTCATTTTGGTTAAATCAATTCAACATAAGATCCTTTATCTATCTCTGGGTACGGAGAAAATTGATAGAAATGAAAGAGCCGGTAGCCTTGGTGTTTAATCCTAGACCTCGTTATTCTAATGAAGATTGTTCACCTTGAATGTTTCATTTTCATGTTCATGGCTTATACATACAATGTACCTTTACAGTGCTCCTTTATGTTAACCTCCTTCACTGGGAGACGGAATTCAAATACCTTTTACATTGGTATCCATGTGAGCGAAAAATGTGTTAGTTTAATGAAATGACCTTGAAACACCAAACGATTTGCTGTCATGACAAGACATAACTTTATTTTTATGAATTAAAGTTTCGCCTTATTTTGCGCTAATATTTTTTTCAAAACAACAACTACTGTCAATATTTAATTAATATTTCGCAGTTGCTTCCAAACTAAAACTCAAAGAACAGTTTACAAAATAAAGTATAATGCAGATTAAATAGCTTACTACAGAAAAATATATTTCACCGTCTGGTATTACGTCCGAATACCAATGTTAACTGGGGGATTGTAACATTGGTTGGAAGCTCGTCAACGTCCATGATTAATGTAAACCGTTGTTTTTCAAAGTGAGAGAACGGATGACATATAAATCGCAAACAATTAGACTTTGTAATTATTTTTGAGTCAATATTTTCACCAGACAAAATGAGAGAAGAGGTTGCTATTCGATTAATTGCGTATTGAAATTATAATGGAAAAGAATGAAGTGATTTTATCGTCAAAGAATATTGTATCCCCAGTGTTGACATTGCGTGTTGGTTTAAAAGGAACGTTTCGTATGATCATCTCTGACTTGTATCAGAGCGTGGAGCGACATGGAATGACATTGGATCCTTTTGAATACCCGTGGGAATTTCCACCGTAATTATCTGAGGAACCTCTCGGTCACCAGTAGTTGGGTTTTAAAAACTACTGCTGTTGATGTCACCTATCTCTTTTTAAATCCTGAATAAACATGCCAGGAGTTCCTTTTTCTCAATAATCACCAGAAAAATAAACAGTAAAGATCACATTAATGAAAATGCTTTTCGTCCATTTAAGACGATATTTCGAAAGCATAACACTCGAGCATTTAATACGCTGCTACAGCAGAAAAGTTGTCTTTGTGCGTTACGTCATCTTTAATGATAGGGGGTGGCAGACTCTGCTGGTGGATGTTTTAGTCCCCGAGGTTTGCTGAGCCTCTATAGTCACAGTTAATCTCATTTGAGTAGTGACACGGTACATAATATACACATTTTGGTTGTAAACGATTTGTAATTATACAGAACTAGTTTAATTTTATTTTTAAATTCATAAATTACAAGGGTTTTACGCACCTGACCCTTCTGCTTCTACATTAGTTTAGCAATTTTGAATTCCCACCTTTTGGCCCCTAGCATCACTGAAGAGTCCTAGGAGGACGAAACAGCTGTCATGTAACCACGCAAGAATGAATCCTAGCTGCATGGGTACACTCAACCTCAAAACGTGAACATTTTTCACTGGTCGTGTGACTGATGTTTGTAACTAATTTTAGTTTAATATATTTAGTAAGAAGATAACATTCACATTTTACATCGACACGTACTTTGCATAGGCTTTTTCCACTAGGGATACCCAGAACTCGTTTGGATCTGACGAATGAGCAAATAAGATTTCTCCATCGACAGTAGGTAGTCGGTCGTCAATGTAGATGTCAATCCATTTGTCGAACTGCCAGAAACGACAGTGGAATCTACCATCATACTCAGGAGTTCCGAATGTGTTGTCACTCGGAATTATCTGTCAATGTAAAATAATAATAATAAACAAAATGAAAACCGCTTCTGAAATAAAACTCATTTAGATTGTACATCATAATATGTGATTCTTAACATAACATGAGAAATCCTGAATTAAATACCAAATCAAACAACGACACTTCAGAAGATAAAGTAAGAAAAACAGGGCCCGTATTCGTGGAACCATTTTCATGCTCAAGCATGGATTCTGTGCTCAAACAAACTTTCTTATTGCTCCTCTAATCCATGTCAGTGGTCGAAAAGTCATTTGTAAATATTGAAAACATATTTCGGTTTCACTGATCTTCATTTTTTCCCGAAGATTTTGTCAAAATAAGACTTTTTGAAATAATTAACAAGAAATAAGGTTTGAGCCCAAAATCTTAGCTTGAGCGTGAGAACAGTTTCATGCATACGGGCCCAGATATTCTAGAAGCGACATCAACCGTATCCACACATCACAATGAATGTTATATTGATTCCGATTCTTAGAAAACAGCATGCAAAGAGTAATGTTGTTTTTTTTTTCTTTATTTCCGTTTCCTGAGAAATTAACAATTACTTCTGGAGTAGTTTTTGACGCGGAAATGCTAACTAGAAATTGTCATTAGCGACGGATGCATGGTAGATGTTTCCTTGCCTAGTGGTATGAATGCGTTCGATAAGTGTATGATCAGGGGACCTTCGTCTGTTAATAATGTGTAACCTTAGTACCCCAGTCGTAATCACCAATACCATAACAAAGAGCATCACCTATACGCCTCCCGAACACTAATCGAACCAACAGGAAGCACGACGAAGATTCCGTGAGAAGTACGATAAAAACATAGTGTAATAGCTACATACAGTGATGCCAGTGAATTGTCTGCTATCAAAAATAGTGTTCATTTGTTAAAAACTTGTTTTTAAAAAAGTGCCAAGAATATCTAAAATTGCAATACTATTGTATGGTGATATATTTAGGACATACATATTAATACATTAAGTCGAGGGCTTGACATAATTAAAGTAGAAAATGTACCACCGTACTACAGAATACCATTATATCATTTTCCGTTTTATTGTTAAAATATTGTAAGGGTGAAAATGAAAGAAATTGTAATCACTGTTTTACCTCTAGTATGCACGAACGACACAGACAGTGAACATTCTTAATACTAATTTAAATGATTTGGAGTGTCCAATCATAAATACTGAAAATTCACGTTTTTCTTTTTGTCTTTCTCTATCTTTTTGTCCTAGAAAATAAATGACCACATTAACGCATATTTCAGAAAGGAGATAATATAAATCGTAACAATGTAACAACAAAAACCACAATATCTTACATAATTACAAACACTGTTGTTTATTTACTGTGCATATCTAAGAGGCGACCACGGCAAAACATTAACAAATGATATTTACATAGAAACCACGGAACTCAGAGAATTGTAGGAGGAATTGGACAAAGTTAGAGTTGTGGTTTAAAAATGCAAAAGGATTTGACAAAAAAGACAAGTGCTTTCGGTTTTATTTACGAATAACCGCATTTTAACCCCACGTAAATTATCATTAATGTCAAGGCCTCAAAATAAAAAACCTTGAACGCGACAACAAAACAAGGCTCACTAATGAACGTAACACAAGTATCGACCTTTGTATCACACAAGTAAGCACCAAATTTCCCATGAGATCGTGACGGCGTTAATAAATCTTGTCAGGCATCCTTAATAAACAATTTCGATACGTTAAATACGACAAAGTCGATTGTTGTTATACAAAAACACAAATATTCTCTGATTATATATGACATGACTGAACGGGTCGGTTATGCGATAAAAATGCAAAGGTTTTACCACTTATTTTATGAAAAGGGTTTTTAAAAAAAAATGCGTTTTTGCTGCCAAACAAAATTATAACTTATTGTTTAGGTTTCGTACTACGACTGGCGGTATATGCTAGATGCTTTAGATTACGCAAGGTTCATCGGTTGCAAAAAAAAAAAAAGTTTTTTTTTTTTATTCGAAGCATAAACAATGTTTACGTCAGAATAATTAATGAATCACACAAGTAGCAGTTGGTATCCAATTGTATAATGGATGAAACGGTCGTCAGGTTGAAATCAAGGTGAAGAAATAACCCTAGTGATGTAACCGTAATCTCAGCGAACGCTTCATGCTACAGTAAACACAACAGTATAGAGGGCGGTTAATGTTGTCGTTCGTGCACCTAATTACTGCATCGGGTTCCTTAATGTTAGAGATCGTGTAAATCGTGGAACTGGTGATAAATGAAGCCGTCAGATCAAGGCTTCATTTGAAGATAAGTCACTTGCTTAATTGTCGGTTACCCTTTAGCAACGTGGCACGCTGATAAAAAAAACTCTACCGCGATTGTGTGGTCTCGTATAATCTCGTGTAGTCTCGTCATGTAACTACCATGCACTGCAGAAGATTAGTCTCCCGACATTAATCTATGTCGTAACATTGTGTAATTGGTTGTAAAGCCTATCTGGATGCAGTTGTGGAAAAGTTCAATATTCGGAATTCTTCTAACAAGTCGAAATCGAAGTCGTAAGATGTAAAAATAGCCTTTCACTGGCCTGGAAATTATTCAAATAACGCAATATTGATAACATAGGTAGTCAAACGGCCATTTATCTCACTTTTTTCTGATGTATTGACCGGAAGGTGTTCTTTCGCTTGATAGTTATAAATCCTATATTGTTCTTCTAAACATTTAAAAGAAACTCGTGTTAACTCTCACTGTAGACAGACCGGACTTGGTAAATCAGTCTGAGGCCACTATCTGAACACATTGAATGAGTTAACGCGATACCGTGAATAAGTTCCATACTTTTACGGAATAATAAATGGAGAATATCCATATCAGTCGACGGTTGATACAGTGCCTGATATGGAAATGACCATGTCTTATTCTATTTATTATATACTTTGATTTTTGTGACGGTTTATGCAGATCTCTGTTTTTGTAGATGTCTCCTTTTTGTTCCTTGTTTTTTTTTTCATCGTCTAGACGTTGATTTAGATTACGTTTTATAATTATTCCTTCATTTGACGTTGGATTCGGAACCATTTACCTGTTCCTCTAAATCGGCGTCTTTATTTATGGCTCCTTTCTTTCTATTAATTCATCAAGATCTATTATTCTTGATACGAGAGACTCCATAACTTCCCCGCCCATTCCAACTTCAACATCTGTCCTCCTATCAATTTTCGATTGTTGTGACGTCATGATCGTCGTGTGACGTCGAGGCAAATTCGGAAGCGTGCTGCTACAGTATATTGGCTCGGATAGCTGATACTTATTTAAACATACGTATTTATCAAGTACTGTCAAAGCCAATATTTTCGAGCGTGGAATTTTTCGCTTAGTCAGATTCCATAATGTTCCCGACCCGATGTGGAATTTTTCGTGCTACAGTCCTGCTGTTTTACATTGTGTACCTATAATGCTATTATTCACTATAGAGTTTAAGTATTGTTAAATATGTTCGCGTGTGAATATATTTGCGGAGATTTAATGACAGCGAAATAAGCGAACATTTCCTCACCGCGAAAAAATCAACATTTACAGTATAAATTTCCCTGAATTTTAAAATAAGTATTTAGTATATAAACCAAATCTCAACGCAAGCTTACTTCTGAAGCTCCTCTTAGTGTCATTTGTTTATCAGTTCGACGGTAAGTTACAAACGTCAGCCTTACCTTGTCCATGAGTTGCGGTTTTTCAGCAATGGCGGACAGCGTAGACAAGAACCAACAGTCGTTAAGCTCGCCCTGTTTCATATCATGTCTACTGGTGCCATCTGATACCAGCACTGCATTAGCAGAAATCTCCTGGTTAAACAATAAAAATAGCATATACAGATTAACAGATAATGAACGAAAAATTCCACCTAAACAAAATTATATAAAAAGATGTTGAAAACATTTGTTTTAGCACCAATTCAGCGACAAAAAGGTACCATCAAGATATGAGGACGATATTGTTTTTGATATCTCGGTTATATTTCATTGTCATTTCATTGAAATAAAAAAACAAATAAAACATAGTTAACACATACACACAATATGAAAAAAATAAACAACAGAAGTAGTAACGAAGAAAGATAAACACAATCATCCTCCACCCCCCCCCCACCCCCAACCCCCTCAAAAAAAGAAAAGAAAATATAATAAACTCAGGCGTTCTGCAAGAATAAGAGTCTCCATATGCGTCCTAACAAATCTAGGAAATGACGTTACCAATAATCCTTAATCGTCGAAAACATTTGACTGACATAATAAACTTTTATGTCAGTCATTTCTGATACAAACCGAGCCAAAGACCGCAGCTAGTTTACTGTTTTAACTAAATTAGAAAAAAAACAAGATCTAATGGAGGCAAATATATGTTGTTAATGTCATTGATTAATGACTAATCAATCATTTTTAATCTTGATGATTGATTACATAATCAATGTTAAAGTGATACTCCAATACTTATATGATTGGGGAAGTTAACAAATGTAAGTAACAGCAAAGATGGGGTAAAACATTGGCACTGATGACTGACAGTGTTTGGCTTCAAACAAGGGCACCGTAATCGTGGAACACGTTTGACTTACATAATTAACTTTGTATGTTAAGTACCCATACTTACACCTGGTCTCCTCCAAACAACAGACTTCGTGATGGGTTTGTGTCGGAAAATGGATTTATTTTCAGCCGGGAAGTCAGTATCGATAAAGTAGTTGTCACCACGGGCTTTCCCATTTCGGACTCTCTGAAATAGTAAATCAACCGGTCAAATGTTGTTGTCAAATAAACACTCATTTAGCCAAATTTCTATGTTAAATAGTCGCTTGGTAACTGTTAGATTGCGAGAGAAGTATATAAAGATATCTGTATTTTTGTACAAATCGATCTTACTTATGTTGAGCATAACATATCATACTTCGGTATAGATATGTAGACTGTAAAAGATTCTTGGATCGGAGTTATCTGTAATTCTAGCCTGGTGAAAAAATTACATGGATTGAAGTTATCTGAAATTCTAGCCTGGTGACTAAGATACATGAATCGGAGTTATCTGTAATTCTAGCCTGGTGAATAAGAAACACGGATCGAAGTTATCTGTAATTCTAGCCTGGTGAATAAGATACAAGGATAGGAGTTATCAGTAATTCTAGCCCGGTGAATTAGGTATATACCGGCATCGGCAGTTTAGAAGACTATGGCTGTACTCAGATAGGAATTATTCTTATTTTCGTTGAAAACAGAACATTGAAGTGTCTTATATTCATCAATATTGTACCTTATTTCCATACATACGATACCGCAGATAACACGTGTCGTAAGACCTAACATTTTCATTACAAATAACACAGAAACAAATAGATCGAAAAAGAAGAAACATTCAGGGAAAAAAGGGGGAAAACAAATGAAAAGAAAGTCAAGCTCGCTTCGAGTGATTTCAACAAAATAAAATTTCCACACACTGATTTTTTTTTTACAAACTTCCTACTTCAGAATAATTCCATACGTATTTAAAATCAACATAAATATATTGAATACCAAATTAATAGTACTATTAAATTTATAAATTAACTGAAAATTTGAACACCAAACTGAACTGTTTAAAAAGATAATTACCTCTAATTCCTTCCAAATTTTGAAAGCAAGAAAAGAGATCGAAACAAAGGAATTCAACAGCGTGTTCACAATAGATAGAATGAGAAGTATTTAGTGTTATATTTCTTCGGTCTTCGGAATTTTTTTTAGGACGTCCAATGACATGCATATGGTTCCAAATGTCTAGTTCATCAGTTAACAAACGTGCTATTTGGATTGTCACGCAGACGGAAAGATACAGTGGAACGTTGCAATTCGTTTAATATTCACGAATTTTTCTTTTTAGTGAAAAATCTCATGCGATTATTCAATACCGAATAAAGCATTTACATCCTCTGTATTAACAAGTCGAAATATGTCATCTTGAGAAGCTGGAATTTGCAATAAACCGTCTTTATAAATAGATTAAATTGGAAATTAATTAATCTGAGGTGTACCGGAAGTAAACTTAATCAACGTCATTTTGAGCCTACGCGTTCTTGGCTTTAAGCCAAGCACTTTTACTAAATAAAGCTTTCATTGAATATGATTTATTGTCACTTCGTTACATAGATTGCTGTTCCACTGTCCATGATTGTTAACAGGATGTTTAATTTCCGCTTTAATCATACACAGGGACCCTTGAGACTTTACAAATATTTGCCAAACGATTCCGGCATCGTTCGAACACCGTTTTAAATTAATACCGGCAGATAAAAATCGACTAGTGGCTACACTGTGATATTAGATGTTGTATATATGTATGTATATAAATGAAGATTGCTCAAATGACACAGATACATAATTAATGTTTTCACTCCATCAAAGGGAGCTTTTCAAATATCTACATATCCTTCTGCAATCATTTCGTAACTTTGGCAACAGGAGCAAGCACAATGCAATATCATTGATGGTATTGATACAATATGATTTTTATTTTCTGGGACATAATTAAAAAGCCTTCAGAACATGTATTTTTTATTCAAATGTTCTCAAAAAATAAGTTTCTAAATAATACTAAATATATTGTCTCATTCGTTACTTTATTGACAATTTCGCTTATAACTTAAAGTAATTTGCATTTCTCGTGTAAAACAACAATATCGGTAAACAATTTCACTACAGATGTTTCCAACAGGAGATATAAAGACATTAACATGAATATATAAATCTAATTGCTATCCGTGACAGGATGACTTTTAAATATTATAAAAATAATCATAAACAAAGTACGAAACTACACATCGCTATCACCCGTTATCAGACAGTAGTGGAATCCAACATATACTCGCTGGAGCAGTTATTAAAGATAAGATTATGGTGAGGCGATTCATAAGGCGGTATGTAAGTATTATAGCAAACCTTTCAAACATTTTGTTACAAGTGTATTATTCCAGTGCAATAGATTTTACATTATTTATTTTCCCATTGTCCTTAGCCGTTTGAGATTATTACGCGATCAAAGCGGTTGAACCAATTGCACTTGACAAGAGTTAATCATTTATGAAATAAGGGCGGGCCCAGTGATCTGATGTTACTTTTAAGGTGAGCCTTTACCAAGTCATGGTAAGCTTGCATGTCAGGTTTTATACTTGAAAATGATACATTTTAAAAGTTCTGCATAAACAAACAGACCATCGCGATTATGCGTTGCATTAAGGAACACGAGTGGGTTTGTTTTCTTAAAATTCCGTCTTATTTGAACTGATAACGCTTTCCACTATTTCTAAATTAATTAATAAATATGAAAGGAGTTAAGAAGGCATTGCAATTTAGTACAATGACCTTATTTTAACAAACTAGTAACTCATAGAAACAACATTATCTTTTATGACCCGCAGCCCCTTTTAAAATTTAACTTGGTCGGGAATATTTCTAGTTAAATCGATCAACAGAGTTGAGAATTATGTAGTGTGCAAATGAAGTATCAGGGTTGATATTGTTTATTCATGCATGGGCAAGTTTAGCGGAACATTACGCTATGTGATAACATCTCCAAATACAGTCATTATCGTGCAGGTTTAAAGAATTCGTAACCAGTATTGTCAGGGGGCTAGAAAAAGTACATTTTAAGCAAAACTAAACTTGTTTTAATGTTTCCCTGTATTCCCAATCGTTCACACGAGCGTGATATTTCTAAGTTCGTGCAAAATAGCTCCGTAAGGGGTTAACAAGCGTTAGGTCGGAGGTAAGGCAATGTCTGCACACCGTGCGTAAGGACAGACGGTTGAAGTCTACATATTGTGTGTTAGGAAAGAAAGTCATTCTCTACATATTGTGTGTTAGGAAAGTAGGTCATTCTCTACATATTGTGTATTAGGAAAGAAACATTCTCTACATATTGTGTGTTAGGAAAGAAAGTCAGTATCTACATATTGTGTGTTAAGAAAGAAAGACATTCTTTAGATATTGTCATTGAAGGAAATGTTGTCTGGATATTGCTAACCATTATTGGGGCATATTGTATGAATGGTGTGTGTGACAAAATAAGCAGTATGCTGGTTATGTATGGCGTGGTAACACAAGATTTTATTAATTCACCCAGACACATGGAAGTGTGTAACATGAGGACATATTGACAATCAAAATACATAAGCATGACAAGATGGATAGCACAATGCATTGTACATACAGCACGTTTCGTTCAAAATACTACTAAATTAAAGCCGTCAAAGCGAGGTATTCTCTCAATATTTTGATTGGTGGAAAGACTGACTTGTTGTTGATAAATCTTGACCTATTGAAGTTGTCTTCATATTTGGTTTAAAGATGGAATGACGCTGTTTTGATACTGTGTTCGAATTCAGAACGTTGTGGACAATGAATTTGAGTTGTAGAATACGGACATGTAGACAATAGAACTTAAATGTTGTGTCGTGATATTGTGTTTCGAAACGTCTCTGTCTAGAAAAATAAATAATCCCCTGACTTGATCCTCGTTCTGAAGGTGTTTATTTTACTCACATCATCAGACACATATACCTATCCGACAACGGCTACTGTCGCAGCGTTTATTACAACCCATGGAATAAAAGAATGAGAAACCATGTCGGCCATTTCTTATTACTTGGTGCTTTGTTAAAAACTGTATTTTTAAATAACATCTGTAGACAAATTCATTCCAATTTTTGTTTAATGAAATTGCTAAGCCCACATGAAGACATGGACTAACGCAATAGCTGATGGTACCGATACCGATTCCCCGTGGTGATGAAATTCACCCTGTATGTCGGTATCGAGTCCCGGGTGAATTTTGTTTGACTATTAATGAAGTTTTCACTCGATCCTAGATAGTAAATACGATAATCCAATAGCTATCAGGTATTCCTACACAGGTACGGAAGTCTCTATTGATTTTAGTTATTTATAGTTTGTCAACGAAATGGCCACATTATCGGTTGGTTGGTTAAGTCGGGTATGCTTAACGAAAACTTCACCGATTCGAAACATTTGTCAAAATGATATTCTCAGAATATCCACAGTTACTTGCACGTACTTAGAACAACATCGACCACATTAAAAATGCCGACAATTAAGGACAAATATTTTTTGTATATGTCTTTCCCTACGCATTTTTAATCAGGTCTTCTCGGTTAGTCGACTATGCTTGTGAGCCAGAAAGAGCTGACCGTGAATAAGTTTACAAGAAAACAATCAGAAGAGTGTATCTCAGTCTATGGTGAATCAACTTGTTCGATGATATGCCATTAATGAGAAGTTCTAATGTCATTTAGCTATTAATTGATTTTTACATTTCAATTCGACTTTGTACATCATAACTTCGACCACGATGGCTAAGTGGTTAAGGCGACTGATATTCTGCTTCAATTAGCCCTCTACATCTGGGTCGAGGGTTCCAGGCCTACGTAGAACAGTTGACATGTTCTGGCCGTAGGTCGGAGGTTTTCTCTGGTAACTCCGACCCCCCCCCCCCCCCACCATATCTAAAACCTGGTAGTTGATGTTAATAGTTCATACAAAACGAAAAAACTATCATATATAAGGCTTGAAAAATGCGTCTTCTTTCACATTGGCGGGCAACCGATACACATTTAAATACGCTCCTTTGCTGCGGGTTGTTGTTCTTTGAAATATATGTTGAAACTCTTTCATATATTATCATAAACAAAACTGTAGAAACAAGATCATGTGGCAACAAGCGTCAAACAGAATTGACTAGATAACTTTGAATTTGGTGTCGACGTGAGATCGTTTCCCTATTACTGAACAGTAAGACGGAATTCTGTTTGGAAGAAGAAATTCACATGTATAGTTACATAGTTTGAGTTCGTGTTAACAGTAAGTAAACTATGTAATTATAAATTATGGACTTTTGTAAAGGCCAATAGTTGTTATATGAACCTTACAGAGTAACATCGACCGAGGACACAGTTCCAGGTCGATATTACTTGATCAGGTTCATATACCATTGTATTAACCGAGACAAAAGTCCTTATTTATTATATTACAAGTCAATAAGATGTAAACGTCAGTAAAAACAGAGAAACCGAAATAGCCGGATTTAAATTAGGAACAAACACAAAAACAGAACCAATATGTGTAAGTAAATCTGAGACCACGGTCTCGTCTATCCAATTAGAGTCATGGGAACCCAAACAATATTTAATATTCATAGATATGCCATAAATACCCGTCCTCATATGACTCTGACTGCTACAAAGACACCCAACTCAACACAACAATAATATCCCATTTACAAGGAACCGTCAGTGAAATTGAAATATCGGGTTGCTTATCATCTTCATTTGTAAGCCACAGCAGGGGAGGCAGCGACAGGACTACACTCCACTGTATATCACCTATATGAAAGAAACCACTCCTGAAGCATATCATAGTGGCATAGTACATACTATACACATTTTCGTTCTACACGATTTGAAATTATACAGAACTAGTTCAAATTTACTTCTAATTCATAAATTAAAGGGGTTTGACGCACCTGACCCTTCTGCTTCTACATTAGTTCAAAATTTTTGGATTTCCCATCCTTTGGCCCCTAGCATCAATGACGAGTCCCAGAAGAACGAAACAGCTGTATGATGCAGTTTAATTCATTTTTTCGGCATACGGTATCTTTTACTAAATATAAAATGTGCAACATCATTTACCATTATTTCCTTGTTGAATTGAAAGGAGTTTTTTTAACGATTATTTGCTTTATAAAAATCTTGTCTTTGAAATTATGATTGGCTTGGAGACACAGTGTACATGTACGATGATAATATTTCCAATGAAGACTTTACATTAAATATACAATGATTGTTATCAAAGGCAATAAAACAATAGTTATCGAGGTGAAGATATATTTTCCTTGTGTAGAATAATCGTTACCAAGGTATAAGCAGATAGGTTTTCCTTTTGTAAAACAATAGTTACTAATGTAAAGGCAGATAGGTTTTCCTTGGATATAAAAACCGTTACCAAGGTATAGGCAGGTAGGTTTTCCTTGGATAGAAAATCCGTTACGAAGGTATAGGCAGGTAAGTTTTCCTTGGATAGAAAACCCGTTACCAAGGTATAGGCAGGTAGGTTTTCCTTGGATAGAAAAACCGTTACGAAGGTATAGGCAGGTAGGTTTTCCTTGGATAGAAAACCCGTTACCGAGGTATAGGCAGGTAGGTTTTCCTTGGATAGAAAAACCGTTACCAAGGTATAGGTAGGTAGGTTTTCCTTGGATAGAAAACCCGTTACCAAGGTATAGGCAGGTAGGTTTTCCTTGGATAGAAAAATCGTTACGAAGGTATAGGCAGGTAGGTTTTCCTTGGATAGAAAAATCGTTACGAAGGTATAGGCAGGTAGGTTTTCCTTGGGAATGACAACCATTTCCAATGTACATGTATGGGCAGATAGGTTTTCCTTGGGAATGACAACCATTTCCAATGTACATGTATGGGCAGATAGGTTTTCCTTGGGAATGACAACCATTTCCAATGTACATGTATGGGCAGATAGGTTTTCCTTGGGAATGACAACCATTTCCAATGTACATGTATGGGCAGATAGGTTTTCCTTGGGAATGACAACCATTTCCAATGTACATGTATGGGCAGATAGGGTTTCCTTGGGAATGACAACCATTTCCAATGTACATGTATAGGCAGATAGGTTTTCCTTGGGAATGACAACCATTTCCAATGTACATGTATGGGCAGATAGGTTTTCCTTGGGAATGACAACCATTTCCAATGTACATGTATGGGCAGATAGGTTTTCCTTGGGAATGACAACCATTTCCAATGTACATGTATGGGCAGATAGGTTTTCCTTGGGAATGACAACCATTTCCAATGTACATGTATGGGCAGATAGGTTTTCCTTGGGAATGACAACCATTTCCAATGTACATGTATGGGCAGATAGGTTTTCCTTGGGAATGACAACCATTTCCAATGTACATGTATGGGCAGATAGGTTTTCCTTGGGAATGACAACCATTTCCAATGTACATGTATGGGCAGATAGGTTTTTCTTGGGAATGACAACCATTTCCAATGTACATGTATGGGCAGATAGGTTTTCCTTGGGAATGACAACCATTTCCAATGTACATGTATGGGCAGATAGGTTTTCCTTGGGAATGACAACCATTTCCAATGTACATGTATGGGCAGACAGGTTTTCCTTGGGAATGACAACCATTTCCAATGTACATGTATGGGCAGACAGGTTTTCCTTGGGAATGACAACCATTTCCAATGTACATGTATGGGCAGATAGGTTTTTCTTGGGAATGACAACCATTTCCAATGTACATGTATGGGCAGATAGGTTTTCCTTGGGAATGACAACCATTTCCAATGTACATGTATTGGCAGATAGGTTTTCCTTGGGAATGACAACCATTTCCAATGTACATGTATAGGCAGATAGGTTTTCCTTGGGAATGACAACCATTTCCAATGTACATGTATGGGCAGATAGGTTTTTCTTGTGTAGGGATATTGTACTAAGGGGTTTGGGGAGGAGAATGGTTTGGGGAATAGGCTATGATAATGTTAAAATACATATAACCATCTAGCCATGATCCATATTTTAAAAATATGATGTATATATTTTCATGTTCAACCCCATCACTCAACTTTCAAATTAACCTAACACATCTACCCTATATTAACTCACACACTCATTACTTACGTGTTGTACAAATAGGAGATAAATATTTATGGATATGCTTTTCTCTTCAGCAGCGCGTGAAGCTGTCAACATGCCTACGTCACTGGCACTAGACCTCATTGAATATGCATGAGTACAAATGAGCGATTTGCGTTGTACATAAACATCCAATAAGTGATGACGATGACGATGTCTATTTCAAGTTAACATTGTCAGGGAAATATAAACATTATGTCTCAAAGAGGACTTAAAACATGGCCCTGTCTGGTAACACGATTAAATATTTACAGATCAAAACAGTTATTCTGTGATAAAACTATTTATTACATTTTTACCGGTGAAATATCAGAAAATATCAGCTTGATAAAACTTATATCATCACTACTTATATCATCACTAATGATGATATAAGAAATCTTATATCATCACTAGTGATGATATAAGTTAAATCATATAAAGTAAGGCAATTTAGAATTAAAACCTGTATATTATTTTGGAAATTAATAAATATCAAATAAATGTTATTAATATGTTTTTGTATTTTAATATATTTTGAACACAAAATAGAACCTTATCCTGTGGCATATTAATTTTTATAAAACTTAGACACTTAGACTCTGTCCCGATCAGTTGTAGCCGCAATTTTTATAAATCAGGCTTTTGAGAATTTCGAAAATGTAACAAAAAGAAAATTCAAAGGTTTCCCAATAAATATCAAATATATTTCACTCGAATGGCAGATTTTAAATATATTTTCACTTGTGCTACGCACTCGTGAAAATAAAAAAAAAATCTGCCATACTCGTGAAATATATTTGATATTTAATGGGAAATAATTGAATAGCCTTTATGTCACCGTTTTACGACATTCATTTCATTTCAATGGACCCCCCTCCCCCGAGAAACTTTGATATCCACGATGTTCTGAGAACAAACAATTATTACGATACAAGTTTAAATAAATTATGGCATTACAATAAGATAATCCTAAATTGTCATACACATTTTAAAAAAGGCACAACAAGTTAATTATGCAGGTTCTAATCATTAGTGTGTGGTGTTTTTGCTAATTTTGTGATTTTCAATTGTAGTTTTACTTTCCCAAACATCGTTCCACAATAAGGGTTAAATTTGACGGAAGATATTGTGTTGTATCGCGTGATTCTGTGGCTCCGTTGTCTGTATATTTGTACAATGTCTGCATGTTCGCCACACACTGAACACAGCTAAAGAATCTCAACTTAAACATAAGTCATCACTCTCTTATTCCTGAAAAGCATACAATGTAATCAACTGGCTTATTCATTTCAACGACCAATTCGGATTTCTAGATTCCCCCATTTTTGCTCAACCAAATCATGAAGATGAAGTACAAGTCATTTAAAAAAATATATCAATAAAAAAATGTCGGTGAAATCAAAGTTGCAAGTATGTTTCGCTCGCCTTGTACATGAATGTAGGAGAGAGATAAAATACTGGTTGTTTGAGAAAATGCAGATTTAACAAAACATCAATAATGAAGACAGGTATAAGTCACGCCATTTAAAATGTGTAATGTGTTGTCAAACGTTTTATAAAATTACCGTCAAAAAACCCGAGCTGACGTAAGTTACTATGTCAGAAATATAGAAATACAGCACAGAGCCAACACTATACGCTTAGCCTGGCTTTCTACGTCAATAGGATCACACGCCGCCTCATCCTAACTCTATCCAATACCAATAAATAATTTATTCACTTCACATGAAACAGAGAAAGCAAGTGAGCAAGTCACCTTTTCGACAATGACATAATGCTCCGGTGTATGTATAAATAACAGCATTGATAGAGACGCTGTCTCGTCCTGTCTATGTTTGTCATGACTGGATCTTCAAGGTGACGGATCTATGCAAAAAATATATTTCATGACTGGATCCTCAAGGTGACGGGATCTATGGAAAAATATATTTCATGACTGGATCCTCAAGGTGACGGGATCTATGGAAAAATATATTTCATGAATTGCATAACGTGTCAGTCATACTTACTAAATAATTCAAAGAATGCAAAGCTACTCATGCCAACTTATCGATTTTAAGATAAAACAAAACGAACGCACTTAATTGCACTTTTTTCTTGAAGGACGTGATTATTTCTAAGATGAAGATATCGACACTTTTTCTTTTTTTATAGTGTTATTTATTGAGATCGGTCGTCAAAACTACACTAGTAGAAAAATGAAAATGTTAAGGAAGAGAAGTAAGCATAGACAAAAGATTTTATTAGTATGTGTATATGTGTATGATCTCTGTGGCATTGACGCCCACGTTAGAATGCTGGATGAATTGACAGAAATACTGAACTGGCGGAATACTCGGGATGGCGTATTTTCTTGTGGAGTAACTCAGCCTACTAAATACTAGACGCTTTCTACCGACCCGACTAGGGAGAAGTTTGGTGGAATGTTATAAAACAACGGGTCCAGGATGTAAACCATAGCGATGGCATTGGAAATGAGTTACCTATATCACGTTTATGCAAAACATATTCATTGTGTGAAAAAGAATATTGACATTATATAGGATCGAATAACAAGGTCGTTCTTTAAAATAAAGCAAATATGATTCTTTAATATATAGATCAATATATGAACATAGTATCATGAGGTAAATAATACTTCTGCATTTGTATTTGTTAAAATCTAATCTATATTGAAATACAATGATTGGTGTATTGAAATATAACCAAAGTAAACAGTGTGTATCTGTAATTATATTTGAGTACTGTTTTATCAATTCACTTTAGAATTTCCGTTCATTGGCGGTATAACGGAAATCGGCCACCATACTTTGACAATAGTAATAACGAAACGTGACCAAAACAGCCCAGAATCTTCCTATAAATATACATCAGCAAGTAGTTTTAAGAGAAAGGCGTGTTTGTTGACGAGATATATTTAATAAAACTGTTTGTACTAAAATCGAAGATGGAGTGTCCATCCGATTTCAGTCACATTTTATTATAAGAATGTTTTGTTACAATTTCAATACGTAACAACACCGGAAGTCGAGACCACTGATTGCCGATCGAAATCACTTTGCTGGTCCTTGGGTACGACTTTTGAAAGGAGTTATGGCGTTATGGCATAATGCATAAAGAACCCTACCATAGTTACGTGAAGTTTTCTATTAACAGTGACATTGAATTTCGACTCCCACCAAGATATTTTGCGTTAGGTCACACCAGTGCATTTCGGTTATTGGCTAGTTCGATTGTGATCATTCAATTCCCTATATATACATTTGTTCTGTAATTTTCCATTGACATAATACTAAGAGGCAGTTGCTGGCATACGCCTTTAACACCCATTGCCTAAGACTGTAACAGCAGTTGCTATTATGACGTCATCAATCTCTATTGTGACGTAAATAATTTCATTGATGTCTTCACTTGATTTGCTGTTCAAAGAAACTTAATAAAGCACAATAATTCTATCAGAATGTAAATATAAGTAATGAACATTTTAGCAAATATTGTTACAGTCCTATTTCATACATTGCTATTGCTGACAAACTTACATAAAGCCCTACCGGACTTTATTTAGTTTGTCATCAATAGCAATGTGTGTTATAGGACTGTAACAACATTTGCTAAAACATTCTTTACTTAAATAAATTGTCATTTTGTGTTGACGCTGTGTTATATTTTGTCACTATGTAATGACGCTGTGGTATATTTTGTCACTATGTAATGACGCTGTGGTATATTTTGTCATGATGTAGATGCTGAGGTATATTTTGTCCTTGTGTAATGACCCTCTGATAAAAAGTGTCCTAATGGGTTGACGTTGTGGTATGGTATATCAGAGTATATTAATGTTCTGGCATTAGGTGTATGCGTGTGCTGACGCTGATGAGCATGTTGTGCTCCTGTCCCGATCCTCTTATATATTGTATTCGGAAGTGTTGACGCTGTGCTATTTTTGTTTTAAACGTAGTAGTAGAAGAAGTTTTTTTTAAAGCACCTCAAGAAGATAATCAAACTACATGATCCCAGAAAACATATTTTTTTATGAATAATATTATTGATTGTTATTTTATACCTGAAATGATCCGATCAAGTCGTAGAATTTAGCTGCCTATCTATCAAGTTCTGGGGGTGGATGGTTGAAATCACCTCGCGGGAGTACTATCTCATGTCAAGTACGGTACACCATGCATGGATATTCGCATTGGAGAACATGCACGCCAGACGTCAGTGCAATTTCTACAGTTCAAAGCGAAACCTCGCTGTTACCGTGTCCGTATCATACTATTATATTAATTGGTGGTTTCCGTGGTACATACCTTCTGGGAAGTCCAACCAATGGATCGCTACTGTATCAGAAATTAATGAGAGAATTTCACGAAAGGGAACATTTAAAACACATATAACGCAATATATTTCACAACACTAATTAATTTAATCGTATAGATCTACACTTAGTGGTACATGTAGTCTACGAACAATTCAGTCCCTCCACAGGCCCATTTTTTGTGCACTTTCATCCATCATTCACTGTAAATTAAAAATATGGTCAACCTTCTGACATCATTACATAAAATATCTTTATTGTCCCAATGAAATATTGTTATTCAAAGAAAAACTCTGTTCAATCATTAACGGGGTCGAAATAAATACCAAATTATTTGTATGTTTTTAGATATTTTCAACCATTGACAATAATATCATATTTTATTATTATGCCATAATGAGTTAAAATAACTATGTTATATACATATAATATGAATTGAATGCTTTTAACCAAATAACGAGAAATAACGCAGTCACATTTGTTCTTGGTGAGTATTTCACTTCCCGAAAAGTTATTATCTTTCATAAATTCTATATTTTGGTTTTAATCATATAATCTCTACCGCCGTTTAATATGATCGAGTTTCGACTTTGACTTGAACGAGTTACCATTTTGAAGTAATCAATGAATGCCCTGATAAATCAGAGTATTAGTAGCCAACTAGTTTTATGAAGGTAGAAAATAATTGAATTGTTTGCTTCACGTTTTCTTAATTGTTTTTACCAAAATGAATATTTCGTTTTATATATGGAGGATCTTAGACGAGTGTCGATGTAATATGGAATTTATTAAACGATTAAGATAATCTGATATGTCACGAGCCTTTAGGCGAGTCACATAATAAATTATTTAACGATTTTAATAAATTCTATATTTCTTGACACGAGTGTAAGATTCTATTCATCACATAACTTATACTTATGAGAAATACACAAAAACTCTCATATTAATTCTTTACAAGAAATGGCCGCATGACATGACTGAACGGGTGTCGTATGTGATAAATTGCAATATCTATGATATGAATAATAATATCAGGAGTTTATAGATAATCAGCATTTTGCTTTATTTGGGCATATTATTTGTGCATTGCTTAATAATTCGAATTCATGTGAACCTCCAAGCCATGAGTTTTGGTTTTATTGAAGTACATTTATATTGTCGTATTGGGAATCTTGATGTTTGACAAGCAGTCCTGAGCCATCACTTACATTTCCCCGAAGAGAAATAAACAAGACATTATACGAAGCATTATGTTATCCATACGTAATCACTCTGTTTATGATATATATTGCCTGTCAGTGCATCAAGCATTCTCTTTCATGTTCCCGTGGCATTTTTAAAAATGATATTCTTTTATATTTTAATTAATAATGATACCACAACATCACAAAATTGGAACGGATATAATAGAAGACCTGATGTGACCCGAAACAAACATAAACGTTCATGTGACCGGAGATAAGACAAGTATCCAGGGAGGATAAAAATCACCTGCGAATTTTAGTAGCAACAACTCTAATGACACAATGGCTGATGCATGTTTTTTTTCAATTTTATAATACAAAAAGTTATATGAAGTTTGGGGCGTTTTTCGTCCTGCGATCCTTCAAAGTCAAAACAGCGATTAATTATTTCTCTCAGTTGGAACACACTGCCCCAGCTATTAGAAAACCATTTCAAAATTTAATTTTCCAGCTGCAGTTTATGTTTCTAATGCGTATCAATTTTTTAACATCAACTACCATGGGAAACACATTATTGCTACCAGAAATATTTCTCCCTTGGCATTTCTATTGGGTACCTGATGTCCTTTTTATGTCCTCAATCCGTTGGTTTGAATGTTGCATAACTTCACAAGAGTTCCGATTAGGCATTATATATGTTATATATTTCAATATTTACCTTCGTGCGAGAATATGAAATTATCACCGTTAATGGTTATTTAGAATTTACAAGTAATCTAAGCGTTATCAAAACTTAAATTCATGTTATTTTTCTTGAGAAAATCTAACTGGTCACAAAGGATCAAATTTTAATAATATGATAATACATTAGAGAATACCAAAGCGTTAACAAAATCAAAATTCGAACTCAAAATCGATTAAACAAGGGGCAAAATATGAACAAAGGAAATATTTATATGGAGACCCTTGTAAAAGTACAAAAGAATAAGACCTGATGTTCCGGAAGAGTAAGCGTCTTCTGCTTCATCGACGACACCCGCCATGTTAATCTTTGTCACATCCAAGTAAACACCAAACACCAAAATGAGAACCGAGTGTCATTGTCAATCACAAGTTAATACACTAATGAGCATTTTCAAAAACGTCCATCTTCATATCGCTTGAAAATACAGAATACTTCTCAATGAGACAAAGATGGCGACCATAAAACCTATAGTTCTGATCAACCCAATTCTCTCGAATCCATGTGATATTAAAGATTAAAACTATCTATCATCCCTGTATAAAATAGACGGAAATTTCTCTGTCGATATTATACAGGAGTGAACGAAAAACTAAGATGTAATACGAACTAGTTGGATCACGCCATCATCAATGGCAGAAGCAATGTGTGACAAATTGGTGACAACACTCTGGATAAATTGCATAAAGTGATGACGCAAAAGTGACGTTTAAGTATGATAGCGTATGTGAGCTCTCATTTCTCTACCTCGATAAAAGACATGTTATTCTTTTCCCCAAAATGGACAAAAATGGGAATGAACCTCACTGTGAAGTGTGAAGGAAACACTTTTCTAGACATTTTTTTGTGTTAATAGTCATTGGAGATTTGTAATTTCACATTTATTAAAACTAGAAACAAAGTATGGGTTTTCTCCGGATTCAAAAACAACTTTCTACATACAATGTAATAATCATTTTAATAGAGAAAGACACAACCAAAAGTTATCACAAAAATAACTTGTTGTTTACGTATCATTATCCGTTACATGGGAAAATTAAAAACACCTTTAAGCACAATTATTGACAGATATCAATTTACGTATCATTATCCGTTACCATGGAAAATTAAAACACCGTTAATCACAGTCATTGACAGATATGTGTTTACGTATCTAAATCCGTTACCATGGAAAATTAAAACACCGTTAATCACAGTCATTGACAGATATGTGTTTACGTATCTAAATCCGTTACCTGGGAAAATTAAAAACACCTTTAATCACAGTCATTGACAGATATTTGTTTACGTATCTTTATTCGTTACCTGAGAAAATTAAAAACACCTTTAATCACAGTCAGTGACGGATATTAATTAACGTATCTAAATCCGTTACATGGGAAAATTAAAAACACCTTTAGGCATCATTGACAGATATTAATTTACGTATCATTATCCGTTACTAAGGAAAATTAAAACACCTTTAATTACAGTCATTGACAGATATTTGTTTACGTATCTTAATCCGTTACCTAGGAAACTTAAAAACACCTTTAATCACAGTCATTGACAGATATTTGTTTACGTATCTTAATCCGTTACCTGAGTAAATTAAAAACACCTTTAATCACAGTCATTGACAGATATTTGTTTACGTATCTAAATCCGTTACCTGGGAAAATTAAAAACACCATTATACTTAATCAATGACAGATACCCGTTGATGTTCTCAAACATGGCGTTTATGACGTACAATGTAAATTATCTCCATTAGGGAATTGTGTGCAAATTTCAGTCCATTTCGTAACACATGTAAAACAAGTACGAGGAAGACTCCACACTTTTTGACCCAGTTAGAGACACACGACATAGTAGTTGTGAATAAACAAAGCTATTATCTCACACTTATTTCCGTGAAATAAAATCCCCGCTGGCCTCTTATGTAAACTCATTTATCGTATTTAGAACTTACGTTCAACGTTAGCTAAAAGTTCTATATTTCTGGCCTGAGCTTGGTCGGGCAACCAAACGTCTCGCTATTTCTCCGTGTTTATACGGCGTTATGGCTTATTAATGGGCGTGTTTCATGCCGGTAAGGTAATTACCTGGTAATATACACATAGAAGCGACCTGGACATATTTACCGCTCTAGTGTTACGTCGTTTCGGGCTATGAGGTAATTATTGTGTTGTCGATACAATAAAATCATTCCTGGAAATCGAGACGTCCATTTATTTTTATCTAAAACTCTCTATTTCATAACAGACCTAATTACCGAGAAAGGGGAAAGGGTAGTTTTCCTGGAAAGCTATACAATGTGCAACGATAATCCTTATAATACTTCTGTATATGTTCTTTAGAAGTAATGAACATTCATACATCAAATGGTCTTGGTATTTTTTTTAACTCTAAAATGTCGTCAAAATTGTGATTGCGTTATAAATTCATGTACCACGCACATTTTGCGCTATGTTGTAGGAAGGGGGGGGGGGGGGTAATTTTAAATGATATAACCGAATATCACTGAATATGAATCTGATAAAATAGCTTGTTACATGACCTAAAGAGTAGACTTCATACTTAATGCTAAGATGAACATTAACTGATACATGTCGTTAAATAATGATGGAATCAACGCAATCATGTGTGATGATATCTGTTATGCATTGTTTTTGTCTCCTACAGCGTTCTTTCGTGATACTGTAAAGTTCTTATTTTGGCGCATTCAAATGTTTCCACCAAATCTAATTTGAACAGAAAAGCGCAATGATGAATTGGCGCACTCACAAATCTTGCTGTAGTAAGCGATATACAGAAACTACTCACAAATATTGCTGTAGTAAGCGATATACAGAAACTACTCAAAAATATTGCTGTAGTAAGCGATATAAAGTAACCACTCACAAATCGTGCTGTAGTAAGCGATATACAGAAACTACTCAAAAATATTGCTGTAGTAAGCGATATACAGAAACTACTCAAAAATATTGCTGTAGTAAGCGATATAAAGTAACCACTCACAAATATTGCTGTAGTAAGCGATATACAGAAACTACTCACAAATATTGCTGTAGTAAGCTATATACAGTAACTGTACACAATTATTGGTGTAGTAAGCTATTTACAGAAACAGTACCAACAAATGTTGCTGTAGTAAGCGATATACAGAAACTACTAACAAATCTTGCTGTAGTTAGCGATATACAGTAACTACTAACAAATCTTGCTGTAGTTAGCGATATACAGAAACTACTGACAAATATTGCTGTAGTAAGCTATATATACAGAAACTACTAACAATTCTTGCTGTAGTAAGCGATATACAGAAACTACTCACAAATCTTGCTGTAGCTAGCGATATACAGTAACCACTCACAAATCTTGCTGTGGTAAGCGATATACAGAAACTACTAACAAATCTTGCTGTGGTAAGCGATATACAGAAACTACTAACAAATCTTGTTGTAGTAAGCTATATACAGTAACTACTAAAAAATTTTGCTGTAGTAAGCGATATACAGAAAGTGTTCTCACAATTATTGCTATAGTAAGCTATATACAGTAACTACTAACAATCTTGCTGTAGTAAGCGATATACAGAAACTACTAACAAATCTTGCTGTAGCTAGCGATATACAGTAACCACTCACAAATCTTGCTGTAGTAAGCGATATACAGAAAGTGTTCTCACAATTATTGCTATAGTAAGCTATATACAGTAACTACTAACAAATCTTGCTGTAGTAAGCTATATACAGTAACTACTAATAAATTTTGCTGTAGTAAGCGATATACAGTAACCACTCAAAAATATTGTTGTGGTAAGCTTTATACATAAACTACTCACAAATCTTGCTCTAGTAAGCGATATACAGAAACTACTCACAAATATTGCTATAGTAAGCGATATACAGTAAATACTCACAAATATTGCTGTAGTAAGCTATATACAGAAACTACTCACAAATCTTGCTATAGTAAGCTATATACAGAAACTTATCACAAATCTTGCTCCTACAGCGTTCTTTCGTGATACTGTAAAGTTCTTATTTTGGCGCATTCAAATGTTTCCACCAAATCTAATTTGAACAGAAAAGCGCAATGATGAATTGGCGCACTCACAAATCTTGCTGTAGTAAGCGATATACAGAAACCACTCACAAATCTTGCTGTGGTAAGCGATATACAGAAACTACTCACAAATCTTGCTGTAGTTAGCGATATACAGTAACTACTAACAAATCTTGCTGTAGTTAGCGATATACAGAAACTACTGACAAATATTGCTGTAGTAAGCTATATATACAGAAACTACTAACAATTCTTGCTGTAGTAAGCGATATACAGAAACTACTCACAAATCTTGCTGTAGCTAGCGATATACAGTAACCACTCACAAATCTTGCTGTGGTAAGCGATATACAGAAACTACTAACAAATCTTGCTGTGGTAAGCGATATACAGAAACTACTAACAAATCTTGTTGTAGTAAGCTATATACAGTAACTACTAAAAAAATTTGCTGTAGTAAGCGATATACAGAAAGTGTTCTCACAATTATTGCTATAGTAAGCTATATACAGTAACTACTAACAATCTTGCTGTAGTAAGCGATATACAGAAACTACTAACAAATCTTGCTGTAGCTAGCGATATACAGTAACCACTCACAAATCTTGCTGTAGTAAGCGATATACAGAAAGTGTTCTCACAATTATTGCTATAGTAAGCTATATACAGTAACTACTAACAAATCTTGCTGTAGTAAGCTATATACAGTAACTACTAATAAATTTTGCTGTAGTAAGCGATATACAGTAACCACTCAAAAATATTGTTGTGGTAAGCTTTATACATAAACTACTCACAAATCTTGCTCTTGTAAGCGATATACAGAAACTACTCACAAATATTGCTATAGTAAGCGATATACAGTAAATACTCACAAATATTGCTGTAGTAAGCTATATACAGAAACTACTCACAAATCTTGCTATAGTAAGCTATATACAGAAACTTATCACAAATCTTGCTGTAGTAAGCTATATACAGAAACTTATCACAAATCTTGCTGTAGTAAGCTATATTCAGTAACTACTAACAAATCGTGCTGTAGTAAGCTATATTCAGTAACTACTAACAATTCTTGCTGTAGCTAGTGATATACAGAATTACTCACAAATCTTGCTATAGTTAGCGATATACAGAAACTGTACTTGGTGCAATCGTAATATAGCGAAATGATTTAGGCGAAGAAATCGCTAAAATACGTACTTTTACAGTAAAAACGTAGATAGTAGTAGTTAAACACATATTTTAATCGATCTAGAACGAGCAATCAAAGTAGCATGTGATACAGGAGGATATCTCTCACCTCCTACGTCTGTACGTCATTTCCTCACCCTCACCCCCTGTAACGTAAATACCTGTTTAACCGGTAGCTCACGTATCACCATCAGTATTACATGTAGTTAGCAATCCGACAATGGGGGATATCGATAGGTGTCAAGTACGGAAGTGCCAATCAAACTGAATTGACCTGTATCTGGTGATACTCGGGTATGATTCCATGTAGATTACAGTCTGTATAAAGAATTGTTTCTATTTATAGATAGTAAAATGTGATATTAGATCCGTGATAGTGTCATTTATTTACCGTATTGTATTCAGAATAATAATACAAACAATAAATACAAATATACCTATTTATATACACTGACATCCAAAAGTTTTGTTACAAACGTTGTGTACATATTAAGCCATTAGCCAACAAAAAATGAACACAACTAATTCAATTTCCTAAAGATAGTCCACTTATCAGTGAGAATTGGCATTTTATTTAAAAAATTACCTAAATAAATCCTGGAAGTTGCAGGGAGTGTCAAGGGAGGGGTCTCTTTTTTTATTATGTTCAAAAATGAATAAAAATAGTTTTTCTCTCATTTGCACAATTAAATGGAATTAATACAATGGGATCCACTGTCGAAAATATAAGAAAAAAATGTATTGTTGAACTTATGTATTAAAAACGTGAAATTGCAAAAATATTGCATTTTGAGGATTTTAATTGTATCAAACCAATACATATATGGAGTTGAAAAATAACAAAACATCGTAAGCAGTTACTTATAACATAAAAATGTTCATAGTCATACTTACTTTAAAATTAGGTTTTGCTCAATTTCAAAGCGTATGCAGAAAAGATGTATCAAAACTTTTGGATGGCAGTGTATACTTCGCGTCATACTCAATTAACAAACCGTTTTGTAAATTGTCGTTATTGACAAAGAATCAGTTTTATATATTTTATACGTCTCCCATAGTGACGGAAGTATCAACTGCTTCCCCCTTCTTCATAAAATTCCAAAATCAAAAAGCGATTGAAATGATACATTTTTAAAATCCCCAAATTATGATATGTACGAGTGGGTTTGATTGAGACACCAGAGTACATGTACAAATTCTAAACGTAACAGAATCGTCCTAGTCTGTATTGAAAGGTCTTGTACTTGGTCTGGAAGGTTTAGTTCGGAGATCTACCCCCATCATGGCAAAGACAATGACACAATGTACCAAAAGAAAGTAATATATATATATTATATTGCCGGCCTACCTCCAGTCACGGAGGTGTTATTGAATTATTTTCGTGAAATCTGATTTGATAAAGTTTTATATGATCGATCTCATTAAAAAGTAATTTGTGCAATTAATATTTCAGCTAAATTCCCTTTAGAACAGATGTAACATTTCCCCATCTCTAGTTTCGTTTATTGGTTTATTGTGTTTTACGTCCTATTAACAGCCAGGGTCATTTAAAGACGTGCCATCACTTGAAGCTATTGCACAAGCTCTCCGCTTTAACCAGATATTTGTAATGTATTGTTCAATACGTATCCTGTATACCAACATGTAATATGCATTTGCAGTAGACTGAATTAAAACAAAGAACCACGAAACGGCAACATTAAGTGGTATCAAGGGCGGTTCAAAGTGAGCATCGGGACTGCCTTTGTGACCTAGCCTTGGCGATGTAAAATTTTGGGGTCTCGTATACCGATAAACCAGGCACAGTTTCACTGGGACTGCCTTTGTGACCTAGCCTTGGCGATGTAAATTTTGGGGTCTCTTATACCGATAAACAAGGCACAGTTTCACTGGGACTGCCTTTGTGACCTAGCCTTGGCGATGTAAAATTTTGGGGTCTCGTATACGGAGAAACCAGGAACAGTTTCACTGGGACTGCCTTTGTGACCTACCCTTGGCGATGTAAGATGTTGGGCTATGGAGTACTGAGAAACAAGGAACAGTATCAGCAGATTTTACACGACGCTTCATTCGTTTCCATCCATAATGAATAAATATTGCGTCTGGTAAAGCAACTTATCGCCGAAAAACTTAAGCTGAACATCCGAATCAACTCTAATAGTAACAGGAAGCAAACAGAATACTGTATACCCGAAATGTTGGAGAGGACTTTTCTTCATTGGTTGAAGTCATTTAAATTAATTTGTGGTAAAACCTTTCGTGAATATCCGATATCAACAAACAGTAAACAGGGATTTTATCACTCACATTTGCCATATTTTTATTTTCGTGGTACAATAGCAACCCCGAAAACAACGAACTTTTATATACAACGAACATTTCATTCCTATAAATATCCGTTTGTAAGGATACAGTTTTATTTGGAAAACTACCGTTGATATTACCTCTTTGACCCACAACGAAACTGTTGTCGGAAATTTGGCATTCATAACAAAAAATAATAGTGATTATTTTTAATAGATTGAGATAAAAAGTAAAACCTTAACAGAAATAATATGTTTAACACTGGTGTCCTACATTTGGAGTGTTTAACTGTGATTCTATTTTTACAAATATCTTTTGGTAAACGATTTATCTGTTTTAAATAAAAGTAATTTCTCACCATCTATAATGTAATAATAACATATTTTTAGAAGTACGAATTAAGTCGTCATATGTGCTGCAAAAGGAATCATTTTTCACCAAACATAACTAATGAATAAAAACGGTTATCAAACTCTTTATAGCAGTATACATTTAAAACGTTCCGGCTGAAACAAATGATATGAATAATGCACGATGTATATCTTGACTAGTAATTCGTGTTATTTTTTTCCCAGCAACAAGGTGACAGTCAGTATCGATTGAAAGTTTACCAGCAGAGCCGCGCACTGTGTGAGGTAAGAACCAACTAGAAATACTAAAGCTTCTAGTTATCTGTAGAACCATTACATACCTATATATATCAGATATATATGTTCTTCGATAATATAATAATTTTAGCAACACGTCATGATTGCTTGCTTGCTATATGCTATTACAATTAATACTTAAATTTATGACAGCGAAACTTTACACTCAAAATACAGGATGATTGCTATTTCCTCTTTCCGAATTTAATTCTGGAAAATATTTTCTATGGAAGACTATGACGTCGTGAAAATCTGTGGTTTTAACACATGTATACTTTAAAATAAATTAATTTCATGTTCAGTCTTAATGAAAATGTAAAAATGTCTTCCTTTTTTTTTATATTTCTAACTAAAGATAAATGTATTTCTTTTAAAGACAAAGATAAGATGCATACATTCGAGATATTCGTCAAATCATTAACCTTTTGCCCGTTACATTGACTGGAGCACCAACAAGTAAATGATAATTACATCTTGTATCAATTACTCACTCAACATAGTCCCTGATCCACGTTTCCATAGCCAATACATAAAGCCGTGCTGTGGTCAGGCATTTAATTGTTTAGATGAACGGTTAATTCAAAACCGTTTTTAATTATGTCATAAATGAGTAGAAAAGAAATCAGGATATGTTTGAAAGTAAAATGTTAACCAATAAAAAAATTGTTTTTATTTTGAGTGCTAAGAAGGACGATGATCAACGTCACCATTCATGACCCTCCTTATCAAAAGCTGCTGGGTTTTGAGTAAAGTTAGAGTTAAACTCACACGTCCTCCCATCCACTACCGGGGGTAGTTAAACTCACCCGTCCTCCCATCCACTACCGGGGATAGTTTAACTCACCCGTCCTCCCACCCATTACCGTGGTTAATTATAGTTAAACTCACCCGTCCTCCCCCTCCACAACCGTGGTTAATTATAGTTAAACTCACCCGTCCTCCCACTCATTACCGTGGTTAATTATAGTTAAACTCACCCGTCCTCCCATCCACTACCGTGGTTAATTATAGTTAAACTCACCCGTCCTCCCCCTCCACTACCGTGGTTAATTATAGTTTAACTCACCCGTCCTCCCACCCATTACCGTGGTTAATTATTGTTAAACTCACCCGTCCTCCCATCCACTACCGTGGTTAATTATAGTAAAACTCACCCGTCCTCCCACCCATTACCGTGGTTAATTATAGTTAAACTCACCCGTCCTCCCACCCATTACCGTGGTTAATTATAGTAAAACTCACCCGTCCTCCCACCCATTACCGTGGTTAATTATTGTTAAACTCACCCGTCCTCCCACCCATTACCGTGGTTAATTATAGTTAAACTCACCCGTCCTCCCACCCATTACCGTGGTTAATTATAGTTAAACTCACCCTTCCTCCCATCCACAACCGTGGTTTATTATAGTTAAACTCACCCTTCCTCCCATCCACTACCGTGGTTTATTATAGTTAAACTCACCCTTCCTCCCATCCACTACCGTGGTTAATTATAGTTAAACTCACCCGTCCTCCCATCCACTACCGTGGTTAATTATAGTTAAACTCACCCTTCCTCCCATCCACTACCGTGGTTAATTATAGTTAAACTCACCCTTCCTCCCATCCACTACCGTGGTTAATTATAGTTTAACTCACCCGTCCTCCCACCCATTACCGTGGTTAATTATAGTTAAACTCACCCTTCCTCCCATCCACTACCGTGGTTAATTATAGTTAAACTCACCCTTCCTCCCATCCACT
This sequence comes from Mimachlamys varia, assembly GCA_947623455.1. Taxonomy (NCBI): domain Eukaryota; kingdom Metazoa; phylum Mollusca; class Bivalvia; order Pectinida; family Pectinidae; genus Mimachlamys; species Mimachlamys varia. The sequence continues at coordinate 46,034,463 of OX392535.1, forward strand.
ACCGTGGTTAATTATAGTTTAACTCACCCGTCCTCCCACCCATTACCGTGGTTAATTATAGTTAAACTCACCCTTCCTCCCATCCACTACCGTGGTTAATTATAGTTAAACTCACCCGTAATCCCATCCACTATCGTGGTTAATTATAGTTAAACTCATCCGTCCTCCCATCCACTACCGTGGTTAATTATAGTTAAACTCACCCGTCCTCCCACTCATTACCGTGGTTAATTATAGTTTAACTCACCCGTCCTCCCACCCATTACCGTGGTTAATTATTGTTAAACTCACCCGTCCTCCCATCCACTACCGTGGTTAATTATAGTTTAACTCACCCGTCCTCCCACCCATTACCGTGGTTAATTATAGTTAAACTCACCCTTCCTCCCATCCACTACCGTGGTTAATTATAGTTAAACTCACCCTTCCTCCCATCCACTACCGTGGTTAATTATAGTTAAACTCATCCGTCCTCCCATCCACTACCGTGGTTAATTATAGTTAAACTCACCCTTCCTCCCATCCACTACCGTGGTTAATTATAGTTAAACTCACCCTTCCTCCCATCCACTACCGTGGTTAATTATAGTTAAACTCATCCGTCCTCCCATCCACTACCGTGGTTAATTATAGTTAAACTCACCCGTCCTCCCACTCATTACCGTGGTTAATTATAGTTTAACTCACCCGTCCTCCCACCCATTACCGTGGTTAATTATTGTTAAACTCACCCGTCCTCCCATCCACTACCGTGGTTAATTATAGTTTAACTCACCCGTCCTCCCACCCATTACCGTGGTTAATTATAGTTAAACTCACCCTTCCTCCCATCCACTACCGTGGTTAATTATAGTTAAACTCACCCGTAATCCCATCCACTACCGTGGTTAATTATAGTTAAAATCACCCTTCCTCCCATCCACTACCGTGGTTAATTATAGTTAAAATCACCCTTCCTCCCATCCACTACCGTGGTTAATTATAGTTAAAATCACCCTTCCTCCCATCCACTACCGTGGTTAATTATAGTTAAACTCACCCGTCCTCCCACCCATTACCGTGGTTAATTATAGTTAAACTCACCCTTCCTCCCATCCACTACCGTGGTTAATTATAGTTAAACTCACCCGTCCTCCCATCCACTACCGTGGTTAATTATAGTTAAACTCACCCTTCCTCCCATCCACTACCGTGGTTAATTATAGTTAAAATCACCCTTCCTCCCATCCACTACCGTGGTTAATTATAGTTAAACTCACCCGTCCTTCCATCCACTATCGTGGTTAATTATAGTTAAACTCACCCGTCCTCCCATCCACTACCGTGGTTAATTATAGTTAAAATCACCCTTCCTCCCATCCATTACCGTGGTTAATTATAGTTAAACTCACCCTTCCTCCCATCCACTACCGTGGTTAATTATAGTTAAACTCATCCGTCCTCCCACCCATTACCGTGGTTAATTATAGTTAAACTCACCCGTCCTCCCACCCACTACCGTGGTTAATTATAGTTAAACTCACCCGTCCTCCCATCCACTACCGTGGTTAATTATAGTAAAACTCACCCGTCCTCCCATCCATTACCGTGGTTAATTATAGTTAAACTCACCCGTCCTCCCATCCACTACCGTGGTTAATTATAGTTAAACTCACCCGTCCTCCCATCCACTACCGTGGTTAATTATAGTTAAACTCACCCGTCCTCCCACCCATTACCGTGGTTAATTATAGTTAAACTCACCCGTCCTCCCACCCATTACCGTGGTTAATTATAGTTAAACTCACCCTTCCTCCCACCCACTACCGTGGTTAATTATAGTTAAACTCACCCTTCCTCCCACCCACTACCGTGGTTAATTATAGTTAAACTCACCCGTCCTCCCATCCACTACCGTGGTTAATTATAGTAAAACTCACCCGTCCTCCCATCCACTACCGTGGTTAATTATAGTAAAACTCACCCGTCCTCCCATCCATTACCGTGGTTAATTATAGTTAAACTCACCCGTCCTCCCATCCACTACCGTGGTTAATTATAGTTAAACTCACCCGTCCTCCCATCCACTACCGTGGTTAATTATAGTTAAACTCACCCGTCCTCCCACCCATTACCGTGGTTAATTATAGTTAAACTCATCCGTCCTCCCACCCATTACCGTGGTTAATTATAGTTAAACTCACCCTTCCTCCCATCCACTACCGTGGTTAATTATAGTTAAACTCACCCGTCCTCCCACCCATTACCGTGGTTAATTATAGTTAAACTCACCCTTCCTCCCATCCACTACCGTGGTTAATTATAGTAAAACTCACCCTTCCTCCCATCCACAACCGTGGTTTATTATAGTTAAACTCACCCTTCCTCCCACCCATTACCGTGGTTAATTATAGTTAAACTCACCCGTCCTCCCACCCATTACCGTGGTTAATTATAGTTAAACTCACCCTTCCTCCCATCCACTACCGTGGTTAATTATAGTTAAACTCACCCTTCCTCCCACCCATTACCGTGGTTAATTATAGTTAAACTCACCCGTCCTCCCATCCATTACCGTGGTTAATTATAGTTAAACTCACCCTTCCTCCCATCCATTACCGTGGTTAATTATAGTTAAACTCACCCGTCCTCCCATCCACTACCGTGGTTAATTATAGTTAAAATCACCCTTCCTCCCACCCATTACCGTGGTTAATTATAGTTAAACTCACCCGTCCTCCCATCCACTACCGTGGTTAATTATAGTTAAAATCACCTGTCCTCCCATCCACAACCGTGGTTAATTATAGTTAAAATCACCCTTCCTCCCATCCACTACCGTGGTTAATTATAGTTAAACTCACCCGTCCTCCCATCCACTACCGGGGGTAGTTAAACTCACCCGTCCTCCCACCCATTACCGTGGTTAATTATAGTTAAACTCACCCTTCCTCCCATCCATTACCGTGGTTAATTATAGTTAAACTCACCCTTCCTCCCATCCACTACCGGGGGTAGTTAAACTCACCCTTCCTCCCATCCAATCCCGGGGGTAGTTAAACTCACCCGTCCTCCCATCCATTACCGTGGTTAATTATAGTTAAACTCACCCTTCCTCCCATCCACTACCGTGGTTAATTATAGTTAAACTCACCCTTCCTCCCATCCACAACCGTGGTTAATTATAGTTAAACTCACCCTTCCTCCCATCCACTACCGTGGTTAATCATAGTTAAACTCACCCGTCCTCCCACCCATTACCGTGGTTAATTATAGTTAAACTCACCCGTCCTCCCATCCACTACCGTGGTTAATTATAGTTAAACTCACCCTTCCTCCCATCCACTACCGTGGTTAATCATAGTTAAACTCACCCGTCCTCCCACCCATTACCGTGGTTAATTATAGTTAAACTCACCCGTCCTCCCATCCACTACCGTGGTTAATTATAGTTAAACTCACCCTTCCTCCCATCCATTACCGTGGTTAATTATAGTTAAACTCACCCGTCCTCCCATCCACTACCGTGGTTAATTATAGTTAAAATCACCCTTCCTCCCACCCATTACCGTGGTTAATTATAGTTAAACTCACCCGTCCTCCCATCCACTACCGTGGTTAATTATAGTTAAAATCACCTGTCCTCCCATCCACAACCGTGGTTAATTATAGTTAAAATCACCCTTCCTCCCATCCACTACCGTGGTTAATTATAGTTAAACTCACCCGTCCTCCCATCCACTACCGGGGGTAGTTAAACTCACCCGTCCTCCCACCCATTACCGTGGTTAATTATAGTTAAAATCACCTGTCCTCCCATCCACAACCGTGGTTAATTATAGTTAAAATCACCCTTCCTCCCATCCATTACCGTGGTTAATTATAGTTAAACTCACCCTTCCTCCCATCCACTACCGGGGGTAGTTAAACTCACCCTTCCTCCCATCCAATCCCGGGGGTAGTTAAACTCACCCGTCCTCCCATCCATTACCGTGGTTAATTATAGTTAAACTCACCCTTCCTCCCATCCACTACCGTGGTTAATTATAGTTAAACTCACCCTTCCTCCCATCCACAACCGTGGTTAATTATAGTTAAACTCACCCTTCCTCCCATCCACTACCGTGGTTAATTATAGTTAAACTCACCCGTCCTCCCATCCATTACCGTGGTTAATTATAGTTAAAATCACCCGTCCTCCCATCCACTACCGTGGTTAATTATAATTAAACTCATCCGTCCTCCCATCCACAACTGTGGTTAATTATAGTTAAACTCACCCGTCCTCCCATCCACTACCGTGGTTAATTATAGTTAAACTCACCCTTCTCCCCCTCCACAACCGTGGTTAATTATAGTTAAACTCACCCGTCCTCCCATCCACAACCGTGGTTTATTATAGTTACACTCACCCGTACTCCCCCTCCACAACCGTGGTTAATAATAGTTAAACTCACCCTTCCTCCCCCTCCGCTACCGGGGGCTGCTACATTTGTCCAGTTCCTGGGGGTGACACGTTTTTCTAATGCACATTCATATGGTTCTTTTTCTTTTTTGCTGCCGTTCGTTATTCTTGGTTTTGGCCATTGCGGTTTAGTTTTCCGAGAGGAAACTGTTATGGTACATCCCATGGGTTAGCTGAAATGTGGTCAGTCCATTAAATCCATATGTTGGTCCGAATATGAACAGTTCGTTAATGTCACTCTCGCCTTCCCACGGTCCTCAACCGACACTTCAAGTCCCATCGCACTAAAACAATAACAAACACAATGGTATGTTTAACGACCGACCAACAGTTTGTTCCAGGTTAATGCAGTTCTTGGTATCAACTATTCCACGAAAGAAATTGTAGAACGCTGTGTTTCTCTGTTGTGAGTTTACTACAATACTGTACAAAACCTCAACAAAACGAGGCCTGCTGACCAATCAATAAGGTACACTAACAATACGATTAAAACAATTTACTGGAAAAGTTCATTGTAAGTGATCTACCGTGTATTGAGAGATACAATCTTGTTGTGTATAATGTGATGCTACTGATCAGTCCAAACTATTGTGCCTCAAACAAACACACTACAATACACCTGTGTTTGTACGACTGGACACTTACACTGCTGCTTGTCATCGTGCTACCTCGAACCCAGCATCAGTTGCAGTGCACATGAACGTTGCTCAGGTGACACTCCAAACACACCACGTGTCTATACTGCCTTTACCGCCAATTTCAGCACTAGCAGACGGCAGACACTAAAACGTCACAGCTACATAACAAGTACATACCCAATGACCATCGAGAGTCTGTCTGTGACGTTTTCTGTTATACCTCTGCCTTAGATCAAGGTACTATGCCTGGTTTTCATAGGGTTGTATCTTACTTAACCCATTTTGATTATTATGAGTATAACAAAGAAAGGACTTTTTTATAGTTCACTTATTATAAAATCGATGTTTTAACTTGCAGACGAAAGCTGCTACGCAATGTACGCTGTTCATGGTTTCCCACCTAATGCAGGTTATTGATTGTCGGCTAGGATAATCAGAGGCAGGACAACTCGGGACCCGATCAATTCACCACCTTTACATGGGCGGTGACGGGTTTGACATTACTTAATTAATCCCACTGAAATCATTATCGATAATGGCGTATTTATTCAACTGTGTATCTTCTAAAACAGTACACAGTCATAGTTCAAATTATAAAAGCTGTGAAAATTAGACTTGAAATATCTTGAAACGTGTATTGCAGCCTCGTGTCGGTACTGGGTGTGATAAACTTGTTATTACGTGTATTGCATTCCTACAAAAATATACAGATACATATATACTTTTCTCTTTTTAGGCAAATATAACTGTGAAAAGTAGGAAAGTAGTTGTAATAAGCTATTTTCTAGATTCTCTGATAAGAACTCGGCAACGCTTTCTGAATGAATAGAAAAGTCACCATCTTCAAAAATTATCAAACTAGAAAATTTAGTTCCGGTCCGCATTGATAATACGCAAAGCGTCGTTGTACATTGTATCAATATATACTACAGCTTACATATCATTATATGTATTTCTAACGGCTTTTGTAAAGTTTACAACTAATAAATAATAAACTTGACATTGTATCCAAACCTGTGTACGTTACAAAGCCCCCTATAACCCTGGCAGTCCTATGTGTTATCTCGTACTTTGGTTAATCGCTAAACAAGTGAATGTTTGGAAGTTTCGTATTATGTAAGTACAGACATTTTTAGGCCAGGTAATGTTTTCTTAAGATGGATCGATAAAACAAGAGATAAAAATACTAGCTTTAGAATGGTCCGTAAACGTACATAGAAATAACGTTTTTTCCTAATACGCAAACTCTGATAAAACACCTTGGTATGGCTTGTACAGGTGTTCTAAGACACTTAGTGTTTCTGAAATATATGACTTGGTGTCTGTCTTATGGAAAGGATGAGTCATGCATTTTAATAGAAATAATCAAAATAGTTTTAAAGGCCCAATATACGTAACTTTCGGCAAAACTCGAAGGGAAAATCAAGCCTAATAACTTATCATATTTATAGATTTAGTTAATATTAGCTGATATCAGCAATATTCAAGATGAATTCTTACGCGGTTACCGGTACAGCAGTAAATCTTTCCTTTGTTTAAACTAGAAAAGTAAAAAGCACCAGAACCGGTCTTAAAATACCGTTCAACATGGAAACGCTAAGTATGCTGTCCTTTGAATTGACTTCAATTTGCAATTTCAAGTATTTGCATTATCATATTCTTTGCAATTTTAAGTATTCATACAAATTTGAGTCCGGGTTTCATTCAATATAATGGAAATGCCTGTCTGTTCGTTCGTTCACGTCACCATTCTAATGCTTATGTCATCTTAATTAATTACTTTCTCCCTAAAGCCTTGCAGCAGCCATTTTAAAAACGCTGAGGCTATCTACTAAATACAATAACCTATTAATTTTTAAAACCTAATTACTTGTCGACTTTGGGTAATAGCAAACTCATTGACATTGGGAACAATGACAACGTCTGTTTCACTGTCATTGGTTACCTGTAGTTATATCAACAGTTTTCCCCGTGATTAAAACACTTCCGAAATTAGTAAGTAGTTGATAATTCTAAATCAATATATTTAAGCACTGTACAGTGTCGTGTCAAACTCTTTGAAAGGTTAAATTAAGCAAACCAAGGTTTGTCTAGCTATTATATATAGGTATTTGGTTAAATTAATCCAGCCAAGGTTTGTCTATGTATTTGGTTAAATTAAGTCAACCAAGGTTCAATACGTATGTTGTGTCAGGGGAGAATCTAACTCAACAATTACCGCATTAATGGATGGTTAAAGCTTCGAATAATTCATGGATTCTTCACAAAGATTCTTTTGGAAGTTTACATCACTCTAAGACTCTGGTGATGTCTCCCAAAATCTTCCCGCCCATGTATTTACATTTGAAATATATTGTAATGCAGTATCGTGTCATTTTATCCAATTTAATTATTTTTCTCTTTGTATATAAACATACTGGCTTAATCTTAATCAGCTAAAAAATTATAACATAAGAGGAATGTTTTAGCCAACGTACGTTGAAATAATGTGGGTCAAGATGGCGCCAAAATGACGAAAACAATTTTTAACATTAAATTAACTAAACTATATCATTCCGAGGTCTACTATTTACTATTTTTAGATTTAATGATAACAGTTAGGAATTGTAATAAATTAGGTTTAAATTCTTTTTAAGCAGGTTATTTGTGAAGTCATCCTGTTAATTTAATGCTAATGACGTATGAAATTTTTTAATTTAGAAATTGACTCCGAACTAAAAGTTTTTTAAATTAGATTGTATGTGGGTGTTCTATTCTGAAATGGCTCAGCTTACTTTATTCATGACTCAAGACATATGCAATGGTGTTTTGTTTTAATTTGGTAGGAACCGCTTGCCCATCTGGTTAGGCTTGCTGACTGCCTGTTGGTACGGGGTAAGCTGTTGGGCTTAAGGTTGGGTTTGTGAAGCTTTTGATTTCCTACCAGTTCATTGATGGGTTCTTGCACTTGCACAAATACTTTTACATGTGCAAAATTCATCCGATTTTAAGAGGTTTAAACACGAAGCAATTGTAATCTTTGTTTCAGAACTAAGTTTCCGAACGACTTTTAAAAGGCTAATATCTAAGAGAAAACAAACTGGTTCACTTTAGATTACACAGAAATTTCACAAAAACATATGGTTTTTTAAAACTGATAGTAAATTTGGAGAACTGTATCCTTATTTTCACAAACGTATAACATCCGATTGAAATTAACTTTTCCGATTTCCTTTTTTCAAATATTTACGGGGATCGACATAAAGTGGGACGCGGGGCATCTATACAGTAGTTTATACCAGTTTTTAGAATAGATAAGAGACAAACTCCTTTGTAAGACCAGCGGATATTGGTCTTGTTCTTTGTAAGACCAGCGGATATTGGTCTTGTTCTTTGTTTCTGATCTACCTCGTTTTGCCGTAGCTTCCTATGGTATATGGCCGCGGTGGCCAAGTGACAAAGGTGGCTGACATTCTGCTACCACTAGCCCTCCATCTCTGGTCAGCGTTGACCAAGTGGCTAAGGTATCTGACATTATGCTACCCCTAGCCCTCCGCCTCTGGTCAGCGTTGACCAAGTGGCTGATGTGTCTGACATTCTGCTTCCACTAGGCCTCCATTTCTGGACCACGGAGACCAAGTGGCTAAGGTATCTGACATGATGCTACCCCTAGTCCTCCGCCTCTGGACCGCTATGATCAAGTGGTTAAAGTATCTGGCATTCTGCTACCACTAGCGCTCCAACTCTGGGTCGTGGTGTCAAAGTGGTAACAATGGGTATCTGGCATTCTGCTACCACTAGCGCTCCAACTCTGGGTCGTGGTATAAAAGTGGTAACAATGGGTGTCTGGCATTTTGCTACCACTAGCGCTCCAACTCTGGGTCGTGGTATAAAAGTGGTAACAATGGGTGTCTGGCATTTTGCTACCACTAGCGCTCCAACTCTGGGTCGTGGTATAAAAGTCGTAACAATGGGTGTCTGGCATTTTGCTACCACTAGCGCTCCAACTCTGGGTCGTGGTATAAAAGTGGTAACAATGGGTATCTGGCATTCTGCTACCACTAGCGCTCCAACTCTGGGTCGTGGTGTCAAAGTGGTAACAATGGGTATCTGGCATTCTGCTACCACTAGCGCTCCACCTCTGGGTCGTGGTGCACAGTGGTAACAATGTCTGACATATTGCAACCACTAGCCCTCAACATCGAGTTGGACAATCTAACATTCCGCTACCATAAGCTTATACCTCTGGACCGCAGTTTCGAGACTTACGTGGAACAGTCTCTATTTACTTGCCGTTGGTAGGCATTTTTCTCCGTGTACTCTGGCTGTCCTCCATCACTGAAACCACACACCTCCTTAGATAACCAGAGGCAAAATATTCTTCATAGAATACATCAGAATAGAATGATGAATTAGGAGGATCGCCTTGCCAGGTTGTGTCTGTGGAACTCTAATCACAAAGTGTTATTGAATATAAACGTGCTGTGTTAAGCTCAAATTCCGCTTCTTTGTGTTTTGGAACAAAACAAAAACGCAAAAAGTTGATGACCTCGTTTAGGTTGAAGAAGGAAATTCTGGAGATGTGTATGAATGTTATGTCGTCTTCAACCTTTTTCCACAACGCCAGTTTTCGTTAGTATTCTATCTGATGCGAGTAACCAAATCAGTAGCGAATCTAACATTGAAATTACACCTCAGATTCAGCGAAATTCCCCTTACATCACACTGGGAACCTCCACTGAGTAATGAAATCTTAGAAGTTGTTTAGGGGAAGTAAATTATTCATAGCCTGGAGATCTCCACCATTTAGACTGTTAGTTGCTGCATAAAACACGTTGTTTTATAGACAAAGTGTGTTGTTTATAGACGCACACGACAGCAGTGCTGGCGTGCGCACCAGAAAAATAGAAAAACTTCGCAGAAATCCAGCGAGGAGAACTGAGACATACTACATTCTTGGAGAAATGATTTACGATCGGGCGTGTTATTCGAATTAAAGAAAATTGCCCGTAATTACAATCCAGCAGCATGCGGCTCACGTCTCGGGAGATGCAATAGGGGAATGGTTATTGAAAACAAATATTTGCCATGGTATGAAATATTGATGATATTTTAGGTAAAAACGATCTTTTAATTGACAGAGTTTTCTAACGAAAACTAATTGAGCGAAAGGTTGTAAGAGTGTTACTCGACTTTAAAAAGCATTCCGCTTCAGTAGTTTTGTTAAAATGTCGCCATTTATCATTAATTATTGTTAAAGTATTTTCCTTTATTATCATTTTCACGTTTATCTATATGAAGTCGCTTTATATAAATTCAATGGAATAACTGAATTAAATCTTGAAAGAAAACAATTAGGGCGCAAGTGCTTGGACATTAATTGCCACTAAGACTACGATACAGGTGCTATAAATAGATTCATATAGGATCTGATCCTACACGCCTGTCATAACACCGATGTAATTCGGTGGGTGTAGCGGCGTTAAACTCGTAAGTAAGTCAGTAAGTATCTGATTCCTTTAAGTTAATATTTTCTCTCCCGATAGCGGCCTCGGTGACCGAGAGGTTAAGGTACGACTACAACGATACCATTCTACCACAAATCCCACATAGGCGCAGTTGTCAGGTACTGGCCGTAGGTTATTGGTTTTCTCCGGGTACTCCGGCTTTCCTCCACCTCCAATTCCTGACACGTTCTTAAATGGCCATAGCTGTTAAAAAGACGTAAAACAAAAATAAACTAAACCAAAATCTGGGTATCCGATATTAATGGTAAACTAAAGGACTAACGTACTGATGTTGTTATTTAGTGACCTCGATGATGTAACCACTTCAGTGTCACATACACTTAGATGTCTGACCTTTAACGCAATCAAAGTTTGTTAATATTTTATGATACTAAAGCACGAGATACAATCTCGCGCCAGCGGTAATTGACAAAGATCGGTTAACGGTCACGTGATGCACGCTACAATATGATGTAACGGTGCCTTGTACAGAATCTTTTAGTGTTATCATTTATGTAAGAGTACATCATTCTTTCTGGCTTAGCAGGACTTTGATCGGAGACCTATTATGTTAGCCGCAGGCTTTAATCTTATCAGCGTTCCTATTAACGTTTATGTAACAATAAATATATCAAAGCGTCAATATTAAATTAGATAAGAGGGGGTTTGTAAGGAAAAACAGGAAATGATTAGACCAAACCAAAACCGAAAACGTCATTTCACAAAAAGAAAAAAAAACAAACCAAAAATATTATACAACACTATGTTATTTTTATTGACACCTGTTGATCAATTTACCAACAAAATTTAAAATGTCCCAAGATCGTAATATTCATTTATTGAACAGGTATCACGTTAATTAGTTGTAGAAAGGTTTTTTTTATTACTTACAAGAAACACTGGGGAAAAAAAGAAACAGACAACAACTTGTATGCCATCAATGGTTTCTGCCACTATTCGGATTAAGAAAGCATTTAGCTTTTATTTGAATACAATGATTACAAACGTATTAAATTCCAACACGTCTTTATTTCAATATCACCTTGAACCCCGTGAATTGATAGGAGAGTGATTGTATGCATTATAGATCGTCCCCTGGCTGATCAATTATTCTATAATAGGGTGTCGTTTGTTGAGTTCTGTGTTCAATAATCTTAACCAGTGCGCCACCTCAGGTTCCATTAAGACCACCAAGTACTCTGGTTAACCACCCAGTGTACTCCTAAATCACAAACCTTTGTGAATCTAATAATGTCCATAACTATTTCATTGTTAAATACGTAATGAAATGGGCAACCTTTACTACGGACGCAAGCATTTTGTCGTTAAATATAACATTAAGTACACGATCTTCTATCCTAGTTGTTCAATCGTTCGAGAGCAGCTTAATTTTGCGAATTTGTCAATTGATTTTGTAATCACTGTTAACTGTATTGTTTTCATATATTTAGTGTTTTCTGTCGCATTTCATGTACAATTAAATCCTGATGATATTGGGCCCAGAAAGTGACAGGAAGATAAAAAATTAAACAGACACCAAATCAGTGAGGAAATACCTTGTGTTCCTATATAACTACTTATCAGGTCAGATAAAAATAAATCAGATAAAACCAAAGCATCAACAAAACCATCAGCTGAAATCAAAATCGATTAACCCAAGGACAAAATATGAAGAAAAGGAAGTTTTACACGAATATCCTTGTAAAAGTACAAGAGAATAAAACCAGGTGTACCGAGAGAGTAAGCGTCCTCTGCTTCATCGACGACACCAGCCATGTAAATCTTTGTCACGTCCAAATAAACATCAAGTCATCAAAGTGAGAACCGAGTCATTATTCTCTATCACAACAAGTAAGCACATATCATACAAAGACACAAAATATTTCTCAATGAGACCAAGATGGCGACCACTTTAATAGTTCTGATAACTTGCACCTCTCAAATCCCTGAGTAGTGTGTAGTAAGCAGTCGACGTCTATCACGAAAATATCGATATTTAGAGCAAGCCTTAGAATAACGAATCAACTGCAACATCGTCATACGTTGGAGAATCAGGGATGTTACTATCAAGAGATGGAAAGTTCATGAAAGGAAAATTGAAATTTTCATGTTTATCACATAGCTTAGAAATAAGGTGTCCACGTTGAAGTAAGCAGCTGATATATGAGTCTTCAGAAGGGTATATGCGATCGACGTTGTCAGTAAGTTTACTTCTTGTTATTTATAGACAACACATCGTTGATATATCTGAAAGAGAAATTAAAAGTTTTGGCAAGGTTTATGTTTCCTGTCCTGATTAGCTCTTCCACAAATTCAGCCTCGTATGAAACAAAAACAAGTCAGCTACGACGGGGCACAGTTTGTTCCCATGGGAATGCCAACAGTCTGCTGGAACATCGTTCCTCCAAACTCAACAAAAATATTGTCAATCAAGAATTCCATCATTCGTACTGTATCTTCTTCAGTATATTTCTTCTAAGCTTTTGTTAGGTTTTTCACAGAAGTATGTTTAAGATAGCTCGCTATTATACATTTGTATCGTCGTCCGCCTTTTTTTGGAAACGAAAGCTATCATGATAACGAGAGTTCGAAGTCGTTTTCTTTTCAGTTTTATATGATATATTGTAGTGTACATGGTGTAAAAATTAAACGTTTTGGTAAAAAAATACATTTTTAGTTGGGGTTGCTCAAGATTGATCAAAATGTCTTTCGATCGAGTTTGTCAAAATCAACATCCCATCCCATTAATTCCACTTCTGAAGTAAACAGTTTCACAATAAGACTGTAACCCTGATTAAATGGTACTAAGAATGGAAGTAAAAGTTTTGATAAAGTCTTGGTGAGCAAATAGTAGAACCAGCGATAAAACGTCACTTATAAGAGTCCTTGTGTAGTTCCGGTATCCAATAAAAACGAGGTATGTCAGAGTCATGGTTGAGCAACTAGGAGAACCAGCGATAAAACGTTACTTATTAGAAGCCTTGTGTAGTTTCGGTATCAAATAAAAACGAGGTAGACTATCGCTCTGCTCATTAACTAATATCTTGAAAGAAAGATTGTAATAATGAAGCATGGTTATCTTTCGAAAACAGGTCAATGTGAAAGCAGTGTTACCTTGTTTATGAAAAGCAAGCCTAAATTTTGCAAGCTATAAATGTAATATCGTTTGTAAACAATGATCAAGTTATTAGATACTTTGTCTGCAAACATAACCACACACTTATCATGTAGGTTGCTGAGTGTTTACTGAAACATCGGGGTCAAGAAATATTGATAACTAGGTCCTATGAGACCGTGTGAAAATTCGGCTCGGAATCTTTTATCAGTCCAGCAACTAGTTTCGATTATTAGTAAATTAAAAATCACATTTGTCAAAGGTTTAGTTTTATTTTGTTTTACGTCATATTAACAGCTTGGTTCAATTAAGGACGGTAGTCCGGTGTATACGATGTAAATGTTTACCGCGTGTGTATTTGGGAGGCGGTGGTATGTTCGTGTAAGTCTCCTTGCGATAGTCCGGAACTTGGCCACGAAGGTCTCCGACAGAGCACCTCACCCCGTCTGGCTATACTGACCACGGATGAACCAGTCGTTCTACTCCCATAATGCTGAGAGTCAAAGCAGCCAGGTAACTATCATTTTGTCACAATGGATACCATTGTACATGATGTCTCGGCCAGGGGACAATACTCACCGTCTTAATCACAGGGGCGAACGCTCAACTAAAGGCCAAACGTGAGGCGATGTTAGGGGAGATATTAGGAAAGAATGGAAAAGATTAGATCAAAGTGTTTTAGTCACCTCTTACGAAGTAAATGAATGAGGGCAGAAATGATTCCTTAGAATGAGCATGTGTGGCATGTGTGTTACCTATAAACTGTAGCAACTCTGCAAATCTTGTAGTGTCGATGAAGTCTTTTCTTACCAACAGCAATCTAAGACGCGATGAACAGACCCTTCAATATGAAAGACACTAATATCAATAAAATGAGCTGACGATTTAAGCAGTAGCCCGGCAAATAGTTTTGACAGTCTCCAGGTAAACGCTGATTGGCTGTCAGCAACATTTACTGCCGATCAATTCAGTCTTACAACAATATATCAAAGATCGAATAAACAATAAATAATGAAACGGATAATGATAGATGTGCTAGGACCGACCTGATTAACAGTGACGTGTAATTATTTGCTTATAGTTTAACAATAACCTGTGATATTTGAAACAAGTTCCGGAACGTTGAATGTCGTTTAAGTTCTTAGTGTTACACCGTTTGCATAATATCACGCATATACAATAGGAGCGTAAAACAGCAGTACACTGAGGAAACCTACGAAATATAACGATCTCAGTTATTGATAATTTACAATACTGACGTCATAACATATTTATTTAAGTGTCCAAATTACAAAAAGTCGGTGAGAGGAAGGCACGTCAGAAACCTCGTGTACGCACCTGTATCACAACATTGTCAAGGCAGGTGCGCTTTCCCAGCACAATAAAACTCAAAATATGTTTAGAAAAGGCAAAAGCGTTATTTCAATTATAGTGATATGTTTTGAAAAATCAGTGGAACTACCCACTAACTTGACACTATGTATGTCTGTAAAATACTAGTATACAGAAGCTTTACGTCCCCTGATCCCCAGTATGAGTTCTCGTTTACTTAGAGATTCGCTCAATGTCTCCTTGGTAACTAAAAAGTTCCTTGATTTGACTAGAAATATAATGACCGGTACGGTTGATACAGGAAACGCCTAGTCTCCGGGATCAGCTGAGATGTTTCCGTTTATTGTTCGATTCATGTTGTTTTCCATTTGTTTTTGTCTATTTCCGGTTTTTATCTCCATATTTCTTTTATTCTGTTACTGTATGTTGACCCTTTAGAAGAATGATATCATAAACTCATATTTACCTATGATTTTATTAGCTTACCCAGCAATCTTAGGAAGTTGTTCGTATCACTGATCTTTCAGGAAACACTGATGATTAATATTGTTGACCATTGGGATAACTGGCTACTGATGAAGACCATGGATCGGTCAGGGATCCATGACGTCACAGAGAAAGAACATACCAAAGCCAAGCATACATCCCATGATCATCTGATAGCTTGCAGGGTAGTTCCTCTGTCCAACAATGACGTCACAGGGAAAGGTCATGTGATAGGTGACCGGTATGCCTCTTTCCATCCATGACGTCATAGAGAAGGGCCGTATGATAATCGACAGGTGCAGTATTTGTCCTACCAGAACTCCAGTAACTTTATTACTCTAATTACATACCATTTTACTGCTATTTTTTCATTTCTAATTGCTCAGCCTAGCCAACATTCTGTATTTCTATTCTATGGAGTACCTTGAAATCATAGTCAATTGTCTACTATAAAGGTATACAACATGGCAGATAATCACTGTGATAGATATACACTTGTACACTGTGACAGGTATACAATGTGACATATATACACTGTGACATATATACACTGTAAACTATATTATACACTGTAAAAAGATTTGGTTTTGTTTATTTTGTTTTACGTTCTATTATTATTAACAATTAGGGTCATTTAAGAACGTGCCATGTTTTGGAGGTGGAGGAAAGACGGAGTACCCGGAGAAAAACCACTGACCAACGGTAAATAACTAGCAACTGCCACACGTGGGTTTCGAACTCGCAACCCAGAGGTGGAGGGCTAGTGGTAGAATGTCGAGACACATTAACCACCCAGCAACTGTAACCCAGAAGTGGAGGGCTAGTGGTAGAATATTGGGACGCCTTAACCACTCGGCCACTGTTACCCAGAGGTGGAGGGCTAGTGGTAGAATGTCGGGACACTTTTACCACTCGGCCACTGTAACCCTGAGGTGGCGGACAAGTGGTAGAATGTCGGGACACCTTAACCACTCGGCCACTATAACCCAGAGGTGGGGGACTAGTGGTAGAATGTCGGGACACCTTAACCACTCGGCCACTGTTACCCAGAGCTGGAGGGCTAGTGGTAGAATGTTGGGACACCTTAGCCACTCGGCCACTGTAACCCAGAGGTGGGGGACTAGTGGTAGAATGTCGGGACACCTTAACCACTCAGCCACTGTAACCCTGAGGTGGAGGACAAGTGGTAGAATGTCGGGACACCTTAACCATCCGGCCACTGTAACCCAGAGGTGGGGGGGGGGCTAGTGGTAGAATGTCGGGACACCTTAACCACTCAGCCACTGTAACCCTGAGGTGGAGGACAAGTGGTAGAATGTCGGGACACCTTAACCATCCGGCCACTGTAACCCAGAGGTGTGGGGGGGGGGGGGGGGGGGGGCTAGTGGTAGAATGTCGGGACACCTTACCACTCAGCCATTGTAACCCTGAGGTGCAGGGCTAGTGGTAGAATGTCGGTACACATTAACCACCCGGCCACCACACAGTGGTACATATCTGGATACTTATCGATGTAACATATGATATCACCTTTTAGTGTATTTTCGAACGCTCTGATATTACACAACAGCTACAATTTGTGATTAAAAGTAAAACTAAACTTACCTTAAAATATTGTCCCCTGGTATAATACCGTATACATTTGACCACTAAGTTGGATATACGATAGCATATAATATTTAAATGGATGTCCAGTTCAAGAGCCCTGTTTGTATATTTTATGGGTCAGTTTTGACATTTATTAGCAAGATTAACTATATTGCTTATCTACACTGTACCATAGTGGTTGAAATGCTTTAAATAATTATAAATAATTTATATGTATTATTCTATTTTTAAGAATTTCAATGTGAAAAGTAGCTATACAACATCAAATAAAAGATGTTTTAACTTGTTTCTGAATTCTGATTGGTCAGAATCATGTTGGTGTCGGTGATTCGTGACATTGATTCTGATTGGTTGGGTCAGAATCAAGTGGGTGTCGGTGATTTGTGATATTGGTTCTGATTGGTTGGGTCAGAATCATGTGGGAGATTTGTGATATTGATTCTGATTGGTTGGGTCAGAATCATGTGGGTGATTTGTGATATTGATTCTGATTGGTTGAGTCGGAATCATGTGGGTGTCGGTGATTTGTGATATTGATTCTGATTGGTTGGGGCGGAATCATGTCGTGTAGGTGATTTGTGATATTGATTCTAATTGGCTGGGACGGAATCATGTGGGTGTCGGTGATTTGTGATATAGATTCTGATTGGTTGGGTCGGAATCATGTGGGTGTCGGTGATTTGTGATATTGATTCTGATTGGTTGGGTCGGAATCACGTGGGTGTCGGTGTTTTGTAATATTGATTCTGATTGGTTGGGTCGGAATCATGTTGGTGTCGGTGATTTGTGTTATTGATTCTGATTGGTTGGGTTGGAATCAAGTGGGTGTCGATGATTTGTGATATTGATTCTGATTGGCTGGGTCGGAATCATGTCGTGTCGGTGATTGTGATATTGATTTTGATTGGCTGGGTCAGAATCATGTCGGTGTCGGTGATTGTAATATTGATTCTTATTGGCTGGGTCAGAATCATGTCGGTGTCGGTGATTTGTGATACTGATTCTGATTGGTTGGGTCGGAATCATGTGATTGTCGGTGATTTGTAGTAATGATTCTGATTGGCTGGGTCAGAATCATGTTGGTGTCGGTGATTGTTATATTGATCCTGATTGGTTGGGTCGGAATCACGTGGGTGTCGGTGATTTGTGACATTTTGATATTTGTGATTCTGAGTTCCTTTTTAAGCAGATCAATAAGTCAATAATTTTATTTAAGTGTCACACAATAAAGTATATAAATGAATCATCGATTCATAATAAAAATAAGAAAGTATACATTGCCCAACCACAGTTGAAGCATGAGACACTATGGTAACTTAAAAAAAGTGTTTTTTTCAGAAACTAGAAATTTATCGCAAATCTGCAATGTACACTATTTATCAATGTATCGCTTGTTCCCTTCTTTTAAACATAAGATATGCTGAATTGGCTAAAATGAATTGCAAAAAAAGGTATTTCAAAAGATTGACAAATTGATCAAACGAGTTTAACGTTAAAGAATTATCATTTAACAACACTGCTCTTTTTCGCTTTTCCTAAATATCTTTTAAAATGTCATAGTTGCAATTGCAACGTCACAATTTAAGCTGTCAAGTGCAGCAATTTTTCTCTTGGTGATGTTATTGCGTTCAAGCTCGTTTAATGATCTAAATTTTATAATTTCTATCTAGTAATAAAGCAAAAACTATGTAGGACTTGGTATCAGTGGCAGATGTTATATATAGCATTGAACTCGATTTCGTCTTAGGCAATAGCGCTCTTTCAGGTCTAAATACCAATACATTGACACAAACAAAAGTCAACAATTGATATATAATATACTCTGTTGTATGACGCTAGTATGATTTGGTTTGGTTTGGTTTGCTTTACGTCCCATTAACAGCCTGGTCATTTAAGGACGTGTCATGTTTTGAAGGTGGAGGAAAGCCGGAGTACCAGGAAAACAAATCACCGACCTACGGTCAGTACCTTGCAACTGCCCTACGTGGGATTCGAACTCGAAACCCAGAGGTGGAAGGCTAGTGGTAGAATGTCGGAACACCTTAACCACTCGGCCACCACGCTAGTATAACACGGCGGCTAGAGACAGGATAGGTAAGAAAACAGGGCATGACCATAGGAATCATTCATGTAGACCCCGAGGGGGGTAAACAGGACTTTACTTTGGTTGTTGTCTAAAACTATAGAAAAAGGGGAAACATTACAACGTTTCGTGCTTGGGATATGGCATGAAAAGTTCAACTATCTATTTTCTGCCATCATATGCAGTCCGAAATAAATTAACTTTTCATTTCTAAATTTTTTATTCCAAAAAAAATGTGGAAAAAGATAAGGTATATTTATTTACAAAATAAGGTACATGTGTATGTCACTGGTTATCGAATTCCTGTTTTTATAGAGTGTTACATGCATACAGTGCTCAAAGTAACCCGTTGTTTATCCTTGATAATACATAGCTGATCAATATCTATATCAACACTCTAAATAACAGAGTTGAGTAGGTATATGTAAATATTGTAACGGGTTATCACTTAAGTACGACATACATACAGGATAGACACATTACGGATTCTAAACTTTGGTAATAACATAGATATCTAAATACACCATCGACTCCTCCTTCTATATGTACAGTAAAATGTAAATCATTTTGTTGCTCTCCCTTGGGAGCTCCTACCAAGGTCTTATTTAGTTATCAACGCTGATATGGAACTTGCGACTTGGTAGCCATCGAAATTGTTACATTATTCAAATGTATTGTTCACCTATCCGTTGAAAAAGGACTCGGTTATTAATTAAGTGACCAAGGGAAACATGCGTTTGTTATGTGTATACCAGATTTTTCAGTTAGATCTCTTTGAGTAAGCTTAATTTCTAAAGCTTCTTTTGAGCTGATCAAAGAAAAGTTGAAAACATAACTTTAACTATATACCACTGCACTCGTATAGCAACATATCAATATACAACGTTAGCATACAAAACATATAACATTATCACAACGTTTGTATACAGAGACAAACCGATACTTCAACGTAATCACCTGGTCGTATTCTCTTGTACTTTTACAAGGGTCTCCATGTAAATCTTTCCTTTGTTCATATTTTGCCCCCGGTTTAATCGATTTTGAGATCGGATTATGGTTTTGTTAACCCTTCGTTATTCTCTAATTTATTGTCACAATAGAACTTTTCGTTTACATATGAGGACATTTGAACTCGACATTTGCGATAAACGACAGCAGCATTGTTGTTTTCTTTAAAGTACAGTGTTTGAGTAGCAGCCTGTCATATTAAATATTGATAGAAATCATAGATTATTTCGTATGCGAACTGAGTTTACACAAGTCATTAACCTTTAGACCTTCCCTAAAATCGATGTTTGAAATTGGTGTGTTTTATTAATTTACATTGCTCGGGAGTATAGGTAATACTCTACTGATGAAAATATAGTTAACAAATAAGCAAATATACTGATAAAAATGAACTAGCCATTTAAATGGGATATTTCGCTGTTGATTTTTTTATTATTATACCCGGGTCATAGATATAGGGGAGCGGAAATGTTTTTTTAAATATGTCTTATAAAGTAAAATATAAATACCGAAACATTTCACTTGTACTTAAGTACAAATCAATACTAACTACTTTATTAATTGTGCGGACGTGTAAATCGTGTGACACAAGCATAGCTTACTCGACAAAATATCAAAATGAGAGCTCTAACACTTGTATAGATGCTAATGCAGTCTGAAGGGTTCTGGATATCTAACCGCTATTGTATCTAACCGCTATATCCTTTCTTGATAAAAAAAAAAACATTAAATTTTAGCGACTCGTCCACGGGTCGGTTATAAAGCAATAGTTATTATTCTTTTTTTTTTACCAATTGAAATCAAATATCAATGGAAAATGCAAAACGGTATTTTCTACTAGCCAATGCATGTATTCAAGTCACAGTAGGTTATTAACTAAAAGTCGCCATACACCCAAAACCTTTTTGAATTTCTACGACAAAACATGTAGTCTTACTTATTATATACCATCGTAGACTATAGGGACAAGTGTCAATCTAGATTGTGGTCAATGCTTTTGTGATTCTACTAAACGTATGATTGTTGGAAGGGAGGCAACTCTTGTGAGACGTAATCTCAGCACTTAACTAGGTCAAAACGATAATGCGTAGCAGTCTTTTATCATAAAAAAACAAACGACCTTTTATGTATAGTGCACATACAAAACTACTTTTCATTCTTTTTTTTAAATTAAGAGAGTAAATTTTTTGTTGTTTTTTGTTTTTGTTTTTGATCACATCCAAAACACCATATATGTATTTTCATTGTACGACTTCGATATTGAGCAGAATTTCAGAGTGATATTATAATTTCGGCATAATATACAATAAAAATATTAAGTGAAAAGACTCAGCATTATTTTGTATGGCTTTTTTTTATTATTATATTAACTTTTAACGTGTCCTGCTAAAATGCATTAGCACGGGCACGCTTCCAAAATGAACCTCTCGACTTAAATATATATTTATATATAATTAATTTAATATGAGATTACCACTGCCTAGTCAAAAGCAAAGGCACTAGTTTATTCGGTGGGTCATTTCCAGCTTTAAGGTTCAATAACGTCCAGGAAAACATTGAAGAGAAATATCTTCAGGCTCACATCGAGGTTCCGTGGTGTAGTGGTTATCACGTCTGCTTAACACGCAGAAGGTCACGAGTTCGAAACTCGTCGGAACCTGTAAGTTATTTTTTTTTCTTTTTTTTTCTTAATTACCTCCATTAAAATTACAATCCTGCAGTTCTAGCATTTATGAAAAGATTTGTTTCAATTTTAGCAATGACCCAGACAACAATATATCGTGCCTCTCTTTCAGACGGATTACAACATTTTTATAGGCAATTGAACAGAATCTGGCAAGGAAATAGAGACCATTAAATTGCAGCTTCTTCAATTCCAGGGTATAATATGAAAAATCTGAGGCACGGTTAAATTTTTACATGACCTTTCTGTCTATCAATTGGAAAAGTATGGTTGGTTAAGGTTTTGTAACAAAATGTGAAAGTAGATCGACATTAAAAATTGTCCCACTTTTCTATATATTTATACTATTATCAATTATTTGAACACTACTTATATTTGTTTATTGTGTAGACAATTAAATAACCTTTCAATATAATGTATACTAAATACATATTTGTGATTTAATGTACATTAGAATTATTAAACAAAAACCTGAAGACACTGTGTCCTTTATCTATGTAATGTAGTTAGAGACCAAAACCATTGCCACAAGGTCATCTCAAGATATGTACACACTATAATATACCTTAGGATCGTATTGCGTTGTATACATAGGCGGATCCAGAGCGCCCCCCCCCCTAACTATTTTGCAATAAATAAAGCTAAGAATTCCATCATCAGAAATAACATTGCAAGCATATATGGGAAGAAATATTTATAAAAATCGGGGCTACGCTCTAAATCAAATTTATACAGTTTATAATTCGTATATATTGATTGAGTGAAATATATAATATACGTCTGACAATTAACTATCCCCCCTCCCCCCCCAACCCACCCCCCACCCCCACCACATCTTCCATGTTTCTTTCTCCTCCCAGTTTCTCCTCCCAGTTTCTTTCTCCTCCCAGTTCGGTATTCTCTTATTTTATTTGGCTGATATCGATCACACGATGACATACGAGGGGTGTTCGAAAACTTTTGCAAATGACGTTTTCTAAGAAACGCTAATCAAAATTTGAATGTATGTTTCTAGTTACCTTCAAAATATTCCCCTTTAAGTTGAAAACACTGTTTCAATCTTAGATTCCACTTTTTGAAACAATTTTCCTACTCTTCTTTTGGTACACTAATCAGAAACGGGTAAACTGCAGATTTCAGCTCACTTTTTTACCTATATCTCCACTTAGATATGTGTCGATTTTTTTTATTTCGAAAAGAGGAAAAAATCACACGGGGCAAGGTCTGGGCTGAATAGAATCGAGGGTGTGCTATAAGACATTAACCTTTTCCGACTTAAAAAAAACTGTACTACAGTTGCTGATTTGTGGGCTGGGGCATTGCCATGTAACAATTGGACAGAACTACATCCTTATTGAAGTTTCCAGACACATCCTACCTTTTCGAACAGCAACTTGAATGATTTGTCCACTATTTCTAAAGAATATTGCGTATAACACCTTCTTTGCTGTCAGTGTTCTTTTAGTCAAACTGGGTATTTTGGCATGTTTCAAGGTCCATATCATATTGTCAACTTTCCTTTTAGGTTCATAAAAATGCACCAATTCTCATCACCCTTTATGCATTATCAAATGCCCCTTTCTGATATTTTGGGTATTTCAGCAGCAGTCTCTTAGCCATTTGTACCCGTGTACGTTTCTGCTCGTCAGTGAGTAAATGTGGGATCCAACAAGCACTTATTTTCCAAACCTTGAGATTTTTCAGAAATAATCTCGATTTCCTATAAAAAGCACGCAAAAATTTCGTGTTTCAAAGTTTTCGTCAGCTATCGTGCCACTTTCTGCACAGTAATGAGTTTGACGTCACTGCACGCGCTGGTCTTTTGCTGTCAATGGATGGCGGTCTTCCTCTTAACATAGGCATGCAATCAAATTTTGCATGTTTTTGGAGGAAATCGAGATTATTTGACATGCATTTAGGAGGTTTTTAAGATAAAAAGTATCCATCTTTCCAATGGTGCCAAGCGTTCTTTCGTACCTCAACTAAAAATGTGATTTTTGAAGTAAGAAATGTAGGTGGGGTCGATTTTCAACCTGGAAAGCTTTCCACCCTTTAGCCTTTATGACCATTGAGGGGGCATTTTTATCGAAAATGGATCTAAACCCCCCAAAAGTGTAAAATTACTCTAAACACCCTAGTTTATGTTCAAAACTAGCTGTAACAAATTCTCATGTCCTTGTGCTTCGTACTGTCTTAAAGCACATAAATCACGTGATACTCGAGTATACGGTGCGTTTTCAAAAAAACAAAATCGAAAACTCTTAGCGTGAACAACAAAGATGCATTTTATAATGTTGTTGTGAACTCAATATAGATGAGAAGCTGAACACCCTATACACATATACAAAAGTTAATTTCAGAAAAAAAATGTACGCCCCCTCTAACCCAAAATCCTGGATCCGCCTATGTCATACGCTTTTGAACCAAAATCGGGAACCATCGACTCTAGTGCCGACGGTCCCCGATTGTGGTGAACCTTTTAACTGATGTTTATTTCCTTACTTTAAACAGGAAGTTGGACATCCTACAGCAAGTGCACGTAATATCCGCCGGAAGTGTGGATGCGACAGTGCTGATATACACATATAATGGATTAAGTCTTTCTAGTAACTGCTTATAATCGCAGGGAAAATATAAAGTCAAGCCTTTCGCCATCCTCGATATCCAGGGGTTACAATCACCTATGTGTGCGGATCGTAACCCTTGGCTAGCGAAGATGGCCTTTCGCCCACTTAGTATTTTCATAGATCTATCTTTTTGACGCACTTGTGACGTCATCACCGATAAATTTAGAAATAACAGCTTTCACGTGTTTTAATGATAGAGCAAAATTAACCCCATCCCAAAATGAATATACTTACATAGTGCCAATTTTGTGATTAGTTGATTAGGACCTGATCAACTGATAACAACCTCGGGTTGCATTTGTGACATCGGTTGATATTCTTTCAGGTTCAGATAACAACGTATTAACCAAGACAAAAGTCCTACTCTCTTTCAAATATTTACTAAAGTCTAAACAGTAGAGGAAATATCCGGATTAAAACCTGTTCAAGACGGAAATTCACTGTATTCAAAACACATTACACTGAATGTTCGCCTATATAGTTACCCCAACACCAGATAAAACACATTACACTGAATGTTCGTCTATATAGTTACCCCAACACCAGATAAAACACATTACACTGAATGTTCGTCTATATAGTTACCCCCACCCCAGGTATAACACATTACACTGAATGTTCGTCTATATAGTTACCCCAACACCAGATAAAACACATTACACTGAATGTTCATCTATATAGTTACCCCCACACCAGATAAAACACATTACACTGAATGTTCGTCTATATAGTTACCCCCACACCAGATAAAACACATTACACTGAATGTTCGCCTATATAGTTACCCCCACACCAGATATAACACATTGCACTGAATGTTCGCCTATATAGTTACCCCCACCCCAGATATAACACATTACACTGAATGTTCGCCTATATAGTTACCCCCACCCCAGGTATAACACATTACACTGAATGTTCGCCTATATAGTTATCCCCACACCCAGAAATAACACATTACACTGAAAGTTCGTCTATATAGTTACCGCCACCCCAGATATAACACATTACACTGAATGTTCGCCTATATAGTTACCCCCACCCAGATAAAAAGCATTACCCTGAATGTTCGTCTATATAGTTACCCCCACCCCAGATATAACACATTACACTGAATGTTCGTTTATATAGTTACCCCCACCCCAGATATAACACATTACACTGAATGTTCGTTTATATAGTTACCCCCACACCAGGTACAACACATTACACTGAATGTTCGTCTATATAGTTACCCCCACCCCAGATATAACACATTACACTGAATGTTCGTCTATATAGTTACCCCCACCCCAGGTACAACACATTACACTGAATGTTCGTCTATATAGTTACCCCCACACCAGATATAACACATTACACTGAATGTTCGTCTATATAGTTACCCCCACCCCAGGTACAACATATTACACTGAATGTTCGTCTATATAGTTACCCCACCCCAGATATAACACATTACACTGAATGTTCGTCTATATAGTTACCCCCACCCCAGGTACAACACATTACACTGAATGTTCGCCTATATAGTTACCCCCACCCCAGATATAACACATTACACTAAATGTTCGTCTATATAGTTACCCCTACACCAGATATAACACATTACACTGAATGTTCGTGTTTATAGTTACCCCCACCCCAGATATAACACATTACACTGAATGTTCGTCTATATAGTTACCCCCACCCCAGATATAACACATTACACTGAATGTTCGTCTATATAGTTACCCCCACACCAGATAAAACACATTACACTGAATGTTCGCCTATATAGTTACCCCCACCCCAGATAAAACACATTACACTGAATGTTCGCCTATATAGTTACCCCCACCCCAGACATAACACATTACACTAAATGTTCGCCTATATAGTTACCCCCACATTAGATAAAACACATTACACTGAATGTTCGTCTATATAGTTACCCCCACCCCAGATAAAACACATTACACTGAATGTTCGCCTATATAGTTACCCCCACCCCAGATAAAACACATTACACTGAATGTTCGCCTATATAGTTACCCCCACCCCAGACATAACACATTACACTAAATGTTCGCCTATATAGTTACCCCCACATTAGATAAAACACATTACACTGAATGTTCGTCTATATAGTTACCCCCACATTAGATAAAACACATTACACTGAATGTTCGTCTTTATAGTTATCCCCACCCATGATATAACACATTACCCTGAATGTTCGCCTATATAGTTACCCCAACCCCGATATAACACATTACCCTGAATGTTCGCCTTATAGTTATCCCCACCCCAGATATAACACATTACACTGAATGTTCGCCTTATAGTTATCCCCACCCCAGATATAAAACATTACACTGATTGTTCGTCTTATAGTTATCCCCACCCCAGATATAACACATTACCCTGAATGTTCGCCTATATAGTTACCCCAACCCAGATATAACACATTACCCTGAATGTTCGCCTTATAGTTATCCCAACCCAGATATAACACATTATACTGAATGTTCGCCTATATAGTTACCCCCACACCAGATAAAACACATTACACTGAATGTTCGCCTATATAGTTACCCCCACCCCAGATATAACACATTACACTAAATGTTCGCCTATATAGTTACCCCCAACCCAGATATAACACATTACACTGAATGTTCGCCTATATAGTTACCCCCACCGAAGATATAACACATTACACTGAATGTTCGCTTATATACTTACCCCCAACCAAGATATAACACATTACATTGAATGTTCGTCTATATAGTTACCCCCACACCAGAAATAACACATTACATTGAATGTTCGCCTATATAGTTACCCCCACACCAGATAAAACACATTACACTGAATGTTCGTCTATATAGTTACCCCCACCCCAGATATAACACATTACGCTGAATGTTCGTCTATATAGTTACCCCCACCCCAGATATAACACATTACAATGAATGTTCGTCTATATAGTTACCCCACCCCAGATATAACACATTACACTGAATGTTCGTCTATATAGTTACCCCACTCCAGATATAACACATTACATTGAATGTTCGTCTATATAGTTACCCCCACACCAGATAAAACACATTACACTGAATGTTCGTCTATATAGTTACCCCCACCCCAGATAAAACACATTACACTGAATGTTCGTCTATATAGTTATCCCCACACCAGATAAAACACATTACACTGAATGTTCATCTATATAGTTACCCCCACACCAGATAAAACACATTACCCTGAATGTTCGCCTATATAGTTACCCCAACCCAGATATAACACATTACCCTGAATGTTCGCCTTATAGTTATCCCCACCCCAGATATAACACATTACACTGAATGTTCGCCTTATAGTTATCCCCACCCCAGATATAACACATTACACTGAATGTTCGCCTTATAGTTATCCCCACCCAAGATATAACACATTACCCTGAATGTTCGCCTATATAGTTACCCCAACCCAGATATAACACATTACCCTGAATGTTCGCCTTATAGTTACCCCAACCCAGATATAACACATTACCCTGAATGTTCGCCTTATAGTTATCCCAACCCAGATATAACACATTATACTGAATGTTCGCCTTTATAGTTACCCCCACCCCAGATATAACACATTACACTGAATGTTCGCCTATATAGTTACCCCAACCCAGATATAACCCATTACCCTGAATGTTCGTCTATATAGTTACCCCCACCCCAGATATAACACATTACCCTGAATGTTCGCCTTATAGTTATCCCCACCCCAGATATAACACATTACACTGAATGTTCGCCTTATAGTTACCCCCACCCCAAGTATAACACATTACACTGAATGTTCGTCTATATAGTTACCCCCACCCCAGGTACAACACATTACCCTGAATGTTCGTCTATATAGTTACCCCAACCCAGATATAACACATTACACTGAATGTTCGCCTTATAGTTATCCCCACCCCAGATATAACACATTACACTGAATGTTCGCCTTATAGTTACCCCCACCCCAAGTATAACACATTACACTGAATGTTCGTCTATATAGTTACCCCAACCCAGATATAACACATTACACTGAATGTTCGCCTATATAGTTATCCCCACACCAGATAAAACACATTACACTGAATGTTCATCTATATAGTTACCCCCACACCAGATAAAACACATTACACTGAATGTTCGCCTATATAGTTAACCCCCAACCCAGATATAACACATTACACTGAATGTTCGTCTATATAGTTACCCCCACCCCAGATATAACACATTACACTGAATGTTCGCCTATATAGTTACCCCCACACCAGATAAAACACATTACACTGAATGTTCGTCTATATAGTTACCCCCACCCCAGATATAACACATTACACTGAATGTTCATCTATATAGTTACCCCCACACCAGATAAAACACATTACACTGAATGTTCGCCTATATAGTTAACCCCATCCAAGATATAGCACATTACACTGAATGTTCGTCTATATAGTTACCCCCACCCCAGATATAACACATTACACTGAATGTTCATCTATATAGTTACCCCCACACCAGATAAAACACATTATACTGAATGTTCGCCTATATAGTTACCCCCATCCCCAGATATAACACATTACACTGAATGTTCGCCTATATAGTTATCCCCACCCCAGATATAACACATTACACTGAAAGTTCGTCTATATAGTTACCCCCATCCCCAGAAATAACACATTACACTGAATGTTCGCCTATATAGTTACCGCCACCCCAGATATAACACATTACACTGAATGTTCGCCTATATAGTTACCCCCACCCAGATAAAAAGCATTACCCTGAATGTTCGTCTATATAGTTACCCCCACCCCAGATATAACACATTACACTGAATGTTCGTTTATATAGTTACCCCCACCCCAGATATAACACATTACACTGAATGTTCGTTTATATAGTTACCCCCACACCAGGTACAACACATTACACTGAATGTTCGTCTATATAGTTACCCCCACCCCAGATATAACACATTACACTGAATGTTCGTCTATATAGTTACCCCCACCCCAGGTACAACACATTACACTGAATGTTCGTCTATATAGTTACCCCCACACCAGATATAACACATTACACTGAATGTTCGTCTATATAGTTACCCCCACCCCAGGTACAACATATTACACTGAATGTTCGTCTATATAGTTACCCCACCCCAGATATAACACATTACACTGAATGTTCGTCTATATAGTTACCCCCACCCCAGGTACAACACATTACACTGAATGTTCGCCTATATAGTTACCCCCACCCCAGATATAACACATTACACTAAATGTTCGTCTATATAGTTACCCCTACACCAGATATAACACATTACACTGAATGTTCGTGTTTATAGTTACCCCCACCCCAGATATAACACATTACACTGAATGTTCGTCTATATAGTTACCCCCACCCCAGATATAACACATTACACTGAATGTTCGTCTATATAGTTACCCCCACACCAGATAAAACACATTACACTGAATGTTCGCCTATATAGTTACCCCCACCCCAGATAAAACACATTACACTGAATGTTCGCCTATATAGTTACCCCCACCCCAGACATAACACATTACACTAAATGTTCGCCTATATAGTTACCCCCACATTAGATAAAACACATTACACTGAATGTTCGTCTATATAGTTACCCCCACCCCAGATAAAACACATTACACTGAATGTTCGCCTATATAGTTACCCCCACCCCAGATAAAACACATTACACTGAATGTTCGCCTATATAGTTACCCCCACCCCAGACATAACACATTACACTAAATGTTCGCCTATATAGTTACCCCCACATTAGATAAAACACATTACACTGAATGTTCGTCTATATAGTTACCCCCACATTAGATAAAACACATTACACTGAATGTTCGTCTATATAGTTACCCCCACCCCAGATAAAACACATTACACTGAATGTTCGTCTTTATAGTTATCCCCACCCATGATATAACACATTACCCTGAATGTTCGCCTATATAGTTACCCCAACCCCGATATAACACATTACCCTGAATGTTCGCCTTATAGTTATCCCCACCCCAGATATAACACATTACACTGAATGTTCGCCTTATAGTTATCCCCACCCCAGATATAAAACATTACACTGATTGTTCGTCTTATAGTTATCCCCACCCCAGATATAACACATTACCCTGAATGTTCGCCTATATAGTTACCCCAACCCAGATATAACACATTACCCTGAATGTTCGCC
This sequence comes from Mimachlamys varia, assembly GCA_947623455.1. Taxonomy (NCBI): domain Eukaryota; kingdom Metazoa; phylum Mollusca; class Bivalvia; order Pectinida; family Pectinidae; genus Mimachlamys; species Mimachlamys varia. Next base: position 46,065,268 of record OX392535.1, read on the forward strand.
TTATAGTTATCCCAACCCAGATATAACACATTATACTGAATGTTCGCCTATATAGTTACCCCCACACCAGATAAAACACATTACACTGAATGTTCGCCTATATAGTTACCCCCACCTCAGATAAAACACATTACCCTGAATGTTCGCCTTATAGTTATCCCCACCCCAGATATAACACATTACACTGAATGTTCGCCTATATAGTTACCCCCAACCCAGATATAACACATTACACTGAATGTTCGCCTATATAGTTATCCCCACCCAAGATATAACACATTACACTGAATGTTCGCTTATATACTTACCCCCAACCAAGATATAACACATTACATTGAATGTTCGTCTATATAGTTACCCCCACACCAGAAATAACACATTACATTGAATGTTCGCCTATATAGTTACCCCCACACCAGATAAAACACATTACACTGAATGTTCGTCTATATAGTTACCCCCACCCCAGATATAACACATTACGCTGAATGTTCGTCTATATAGTTACCCCCACCCCAGATATAACACATTACAATGAATGTTCGTCTATATAGTTACCCCACCCCAGATATAACACATTACACTGAATGTTCGTCTATATAGTTACCCCACTCCAGATATAACACATTACATTGAATGTTCGTCTATATAGTTACCCCCACACCAGATAAAACACATTACACTGAATGTTCGTCTATATAGTTACCCCCACCCCAGATAAAACACATTACACTGAATGTTCGTCTATATAGTTATCCCCACACCAGATAAAACACATTACACTGAATGTTCATCTATATAGTTACCCCCACACCAGATAAAACACATTACCCTGAATGTTCGCCTATATAGTTACCCCAACCCAGATATAACACATTACCCTGAATGTTCGCCTTATAGTTATCCCCACCCCAGATATAACACATTACACTGAATGTTCGCCTTATAGTTATCCCCACCCCAGATATAACACATTACACTGAATGTTCGCCTTATAGTTATCCCCACCCAAGATATAACACATTACCCTGAATGTTCGCCTATATAGTTACCCCAACCCAGATATAACACATTACCCTGAATGTTCGCCTTATAGTTACCCCAACCCAGATATAACACATTACCCTGAATGTTCGCCTTATAGTTATCCCCCAACCCAGATATAACACATTATACTGAATGTTCGCCTTTATAGTTACCCCCACCCCAGATATAACACATTACACTGAATGTTCGCCTATATAGTTACCCCAACCCAGATATAACCCATTACCCTGAATGTTCGTCTATATAGTTACCCCCACCCCAGATATAACACATTACCCTGAATGTTCGCCTTATAGTTATCCCCACCCCAGATATAACACATTACACTGAATGTTCGCCTTATAGTTACCCCCACCCCAAGTATAACACATTACACTGAATGTTCGTCTATATAGTTACCCCCACCCCAGGTACAACACATTACCCGGAATGTTCGTCTATATAGTTACCCCAACCCAGATATAACACATTACACTGAATGTTCGCCTTATAGTTATCCCCACCCCAGATATAACACATTACACTGAATGTTCGCCTTATAGTTACCCCCACCCCAAGTATAACACATTACACTGAATGTTCGTCTATATAGTTACCCCAACCCAGATATAACACATTACACTGAATGTTCGCCTATATAGTTATCCCCACACCAGATAAAACACATTACACTGAATGTTCATCTATATAGTTACCCCCACACCAGATAAAACACATTACACTGAATGTTCGCCTATATAGTTAACCCCCAACCCAGATATAACACATTACACTGAATGTTCGTCTATATAGTTACCCCCACCCCAGATATAACACATTACACTGAATGTTCGCCTATATAGTTACCCCCACACCAGATAAAACACATTACACTGAATGTTCGTCTATATAGTTACCCCCACCCCAGATATAACACATTACACTGAATGTTCATCTATATAGTTACCCCCACACCAGATAAAACACATTACACTGAATGTTCGCCTATATAGTTAACCCCATCCAAGATATAACACATTACACTGAATGTTCGTCTATATAGTTACCCCCACCCCAGATATAACACATTACACTGAATGTTCATCTATATAGTTACCCCCACACCAGATAAAACACATTACACTGAATGTTCGCCTATATAGTTACCCCCATCCCCAGATATAACACATTACACTGAATGTTCGCCTATATAGTTATCCCCACCCCAGATATAACACATTACACTGAATGTTCGTCTATATAGTTACCCCCACCCCAGATATAACACATTACACTGAATGTTCGCCTATATAGTTACCCCCACACCAGATAAAACACATTACACTGAATGTTCGCGAGCACATTTATGTGTATTGTAAACAAATGGACGCAATGACACGAGGAGTTTGACTTCACACGTACTTCTTTCATGGTATGTTAGTATAGATTACCGAAATCCGTTGTCACCAATTATGATATATATGATTATTACTAGATTCCACGAGAAATTGTGTTGATATATACTTCAAACTAACCAAAAACAGATATTATTGAAAGCTCGCACACACAGAGGCCCTCTGAAGGTAAATTTGTTAACCTGAAAACACGGCATGCTCCGTGGGGTCAAAATGTTCAAAGATGTTTGTAAATATATGTCTCATTTGCATGGGTTGGACGATTAAGGATTCCCTTATTATTAATGGAAAAACGCATGGAAAACATCAAGTTTTGTCAAAATATCGGTATGAATAGTTCTCAAGGATTACCAAACTAAAATTTTATTTAAAAAAAAAATGGTGATATTATGAAAAAGTAAACAAACTTCGCTTAATTGCCCCTTTAAGCTGCAATAAAAACAAGCGAATAGCTTTATAGTGGAGCGGATCTTAGCTGAGACAGTCCACATGATCGGAGTGGAACTGTTCCAGCAGTCTTGTCACAAGACGCGCACATCCCTATTGTAGCATATATCCACCATTGGAGTCAAAACCCAATGTTATCGGAAATGTTGGATATTGGCGGGATTCAAGTCTTTAAAAAACCGTACGGAAACAGTAGGCCTGTGGTCCCAATGTTTAAAATTCAGCAAAAATAAATCCAATGCTTGCAAAATATTTTTTTTAATTAACTATATCTCCACGTATTAGTTTGTTAATTTCAGACGGACTGGGTATAGTAGGCTAGCCACCAAAGAAGTGAATAACGGAGTGGATCTCAACTAACACAATACACAATGACGGGAGTGGAACTGTTCCAGTACAGTCTTATCACAGAAATATGCATCCCTATTGTAGCAGACGACCACCATTGGAGTATGGCTACCCAATGTTACCGGACATTTTGGATATTGGCGGGATACAAGGTTGTGAAACTGTACGGAAACAGTAAAGGGTTATAAACTCCTCAATAATAATATTTTTCTTCTAATTAATTACATTAATGGTTATATGTTGCTTAGATTTAACAATCTTAACTGAAGCATTATTTTACTTTCGTGACAAAAATATTCAGAACTATTCTGAAATATCCGCCAATTCATATCAATGGTTAATTGTTCATGTGTTAAGAACCCATCAGCAGATATTTTCCTTTTGTGTTTATCTTGTCCTTTTCTTTAACTTCAATTGTCCTTTTTTCTTCGTTCAAATTTTGACTGTTTCAAACTTTTCAAAATGTCTGTCGTCTGTGTCAACAAAGAGATTTTTGTGCGCATGCTCGAAATGGTAATCAGATTTCAGAGAAACTGATTAGCTGTGAAAATCACGCCATTTGATTGACGTGATGACCCATTTCAGGGGCGTGGTTAAAGTTTAGAACCATCGGAATTTGACTGCAATCTTCAAAAGACCGACTGCATGCTTGAGAAACTCAAAACTAAAAGTGATAATAAACTTACTTTGCCCTACGACTAATATCATTTGGGTTTTTTTTCATCTTCCCATTTTTTTTTCGATATTGAATTAGCATGCGTGTCACTAGATTTCTCTATACAGTTTGGGGTCGGGTAGTGCAGTGGATAGCACTCTTGCCTTTCACCAAGGCGGTCATGGTTCGATTCCCCGACCGGACGTGAAAATTGGTATGGCCCGCGGTCACCTACCCGACCGCGTGGGTTTTCTCTGGGTTCTACGGTTTCCACCCACAATAAGACCCCTCGCGCGCAAACATCCGGGCCAGCAAGATTGATTAATATAAGTTGGATAACTTGTTTCATAATTATTGTAAAATAAAAAGAGTTTATAATCGTTTTTACAAAACCAAAATTAGCCCTTTGAAAGACAGACCTATGAAAAACAGAACACTACAAACATCCTCAAAGGTTTCACTTCACTTATGAGGGCTATGGAAAAAGTGACTGTCAAGTATTCTATACATAATGATATCAATATGTTTCTGTATTGAATATCTTTGTATCAATCACATTTATATATACACCGGTATTGCATTAGTAATCTTTTAATGGTTTTAATACATTGGTAATCAGATACATAAGTATACATATGGCAGTTATCACGTACACGGAGTAATATATACTCTCGGTATGGTATACAATAATCTTTAAAAAATAAATGTGGTCAAGCATTCCTTTCTGATGTACATAATGATATAAGGCCTATGTCTAAATTAGATTTAACTGTACGGCCAGTCCGGAGGTATTTATATAGTGTATTTATCTATGTCATTAATTCTCTGGACACGCTGCCTACAGGCAGGCTTTACTAGTTGAATAACCGGTTATAGTATAGAAAGTATCAGAACCAAGGTCGCTACCGTAATTTACCTAAAGATAATAAAGCGGATTGTACCATAAGCTTACATTTAAAACATCCGGATGGGGGTTAAAGCTTGTTTTACCTTTGTAGTCAGAAGATGGAGGATTTGTTTCCGTTCTATGTATAATTAAGATAGTTAATTCTTCATTTCCAGATACATATGTTGTGTCATACACGAGAGTGAATATAGTGTATTTCATCTGTACTTAAGTTTTTTAGTTTTACAAAAGAAGATAAAATCAATAAATGAAAATGTGTATTGATTTATCGAACATAAGACTTATATTATGGATTAGTTGACTGTGACTATGCGGTTATATCAAAGGGATTCAGCGCTTTTATAGTAGGGGTAAATTATTTTCGTATACATTTTCCCACGAAACATTATTTCTGTTACTTACATTTTTCGAACTGAAAAATAATTTATGACATAATATTAGAAAATGAATTTTGGTCCAATATCTTTTATCATAACAAATGGTATTGGATAAAAAATATCCCTGTTTGTATCGAGCCCCGTCCATCCCTAATCCAGATGTGGGCGAGCCCGCTATGTATACAATATTACGTGTAACCAGACAGTATTTACCTATGGCAGGTCACCGTTTGTATATGTACGGGTATAAGTAAATACGATAATTCATTGGAATTTCACGAAGTCCACTTTATTGTTACATTTACCCAACTGACAAAATAAACTCTTAGTCACGTGTTCTCAGTAACATAAAAGAATGCATAATCACGCGGCTTGGTAATGTTAAAAGTTAAATTGATAAGTACATAGGTATGTTATACGTGTAACAGGTAAAATATGTTGAAGTGAGATCCACTGCCATTGATTTAAAAAGAAAAAAAATATCGTATGTAAGTGCATGATATCTTTTTTTATATATCTCTCAGTACAGTAGATTTCGCGTAACAACACTCCTCATTTGTAGTTCGTAAGACTATCAAATATCCGCTCCAGTATATATTATAACATTTATTAGCACAGATGGCTACCAGCCCCTTAGTTTTTTTTCATTACTTGCTTATCTCCCCCTAGTTTCAAACTTAAAAATTATAAGAAGATTTATTTTTCTATATAATTCAATATCTGTATACTATTGCGTACAAGTGTACGTTTAAACATTAGGGAATCGATAATGAAGAAAAGACAGGAAGAATTGACACATCAGAGTGTAGCCCAAGTTTATTGAATGCCAAATTAACATATATTCAATTAATTGCACATATCTTCAAATAATTGAATACAAGTTTTCTCTGGTCCTGACGCCAGATTTTTGTCAGATACTGTTAGATGTCAGTTTTACGGGTTAAAAGAAGTTGATGCCAGTTATTTTTTTTATACTAGTACTATAGTTCGACAATTTATACGAAGCCCTTATCCTAGAAGAACAATTAAAAGGATTTTTTAAAATTGTCATCACCTTACACTCCATTATTAATAAATTACATGTACTGTGTATACATGTTATCTCATTTCTCCCTTTGTAAATCCGCATTAATTAAAACATTTTACGACTTGTATCAATCTAATTAAAATGCAGATCATAATTTTATTTTCGCTTCGTTACTATCCACTTGCATATGTTAAAGAGAGAATAACGAAACGACAATTGGGATTAGGATACATTTTAATCAAATTGGGTAATTAGCGGAGAGCATTAATTAAGGCTTATCAGATTGTATACTTTGTGACAAAGGAAGATTCAATCAAAATTAAAATACCTGTCATTTTTAACTGTTTTATTTATGATGAAAAATATTTATTTGAGCTATAATTAGCGCTTCTGTTTAACGGTCAAATGGACGATAACGCATTGTATTTATTGATTCATTTAATAGAACTACTACGGTAAAACTAAACGTGCACGAGACTCAATACACACAAGCTTTTCAGTGATTCTGACCAGATGTACGTCCATTTCCGGTGACGTCACTCCTAGTCAGTCGGAATCGAAAAATCCACACACACATCAAAATGGCAAGTGCAGTTTCGGAAAATGTGGAGACATGGAAGGCAAAGCTGGACAAGTTACTCCACGAGAAGAATTTTGCAACCGAAACGTTAGAAAAAATTGAAAAGAAAACTGGTGTTCGGCGTTTATATATTGCATTAGGTAAGCAAGAAGAGTCAATGTAATGTGATCATGAGTAAATGGGAGGATCAACAGCTGGTAAAACGCACATTTATTGTAAGATATGCAAATGAATATGTGATCAGAAGCGGGAAAAGTTACATTGTTCAAAGAAGAAATATTGAAATGAGATCAAAAAGCAAATAAATAAGTTGTCTTGATTTAAGTAGTTCGCCGGTTCATAATGGATGGTCGTTTTATGTTTGGCTTGAGTTTTTGCCAACAGCTGTTCTGTGGACCTTTAAATCTACTAATCTGTTGATCTGCATTGGGGGATAGGATAAATATCACCACAGATGAGCATGCAGTTGCTGGTGGTCAAGGTTTCTGATAAATGCCTCATTCATGTTTTTGTCAACACACTTACACAGTCTTGAATTGTGCATATGGTCTCAATGAGTTTTTAAGAATGGAGAAAATTTGAGCCATTGTCCAATCAGTTTGATATTAGATTAAAATTATTAGTGTGACGATGCTTTTCTTCAGTACCAGCTATCCTGCTTCATTTGTCGTTGACCACACTTTATGAAAAACACTGCATTTCCTTATAGTCTGAGGTCGGGTTCCGACTATATGATCCTCTATAAATATTCCTGTTATTGGAGTTGCTGATGGATCTATACTCAGAATTCCTAACTATATGAAAAGAATTTCACAATATTCAAGGTGTATGTAAACTGTAATTTTTCCAACTCACCTTGCTAGGAGTAAGTTGTCTTTTTTGATGCCTGATTTTGCATTGATTTCATTTTCAGGAACGATAGATCAGAATTAATAGTCGAAGAATGCTCTTCGGTTCTGGTGCATTCTTTGAGTAGTTTGAGCTTGAAATTGGGCATTTACTTATATTTGCTTAATGTATCAAATAATTTTAGATTTAATTATATTCTGATGACTATAATGACATGTTGAGTTATGTACAAACACGTTGATCTTAAAAATTTATCATAACTTGTTCAATATGTTTCGAATATCAAGTTGAAATTAGGTACTGATGTGTAATCATAGTCATATTAAAAACACATCTTCAGGTGTCGCTTACTTGATTCAATATCTTTAAATATTTTGTCTGGCAATACTTGAGGTCACTTATAGACACTTTTAAGCGAGAACAATTTTATGCTGCTTCTATAACATGCTTACAGTTAACGTTGTAAGACTCTGAGCCGGCACCAAATAAACACAGCAATGATTAAGATTTTCAGTATGATAAGCCAATGAAAAACGTGATTAGAAATGATAACTGCATGGTGATGCAAACAAACTAAAATGAATTAAAGTACATAGAGATTGTCAATAATGCAAGTTCGAATACCACATTGGGCGGTTGCGAGGTAATGACCGTAGGTCGGTGTTTTTCTTTTTCGGGTACTCTGGCTTTCTTCCACCTCCAAACATGACACGTCCTTAAATATCCCTGACTTTTAATAGGACGGAATGCTGTAACCTGGTCCAGTCCGGCCTCCATTCACTGAATGTGTAACTTTGTAACACTGATTAATCTGACAATTGAACATGTTTTTTCGTTACAGGTCTGCTAGCGTTTCTGGGGCTCTACCTGATGATTGGCTATGGTGCCCAGTTTGTGTGTAACTTCGTTGGCTTCCTGTACCCTGCCTACGCATCGTAAGTGAAATATGTAAACATATACTTGTTGACGGGCATAACATTGTCGCTCCATGCATGTTGCATGATGTTTTGTTGGGGAAATCAAGTTACAGTAACATTTCAAAACTAATTTTCTGAAATAAAGGTTTGGCTAGGATCCAAACGTTGGGTTTTACCTGAAACAGAATTTTGCTTCAAATACGTATACCCCCATTATGCATTGTAGGACCCATGAAAATCTATGCACCTTGGTCCAAAGGACTCCATGAAATGACAGCTGAAAAAATCTAGTCTCTGAATTATAATGGCCTTATTAAAGCAACGAAGACTGACATTTATCATTTCCTAAATATTTATCTACCAGGTACATGTACATTGATCAATTTACAATTTATTTTCATGGGCCTTTTTATTACATATAGCTAAAAACAATGGGCCCGACAATGTAAAATTGAAGTATTTCCAGAATTTCTGTGAGTCCAAGCATAATTTTATGAATACAGGACTCGCACGTAGAATGATTACTGCATGATATAGGACCCCTCCCCCCAACTTTCAATCATGAGGGTCCATTAAATGACTCTTAAACTCAAATGGGGTAAGGAACCCTGTAGCGATTGTTTTAGGATCTGTCTAATTAAGGGTTACTCAATTGTACTCACAAGTGTTAAATTTTATGTCTAATGTATTATGTTGTCATAATGTATCTGTCGAGTTTTGTCACATCCCGAATCGGTATCATATTGTTACTGGCATCAATTTCTTTAAACAATAACATATTGTGACCTAACTTTTGTATTGGTATGAAAGTCTTATTTTAGATCAGAAAACAACTTTGATGTGTTTTAATATCGTGTGTCCGACGGGCAAGTCCCAGAATCATCAAGAAATGTGTAGTGTCCTAAGGATTAGTGATGAGCGCTTACCCATTGACCCTCCCTCATTACGACCATAATTTACCGATCTCCCTCGAGATCTCCCTTATCCAAGCCCAAACTCAAAATCCCCATCCTGTGGTCAAATGATCTCCTAGTTACTGCAAGGTATGTGTAATGACCATAACAGATTTGTCTGGATCAAATGAATAATTTATTTATTTAATAATGCAGTTTCAGTTGCATTTCACACTCTGTCTCCCTCATTGGAAATATGGAATGAGGGAGATCTCCCTCATTGGAGGTTTCAAAGGTTAACACTTATGTGAAAGTACCATTACTTTACTTCTACAGAAATTTATATTATCCTGTCAAGGAAGTACCATATTTTACCTAATATGTGACTTTAAACAGAAGCATTTTCCTGTACATAGCACCCCTTGGTGTTTTTGTAGGAGCTTAGTGCTATCATTGGGTCAATATCTGGTAATATAATCACAATCCATACAGCTAACTGTTCACCACTCATAGTCACAAGTAACAGAAATGTCCATGTTTCCATTTGGTTTCGATGAGGAGTTGATTGTCAGCAGATTCAATATATATATAATTCATTATACAATGTATGTAATGCAAAGGATTATACTTTGTTTAATGGGCAAGTTAAGTGTTGATCTGTTAAACTTCCTGAACATTTATAAACGGACCACGTCATCTTACAGGAAATAGCTACATTGTATTATACATGTAGGTAGGACGGTCAATAAGCCAGGGATTATCCGGGAAGATCGGGCTATCAAACCCTGAACATGCTGAAATGAACAGGAATATGTTGCAGCATAGATAAGACTACAATGATATGTTACTGTCTTATCATTGCAGCTTTAAAATTTACAGTATTTAAGTATAATACAATAACATGTCCTTTACTATAGCATCACCATGATATACATCGCTTATGCTCTCTACACCCCTGGAATATGTCCTGGCAAAACTCCTGGCCAATCGCTAGCTATATAAAAAGACTGCATGCTTGTCTTTTGAAGATTACATTTACAAAGGAGCTGTAACCAACTTCAAAACTTGTCAATTTTTACCGTTATGTGACCACAAGATTTTTTTGATGTACATCAAAGGTCAAACCAGTCTTCTTGCCTCATCATCAAGGTGGTGCACCCGTACAATGTAGACTTCAAGCTTTTCCATGATATATTCCAGGGGTGTAGAGAGCGTAGGTGAGCGTAACCCCTGGATATCAAGGATGTTATAGCATATGTGTGATGTGTTCATTATTGTACTACTGTTAGATATCACATCTCTATCCTCCTCTTCAACAAGTTCAGGTGTAGGCTTGGCTTAGGAATAGGGTTATACTCAAATCTTGGTTCACTTGTCCATTCATTGTCTATCCACCAAATTGTAGGCACAATTTATGAAAAAAGAAATCTGACTACAAAATATTTCTAATTTTATGATATTAGTCTGTAATAAGGATCAGTGAAATATTTCATGCTTTAATTCCTGCTGCTGGTTAGAAACAGCTTTTATGTAAAGTAAAACCTATCCATGTTGGACTGAATTTTGCTACATATACCAGTCTGTTTGTGCACCATGCAGTAAAACTATTTTTCAATTGTAAAGAACATTGAGCAGACAAGGGCATGTTGGTGCCTTAATTAGTGATAAAACCTGAGAAACTCTTGAGATGTAGAGATGTATGCAAGTGACCCGAGGTCAAGCTTCAGGGTTTCTTACTTTGCAGGAATACAAACAATGTATCTGGAAAAACTCTCAACAGCAGGACTTTGTCTAAAGAATATTTAACATTGAGATCGTAAATGGTTAAATTTAACATTGTGGTCAGGGACCCATCTTTTTGGCAATACATATGAAAATGACCCATGAAAAATAATTGTAGATAGAGCACGTGTACAACTGATAATACATGTATAAGAATATTCAGAATTCTGAATCTGGAAGTGTTAGTGACTGTTCCCAGCAATCTGGTTATGAAGAAACTAAGGTGATGCTCTTATATAGTTGTTAATGGAAATCATTTCACTGTCAGCGTTTGTCCTCCATTGTCCGTATAAATTATTTATTGTGAAAGCTGACAGACATATGTGTCTGTCTCCAGATAGCTATATATATGAGTGGACCCACCGAGGCATGTGATGCTGACGTAAACAATATCTGTCCCCAAAACCAGACAAGCAGTCCCACCCTATCATCTATGATGCTGCATTATAATATTGTAACTTGTACATGTTACTGTCTGTATGACTTGACATAAATATCTACACTGACTGTGATGGAAATGACACTTGCTACATGTTAACCAATACACCAACTACTGAATCTAGATAGCTATAAATAGTGTTATTGTTAAGAAGCCAGTCGTCAGCAAAAAAAAACTGTCTTTATGTATTAATATATACACTCTTCATGGACTTTGAGCTTCTGCTTTTCATTGACTTTGAGCCAGACATTTTATGGAGAATATATTCAATCTGTTTTTGACAACAAGCCACAACATACAACATTCCTCTTTTGAAAATAAACCATCTGTTTGAAATGTTAATATATTAAAAACTGAAAACATTGTGATTGAAGCCTGTAGAATATATACATATAAACTGTACAAAGTGTTAGCCAGCTGACATACCTGTACTTGGACCAGTATTACAAGATATGATAAACAGCAATACTATTGGATTGAAACCTTTAAAAACATACATCTATGAAATTTATGAAGATGTATTATATTTCTTGAGTGATTTGATCATGAGTTTGGGCCTAGATAGGAGAACCCTCAGGTTATTAGAAGTCAGATTCTGTAACTCTTGAGTGATTTGAGTTTGGGCCTAGATAGGAGAACCCCCAGGTTATTAGAAGTCAGATTCTGGAACCCTTGAGTGGTTTGAGTTTGGGCCTAGATAGGAAAACCCCCAGGTTATTAGAAGACAGATTCTGGAACTCTTGAGTGATTTGAGTTTGGGCCTAGATAGGAGAACCCTCAGGTTATTAGAAGTCAGATTCTGGAACTCTTGAGTGGTTTGAGTTTGGGCCTAGATAGAAGAACCCCAAGGTTATTAGAAGTCAGATTCTGGAACTCTTGAGTGATTTGAGTTTGAGCCTAGATAGGAGAACCCCCAGGTTATTAGAAGTCAGATTCTGGAACTCTTGAGTGATTTGAGTTTGAGTCTAGATAGGAGAACCCCCAGGTTATTAGAAGTCAGATTCTGGAACTCTTGAGTGGTTTGAGTTTGGGCCTAGATAGGAGAACCCCCAGGTTATTAGAAGTCAGATTCTGGAACTTTTGAGTGATTTGAGTTTGAGCCTAGATAGGAGAACCCCCAGGTTATTAGAAGTCAGATTCTGGAACTTTTGAGTGATTTGAGTTTGAGCCTAAATAGAAGAACCCCAAGGTTATTAGAAGTCAGATTCTGGAACTCTTGAGTGATTTGAGTTTGAGCCTAAATAGAAGAACCCCAAGGTTATTAGAAGTCAGATTCTGGAACTCTTGAGTGATTTGAGTTTGGGCCTAGATAGGAGAACCCCCAGGTTATTAGAAGTCAGATTCTGGAACTTTTGGGATTTGAGGGGGGAGCCCTCTGCCTCTAGGTTACGAGTTCGAGGTATTGGCCATTGGTCAGTGGTTTTTCTCCTGTTACTCCAGCTTTCCTCCACCTCCAAAACCTGGCCCGTACTTAAACGGCACAACACATGTAGCTGTTAATTGGATGTTTATTTATTCACAAACAAACTATACCACACCTGGAACTTTGAATAGGGGAGTAATGAAACTATGAAGTTTTTTAGTTTTCCATTTTTTTGTTATTTACTCTCAAATTAAAATTTCTTTTATTGAATTCGTCTGATATAGAATTATCTATAAATGCTAGATTTTGTCAATATTTCTTAAATTTAGGGAAACGAAGGCCATAATTTGACCTCAATGTGAGAGCAGAAAAATTACAGACTAACTTATAAGTTAATAACAGCAAAAAACCATGAATGCATGGCATATTTTTTCTTATCTATCACCATCAAGGATGGATATAGGGTCCATTATATTATGTATATAACAGTATTTATATAGAACTGGGCAGGGTCATGTATCAGATAATCAATATGACACAGCTGTGAAGTACATGTATAACAAAATGATTCATTTTCCTCTTGTGTGCAGTGTATCATGTACTGGTACAATGACACTCTGTAAACAATAGCATACCATGGTATTAGGAGTAAAATTAGCAGCATCAGTCTCAGTCAGTGGATTTAAAATCCTGTTTTGTCAGACGTGCCATGTATTGAATATTCATCAAGCTGATCATAGTTAATTTCAGATATATACATGTAAGATTAGTTTTGATCATAGTTAATTTTAGATATATACATGTAAGATCAGTTTTTATCATAGTTAATTTTAGATATATACATGTAAGATCAGTTTTTATCATAGTTAATTTTAGATATATACATGCAAGATAAGTTTTGATCATAGTTAATTTTAGATATATACATGTAAGATAAGTTTTGATAAGCATTCAAATTCAAAAATCATTGAGCCTTGTCAAAAGGGTCATGCAGAACCCCTTAATTTTGAAAACAAACTTACTATAAATGCTTTAGCAAGCTGTCTGGATGTTGTTGTCAGCAGTTTGAGCCAGAGTTACTTAAAAGTGTTTTTTATTAAAAACACATTGACAGCATTAAGTTAAACTAGAATGCATGTCCATATCATTTTGGATCCTTACGATGTTCATCCTTGTAACTTTTACAGGACCAGTCCAAATTGAAATTATAATAATAAGGAGAAATGTTAAATTGGGCCAGCTTAAAGTCCCGTTATTATGAATCTTATAAAACCGTTACCAGGGACACTGATTTTTGCTGTGTTGTATTAACGGTTTTACATGTATGTATGGGCAGCTACAAGCCTGATGAAATTCTGGTTTAGACATAATTATAAGATATCACAGCTACCATGGTTAACCAAAGGAACACCCAGGGTAGTATCTAAAATCAATGGAAATTACATCATTTTCTGAATATTTTATATGATTGGTTAAAAAAACATGATAATAAGAGGAATTCATCTCAAAATACATGATATTAACCAAATAAAATTACATAGATTATATAGAGAGAAAATGGTGCTTGGGAAAAACTTGATATAAAGAGGAATGTGATATTAACAGGGGTGATATTAAGTCCATTGTACTACCAAATAGTCAGCAGTTGTAACAGAGTATTTTTGTTTTGTAATTTTTCAAAATGTTTTGATTTACATTTCAAACACCTATGATAGTTTGGTATAACAGGAGATAGGGAGCTGTTTTAGGTACATGTGTATGAGCACGGAATCATTATAGTGCCTTGAGCAAATTAAATTTGTAATAAGGAAGTTGCAGGAAGTCTGAAGCTACTTTCAGGGTTTTTTTCATTGGGACCCATAAATTTAATAGATTTACGAGTCCTGGGACTCCTAATCACAAATAAAATATAACGCAGGTTTTTGCGAGTCAGGGAAAACCCTGCTTGCATTCATAAGGTAACTTTTTAAATACATGTTATAATTCTAAACTACTGTAAAAGCCAATATTTTCGCACGTGGAATTTTTCGCTTAGTCAGCCTCCAAACTTTTCGCGATGTGGATATTTTCGCGCTGCAGTCATGCAGTTTTGCACTGTGTACCTATAATACTATTATACACTGTAGAGTTTGAGTGGTGTTAAATATGTTTGTGTGTGGATATATTCACGGAGTTTTAATGCCAGCGAAATAAGCGAAAAATTTCAACACCGCAAAAAAATTCCACTTTTACAGTTTGTAAATGATTAATATCTTGTTTAAAATTTCAGAATCAAAGCCATTGAGAGTCATGATAAGGATGATGATACCAAATGGCTGACATATTGGGTGGTTTACGCATTCTTCTCCCTCCTCGAGTTTTTCGCTGATATCTTCCTGTTCTGGATTCCATTCTACTGGTTCCTTAAGGTAACTATAAATCTGCAAATATACTGCTGCCCATAAAACATTGGTTTCTCAGGTAACCACTACCTCATACCACCAGAGCACTATTAGGTGTTGGTTTCTCAGGTAACCACTCCCTCATACCACCAGAGCACCATTAGGTGTTGGTTTCTCAGGTAACCACTCCCTCATACCACCAGAGCACCATTAGGTGTTGGTTTCTCAGGTAACCACTCCCTCATACCACCAGAGCACCATTAGGTGTTGGTTTCTCAGGTAACCACTCCCTCATACCACCAGAGCACCATTAGGTGTTGGTTTCTCAGGTAACCACTCCCTCATACCACCAGAGCACCATTAGGTGTTGGTTTCTCAGGTAACCACTCCCTCATACCACCAGAGCACCATTAGGTGTTGGTTTCTCAGGTAACCACTCCCTCATACCACCAGAGCACCATTAGATATTGGTTTCTTAGGTAACCACTACCTCATACCACCAGAGCACCATTAGGTGTTGGTTTCTCAGGTAACCACTCCCTCATACCACCAGAGCACCATTAGGTGTTGGTTTCTCAGGTAACCACTCCCTCATACCACCAGAGCACTATTAGGTGTTGGTTTCTCAGGTAACCACTACCTCATACCACCAGAGCACCATTAGGTGTTGGTTTCTCAGGTAACCACTCCCTCATACCACCAGAGCACCATTAGACATTGGTTTCTTCGGTCTCAGGGGTGCGGTGGCCGAGCAGTGAAGGTGTCCCGACATTCTACTGCTAGCCTTCCACCTCTGGGTTGCGAGTTCAAATCCCACGTTGGGCAGTTGCCAGGTACTGACTGTCGGTCGTTGTTTTTTTCCCATATTACTCCTTTCTGGCTTTCCTCCACCTACAAAACCTGGCATGTCCTTAAATGACTATGGCTGTTAATAGGACGTAAAACAAAATAAAAAAAACCCAAACCAAATCTCAGGTAACCACTACCTTGTTGTCACAGAGCATCCAATGACTTTGATTAAATTTGGTTGCAGGTGATCTACTCACTTCATCCTTCATGATTTTATTCATTGTTCCAGTGCTGTTTCCTCGGCTATTGTACGGCCCCTGTAATATTTTGACATTTGACATTCCAGTGCTGTTTCCTAGGCTATTGTATGGCCCCTGTAATATTTTGACATTTGACATTCCAGTGCTGTTTCCTCGGCTATTGTACGGCCCCTGTAATATTTTGACATTTGACATTCCAGTGCTGTTTCCTCGGCTATTGTACGGCCCCTGTAATATTTTGACATTTGACATTCCAGTGCTGTTTCCTCGGCTATTGTACGGCCCCTGTAATATTTTGACATTTGACATTCCAGTGCTGTTTCCTCGGCTATTGTACGGCCCCTGTAATATTTTGACATTTGACATTCCAGTGCTGTTTCCTCGGCTATTGTACGGCCCCTGTAATATTTTGACATTTGACATTCCAGTGCTGTTTCCTCGGCTATTGTACGGCCCCTGTAATATTTTGACATTTGACATTCCAGTGCTGTTTCCTCGGCTATTGTACGGCCCCTGTAATATTTTGACATTTGACATTCCAGTGCTGTTTCCTCGGCTATTGTACGGCCCCTGTAATATTTTGACATTTGACATTCCAGTGCTGTTTCCTCGGCTATTGTACGGCCCCTGTAATATTTTGACATTTGACATTCCAGTGCTGTTTCCTCGGCTATTGTATGGCCCCTATGGCCTGGAATGGATCCCACACCATCTATAACCGAGTGATCCGACCGGTCGTACTCAAGTACCAGGACAGGATTGATACGGCCCTGGACAAGGCCTCCGACGCCATCCATGAGGGTAAGATCTCTACACCAGTTGTAGCGAGCTATACCTTAATGTTGTCATTTATATCCTTCACTTAGTGCTATGTGCTGAGACAATGTATGAAGCTTTTTGTATCCTTCTAAAGAAGAAGTCCAACATTTTAAGTTCAATAAGCATGACAAGCTCACAGTACAGTCAACTTATTCTTTAAATAACCTAATTTGTTTGTTAAAATTAGTGACCTTGGCCACTTTTCCATGTCACAGGGGTCAAGTATGTGAATTGAATTACAAACATGCAGCTCAGATAATTTAAGTATATATCCTTCATTGTTCCTTAGTGGCAGGATGCCACTTTGTTTTAGTTGAATGACCTTTAGCCTCTTTTGGGGGCATAAAGGTCATTATAGATAACCCAATGATACAGCTAATTAAGACTCTTGTTCATTTGTTTTGTCAAATCTTGCCTCTAACCCTACCAATCCACATTTTTGAATAAAATAAATCTTAAAAGTTTAAATATCAGCAATTTTTTCGGCCCCAAACAGTCTGAAATATCCATGTTATTAAATAAAAGGTTTGTATAACCTTATTGTCTACATAGGAAGTTTTTCTATGTAATCATATTTGAAGATATTTAGACATATTTTGGGTCAGAGGGTAGTTGTGGTACAAAAGGGCTTTGGGGCGGATCATCTTTTACACCCATTCGCTTATCTTTATTATTGCTGATTTCAGCAGTTTGCGAATTTGCTTTATAATAGATCACTTTGCGTACCCTTTGTCAGTTTGACTTGAAGTTCCAGTTGTTATTAAAAAAATTAGACAAATTCTATTTTTTTATATGAATCAATTTTGATATACCACCAGGTATGCTGTAAAATTTTATTTAGACAAATTCTATTTTTATAGGACTATTTTTTAAAATTGACTGTATAAGTTATGTTTTTATATGTTATAATATAACCACACTGTTATATATATATATATGTATTTACTTTCTGCTTGTTTGATATATAATGTGTTGTAATTTCTGTGCGTTGACGTGTCATGCCGTCTGTAGTGCGTTTTCTAATGATAAGCCCTCTGACTTTTCTGCAGTGTTTGGGGGTACGTTACTGTAATAGAAGTTTACCACCATATAACCTGATACCCTGATGTGTTATATACAGCACCCTGGAATGAAGCTGTTTAATATATATACAGCACCCCCGGAATGAAGCTGTTTAATATATATACAGCACCCCCGGAATGAAGCTTTGCATGTCTTCAGATTCACATCTTTTCAAGTCTCCTGACACCAATCCTTCTTATATGACCAAATCTTGTACTTACTGATTGTTTCCAGGTTACATTTTATCATAAACTAAGACGGACTGTTTCTACAATGCGTTGTATCAGAAACTGGGGTAGATTGTTAACTTTCCATGATACCTCGATTTAGAAAATAGGATGGATTGTTCTGCGATGCAAAACATAAGAAATTAGTTGGATTTTTTCCACAATATCTCGTTTAATAATCTAGGGTTGATTGTTTCGGTGATGTCAATATGTGGTGTAAGAAACTCCACATAAAGTTGTATGATAGGGTGGACTGTGACCTCAATTATTTTATCAGAAATATTCAGTTATTATGTCAGACAGTTTTTAAGGTAAAATATTAAGGTGTAAATTTTATAAAACAGTTGGTAAAGGTGAAATATTTAGGTGTAGTAGTGACAGTATTTATGATTTGAGTATAAATGTAAGACAATTAAGGTAAGATTGTTGGTAAAGGTAAAAATCAGTGTATAAGTCAGATGATACATTAGTTGTACACTATTGTAACAGACTTGTACACTCCCAGTACTGTTGTACACTACTGTAACAGACTTGTACACTCCCAGTACTGTTGTACACTACTGTAACAGACTTGTACACTCCCAGTACTGTTGTACACTGTTGTAACAGACTTGTACACTCCCAGTACTGCTGTACACTATTGTAACAGACTTGTACACTCCCAGTATTGTTGTACACTACTGTAACAGACTTGTACACTCCCAGTACTGTTGTACACTATTGTAACAGACTTGTACACTCCCAGTACTGTTGTACACTATTGTAACAGACTTGTAGACTCCCAGTACTGTTGTACACTATTGTAACAGACTTGTACACTCCCAGTACTGCTGTACACTATTGTAACAGACTTGTACACTCCCAGTATTGTTGTACACTACTGTAACAGACTTGTACACTCCCAGTACTGTTGTACACTATTGTAACAGACTTGTAGACTCCCAGTACTGTTGTACACTATTGTAACAGACTTGTAGACTCCCAGTACTGTTGTACACTATTGTAACAGACTTGTACACTCCCAGTACGGTTGTACACTATTGTAACAGACTTGTACACTCCCAGTACTGTTGTACACTATTGTAACAGACTTGTAGACTCCCAGTACTGTTGTACACTATTGTAACAGACTTGCAACTCCCAGTACTGTTGTACACTATTGTAACAGACTTGTACACTCCCAGTACGGTTGTACACTATTGTAACAGACTTGTACACTCCCAGTACTGTTGTACACTACTGTAACAGACTTGTAGACTCCCAGTATTGTTGTACACTATTGTAACAGACTTGTAGACTCCCAGTACTGTTGTACACTATTGTAACAGACTTGTACACTCCCAGTACTGTTGTACACTACTGTAACAGACTTGTAGACTCCCAGTATTGTTGTACACTATTGTAACAGACTTGTACACTCCCAGTACGGTTGTACACTATTGTAACAGACTTGTACACTCCCAGTACTGTTGTACACTACTGTAACAGACTTGTAGACTCCCAGTATTGTTGTACACTATTGTAACAGACTTGTAGACTCCCAGTACTGTTGTACACTATTGTAACAGACGTGTACCCTCCCAGTACTGTTGTACACTATTGTAACAGACTTGTACACTCCCAGTATTGTTGTACACTATTGTAACAGACTTTTAGACTCCCAGTACTGTTGTACACTATTGTAACAGACTTGTACACTCCCAGTACTGTTGTACACTATTGTAACAGACTTGTACACTCCCAGTACTGTTGTACACTATTGTAACAGACTTGTACACTCCCAGTACTGCTGTACACTATTGTAACAGACTTGTAGACTCCCAGTACTGTTGTACACTATTGTAACAGACTTATAGACTCCCAGTACTGTTGTACATTGTTGTTACATACTTGTTCACTCCCAGTACTGTTGTACACTGTTGTAACAGACTTGTAGACTCCCAGTACTGTTGTACACTATTGTAACAGACTTGTAGACTCCCAGTACTGTTGTACACTATTGTAACAGACTTGTACACTCCCTGTATTGTTGTACACTATTGTAACAGACTTGTAGACTCCCAGTACTGTTGTACACTATTGTAACAGACTTGTAGACTCCCAGTACTGTTGTACACTATTGTAACAGACTTGTACACTCCCAGTACTGTTGTACACTATGGTAACAGACTTGTAGACTCCCAGTACTGTTGTACACTATGGTAACAGACTTGTACACTCCCAGTACTGTTGTACACTATTGTAACATACTTGTACACTCCCAGTACTGTTGTACACTATTGTAACAGACTTGTACACTCCCAGTACTGTTGTACACTATTGTAACAGACTTGTACACTCCCAGTACTGTTGTACACTATTGTAACAGACTTGTAGACTCCCAGTACTGTTGTACACTATTGTAACAGACTTGTACACTCCCAGTACTGTTGTACACTATTGTAACAGACTTGTACACTCCCAGTACGGTTGTACACTATTGTAACAGACTTGTAGACTCCCAGTACTGTTGTACACTATTGTAACAGACTTGTACACTCCCAGTACTGCTGTACACTATTGTAACAGACTTGTAGACTCCCAGTACTGTTGTACACTATTGTAACAGACTTGTACACTCCCAGTACTGTTGTACACTATTGTAACAGACTTGTACACTCCCAGTACTGTTGTACACTATTGTAACAGACTTGTACACTCCCAGTACTGTTGTACACTATTGTAACAGACTTGTACACTCCCAGTACTGTTGTACACTACTGTAACAGACCTGTACCCTCCCAGTACTGTTGTACACTATTGTAACAGACTTGTACACTCCCAGTACTGTTGTACACTACTGTAACAGACTTGTAGACTCCCAGTACTGTTGTACACTATTGTAACAGACCTGTACACTCCCAGTACTGTTGTACACTATGGTAACAGACTTGTACACTCCCAGTACTGTTGTACACTATTGTAACAGACTTGTACACTCCCAGTACTGTTGTACACTATTGTAACAGACTTGTACACTCCCAGTACTGTTGTACACTATTGTAACAGACTTGTAGACTCCCAGTACTGTTGTACACTATTGTAACAGACTTGTACACTCCCAGTACTGTTGTACACTATTGTAACAGACTTGAACACTCCCAGTACTGCTGTACACTATTGTAACAGACTTGTACACTCCCTGTACTGTTGTACACTATTGTAACAGACTTATAGACTCCCAGTACTGTTGTACACTGTTGTTAAATACTTGTACACTCCCAGTACTGTTGTACACTATTGTAACAGACTTGTACACTCCCAGTACTGTTGTACACTACTGTAACAGACTTGTTCACTCCCAGTACTGTTGTACACTATTGTAACAGACTTGTACACTCCCAGTACTGTTGTACACTATTGTAACAGACTTGTAGACTCCCAGTACTGTTTTACACTATTGTAACAGACTTGTACACTCCCTGTATTGTTGTACACTATTGTAACAGACTTGTAGACTCCCAGTACTGTTGTACACTATTGTAACAGACTTGTACACTCCCAGTACTGTTGTACACTATTGTAACAGACTTGTAGACTCCCAGTACTGTTGTACACTATTGTAACAGACTTGTACACTCCCAGTACTGTTGTACACTATTGTAACAGACTTGTACACTCCCAGTACTGCTGTACACTATTGTAACAGACTTGTACACTCCCAGTACTGTTGTACACTATTGTAACAGACTTGTAGACTCCCAGTACTGTTGTACACTATTGTAACAGACTTGTACACTCCCAGTACTGTTGTACACTATTGTAACAGACTTGTACACTCCCAGTACTGTTGTACACTATTGTAACAGACTTGTACACTCCCAGTACTGTTGTACACTATTGTAACAGACTTGTACACTCCCAGTACTGTTGTACACTATTGTAACAGACTTGTACACTCCCAGTACTGTTGTACACTATTGTAACAGACTTGTACACTCCCAGTACTGTTGTACACTATTGTAACAGACTTGTACACTCCCAGTACGGTTGTACACTATTGTAACAGACTTGTACACTCCCAGTACTGTTGTACACTATTGTAACAGACTTGTACACTCCCAGTACTGCTGTACACTATTGTAACAGACTTGTACACTCCCAGTACTGTTGTACACTATTGTAACAGACTTGTACACTCCCAGTACTGCTGTACACTATTGTAACAGACTTGTACACTCCCAGTACTGTTGTACACTATTGTAACAGACTTGTACACTCCCAGTACTGTTGTACACTATTGTAACAGACTTGTACACTCCCAGTACTGTTGTACACTATTGTAACAGACTTGTACACTCCCAGTACTGCTGTACACTATTGTAACAGACTTGTACACTCCCAGTACTGTTGTACACTATTGTAACAGACTTGTACACTCCCAGTACTGCTGTACACTATTGTAACAGCCTTTACACTCCCAGTACTGTTGTACACTATTGTAACAGACTTGTACACTCCCAGTACTGTTGTACACTATTGTAACAGACTTGTACACTCCCAGTACTGTTGTACACTATTGTAACAGACTTGTACACTCCCAGTACTACTGTACACTATTGTAACAGACTTGTACACTCCCAGTACTGTTGTACACTATTGTAACAGACTTGTACACTCCCAGTACTGTTGTACACTATTGTAACAGACTTGTACACTCCCAGTACTGTTGTACACTATTGTAACAGACTTGTACACTCCCAGTACTGTTGTACACTATTGTAACAGACTTGTACACTCCCAGTACTGTTGTACACTATTGTAACAGACTTGTAGACCTAGTACTGTTGTACACTATTGTAACAGACTTGTAGACCTAGTACTGTTGTACACTACTGTAACAGACTTGTAGACTCCCAGTACTGCTGTACACTATTGTAACAGACTTGTACACTCCCTGTACTGTTGTACACTATTGTAACAGACTTGTAGACCTAGTACTGTTGTACACTATTGTAACAGACTTGTAGACTCCCAGTACTGTTGTACACTATTGTAACAGACTTGTACACTCCCAGTACTGTTGTACACTATTGTAACAGACTTGTACACTCCCAGTACTGTTGTACACTATTGTAACAGACTTGTACACTCCCAGTACTGTTGTACACTATTGTAACAGACTTGTACACTCCCAGTACTGTTTTACACTGTTGTAACAGACTTGTACACTCCCAGTACTGTTTTACACTATTGTAACAGACTTGTACACTCCCAGTACTGTTGTACACTACTGTAACAGACTTGTACACTCCCAGTACTGTTTTACACTACTGTAACAGACTTGTACACTCCCAGTACTGTTTAACACTATTGTAACAGACTTGTACACTCCCAGTACTGTTGTACACTATGGTAACAGACTTGTAGACTCCCAGTACTGTTTTACACTATTGTAACAGACTTGTACACTCCCAGTACTGTTGTACACTATTGTAACAGACTTGTACACTCCCAGTACTGTTGTACACTATTGTAACAGACTTGTACACTCCCAGTACTGTTGTACACTGTTGTAACAGACTTGTACACTCCCAGTACTGTTGTACACTATTTTAACAGACTTGTTAACTCCCAGTACTGTTGTACACTATTTTAACAGACTTGTTAACTCCCAGTACTACTGATTTGGCATGCACCCTGAATGTTGTACCCACTGTTTCTGAATGTGGTAAAATTTGTGAATGTTGACATGCTTGTTTTGTTTTGTTTCTGTACAAAGTGTTTGGCCTGGCCAAACAGTCAGCCAGGGAATGTGGTAAGTTACCGTTGGTGGCCAACTCGACCACCCGGAGTTATTTCCCTTTGTTGCAATCGGTTTATCTGCTATTCCAAAGGCAGGGGAATTTTCAGGTTATGAAATAATATGAAAGGACACTTTGGCGTTATGTAATTGATGTTTCGAACATTGTCAATATGCTGATCAAGTGTATTTGAATGAATAAGAAATCAAGAAACATTCAAGAAATATTTTTTATGAGTTTTGAACTCTTCCAATTCAAAGGTTTGAATATAGTGCATTATGAAATTTTAGGAGTGAATAATTTAGTTTAAAAAAACAAAAACAATTAGTCTTCGAACAAAGAATTATAAATTTAGATGGAAATATTCCAATTGTTTATTGACTGATTTTTGTTATCAAAATTGAAATTGAATTTTCATAACTTGAAAAATTTCCATAATGTTCTAATAAAGATTTTTTAAAGCTTTTGAAAAATTAAGTTTAATTTTATATGCTGAAAGTCTTGTGCTTGATCGAAACTTGTTAAATTTTATATGTTATATGCTGAAAATCTTGCGCTTGATCTAAACTTGATACTTGAATATTTTTGGCGAGAAATCTCTTTTGTGTGTGATTACTAACTACCTGTGTTGCTCTAACATGATTTTGTAGGCAAAGTCATGCTTGATGACAAATTGGCTAAGGTTTTCGGTATTCCTAATGAAAACGTCACTGGGGAATACTGTGTACCTGTCGCACGCAAAATTAGCAAGTGTTGTGAGTAGCAGAAATGTAAAAGTCTATATAACCTACTTTTACATATATAAATATGTCACATAGGTACATATGTTTATATTTCTGAGGAAAGAATGTATGATTACATATGTATGCTCTTGACTTAATCTTTAATCCTCATGTTTATGTTAATGACTTTGTTACATTGTGCATGATATTCTTCATACAAATGCAATCAACTTCAAATTCTGTCAAGTTTATGTTGAATCGTTTGCACAGCAGAAACTTGTGCTATACATCGATTTTACTCGTAGTCATACCTGCATGGGTATCTTTTTCTGAAAAGTTTGAAATCTTTTTTCTGTGCGTTAACATTAATTTCCATCATTCAGCAGTCATTTTATGACCTCATATTTCCCTTCGTTTAGCTCCCATTAATGACGCCCCATAAAAAGGCTGTATTCCCTTTTGTTTTGATAATGTCAGTTTGAGGGTAGGAGATAGAAAGGCATTGAAACATCACTGGGTTAGTGTGGAAGATTACAAATTCTTCTGATTTCTCAGATCATTAAAGGCAATACTAAAGAAGTCCCTACTGTTCTATCATGTAATTAGCCGGTATTCCAAGTAGTAATTATATCTAAAAGATCAGACAAATTGTGTGTACATCAGTGTATATTTTATGTAAATGTAATAACCACATGGAGTTTTTCTGGGGTGAGATTTTGATGTTTTGATCAAGCACATGGCTTTACGCCTCCCTCTGGTAATTATCCATTCCTCGAGATCTCGCACCCCTCAGCATTCCACTGTTCAAACCTGGTGTATTTACTATGCTTGCATGGCTATCCACCTTCAGTTCTGTTTGTAAACAATCTGGCACGTGGCACACAAACAAAATCTACACAACACACCTGTCAGCGCAGACTTCCAATCAAAACCTGCAGACGGAATGTGTTTCGGGGATTACACACCCTCCATCATTTATTGACATATATAACCAGTATTTACGGCAAAGATGAAACATTCTGGTGATACAGGTCTCTCTGTGATGTCTTATAGTCTATAGTTCCTCTATATAATGATGTCTTGTCCACTTGTCTATAGTTACATTTTATTTTGTTATTTTAGTTTAAAACTTTGATAGTGTCTAATTTACTTCTTGGTACTAAATACTTTGTTTTCATAGTAATGAATGGTGTTAGTGTTGACTTTTCTAACATGTTTTGTTGGTTGTAATTGTAATAATTGGTACTTTATGATGGAAAATTTGTTAAAAACATGCACATGCTTACAATGAAGTTTTGACAATTCTGTAAAATAAATGGAAAAAAAGAAAGCAGTGTATATTAATTACATCAAATTTTCATAAACTTCGTAGTAAAAACTATTAAATGTGGTACTAGTGCTTTCTCTTTCTTGTATTGTTAAAATGAGTTTGCTGTAGGAAAATACACAGCTGTAGAAAAGATACCTATTGTGTACACATGTATACCAGTGTATTGGACAATTTTACTGTTAATATTTCATAAATTTAAACACAAATAGTGAGACTGGTGAATCTAATCAAATTACAATAATGTAAATCTTGTTATTTCAGAAATAATTTCTTTTATTATGATATTTATGGTAATAATAATAATAAATCTTTTTATATGCTTGTTTTCTCCTTTGTAGGATAAACTTTGGGTTTTCATCTTCTGAAATGTTAAAAATCAGAAGAAAATGTATATTTATATCTGAAATGTATATTTATATCTGAAATGTATATTTATATCTATCAAAACTTGCAGCAGAGGCTGTGGTATTGCCATGTAAGTCCCCTTATGATAGGGTGGCAGTGATGCTAGATTTCTAGTTTGTAGTGTTAAACACCAGGATGGCAGCTATAGGCCTGTAACAGTATTGTACTGACGACTATACTAACATGTACAGTTAACTGTGCCAAAAGTGTTTGTTCAAGTCATATTTTTACTCTACATTTCATGCAATTAGATCAATCTTCAACTAATTTGTTGGTTTTTGCTTTTCTGAAGATTTTCTTGAAATTACACACACTTGTAGAGGGTAATAAGCTCTTTAACCTGATAACCTTTGCAAAATTTTCACATGCTTCGTTTTCGGAAAATTGATGAATATAATTATGCACTGTATTAAAATTGTGGGACACCATTTTGTTCTTTATCCTTGCTTAATAATACTTTTGCTAAAATTTTAAACCTTTACACTGTCCATGCAATATTTCTTGAATACAGCTACAGAAAATTAAACAAATTTTATGGGAGGAATCAGCAAATAATTCTCTACATGCATGTGAAATTTCTAAAAATTCATTTGAAAAATAAAATCATAAAAGGTCATTGAAAATTTGTGACATTGCATGAAACATAGTGAAAATATGACATGGCCGAATACTTTTGGCACGGTTGTGGTTATGTTACCATGTACACACTGAGTTATCTAAGTACCGATCAGTCAGTAGCAGGTTGATGCCATCTGTTTGTGGTTTACATAACCATGTCATGCCAGTGATTACATGTAGATTTATGTACAATTATTGTCCCTTAACGAGGTGTGCTTTCAATTAGGTATACAGAGTAAATTAGATTTATAATGACCGGTGTATCCTATTATACACATACTTAGTGTGTCTGGTGTGAACTATGATGTACACTGGCCTCTAATAGCAGGTAACATATAATTAACAGGGTTCTCATCTAGTAAATAATGATGGTTATATATGCATTTCATTATGCATGCATGAATTTTAGTACACTAGTTAATTTTCTATTACAAAAGAGGGTCATTGTTAGGTCAAGTTTTCTCATGATTTTGGATTCCCCAGTTACATATTTTCAGATGGTACTATAAAAAAAGGTTGATAAAACATTAAATCATTCACCCCAAATGACACATTTGAAAGTCCATTATGAAATTTCAGGGGTGAATGAGTTATTAATATATGTTTGTAAGTGAAGATAGGTGACTAGGACAAGCCAATAGTAATGGCCATGAATAAGGAATGCTCCACCATCAGTGTGTACAAACTACAGATGTCTCAAAGTTAGTGGGCATCACTTAAACTAACTTTCTGATACTGATTGAATAAATGTGATTTTAAAAAACTGATTATCTCCCTTTATTTACAGCCGGAGGAGTGGCAGAGAAAATGGCCACAGAAGCGGCCACGGAAGCAATGAAGAGGCAAGTTGTGGACTCGTCCAAAACCGACTAAACAAGGGAAGGAAAGATCTAACTATATATACTTCAGTTACACAAGAGGTCCCGATGATAAACCAATTATACACTGATATACATGATGGACAGCAAAATCTCGGAACAGAAATTTGACGTGATGATTATAACGGCTGGAGTACTAGTGTATAACACATGGACCAGGTGTTAATATATTGATATGAATTTCAATACAGTTTGCTCTTTAATTTTTTGCACAAATTTTTACCCAGTACAAATTATTTCTTTTGCATTTTGAAATGTTTGTGGAGGTGTTATATGTTGTGTGTGTGTCATGATGTGAATTTACACAATTTGATGTTCAAGTAATTTGAGATACAGCTAGTTTAATTCATTCACTCCTGAAACAGTTCACTATGAACTATTCCAGCCTTATAATTGGAGGAGTTCAAATTTGTCTTCAGCGGTGAATGAGTTATCCCTGAATAGTTTAATTTGTTCACCCCTGAAATTCCATAATGAACTATTCCAACCTTTGAATTGGAGGAGTTCAACTGTGTCTTCAGGAGTGAACAAGTTGACGTTAAGAAACCGTGTTCATTGGTAAAGTTTTCAATCCATGACAAAGATATATGTATTATAGGTTTGTCGGTGTCGTCTTTATATCGTAGAGACATGTATCAACACCAATATCATTGTACATGTTGTCTGTATACATCACTAGGTTAACAGCATAGCTAGTAGATTAGTAGTGTAGTACATGTGTACCTTAACTTGTTCAACTCGACGAATGTAGATTATTCTCCACGTAAAACTTTTGAAATTTGGACTGTTTATGTATGTATATCTTTAATGTAACAGCAATGCTCCAAATGAATGAATTTATATTGTACATGAAGCTAATGCCTTAGAGCCCATCTGAAATGTAACTTTCTATTTCCTCTCTGTATACATGTGTATCCTGTTGACATGTCATCCTGAACATTCCTCTTGTGTATTTTATGATCCAACTCGTTTGTGCGTGTTCTAGATCTCCGGGCATTCTTAGCTTATTCACCCTGAACATACATTTGGGCTCTTCCAATTCAAGGTTGGAAAAGTCCATTATTAAAATTCAGGGGTGAATGAGTTAATTTGTTTTGTATTGACAGCCATAGTGAAGTGTCACATTTCCTTGTATGTTAATTAATACTGATAACTCGACATCCTTAAAAAATAACTAAAGATGATTTTTGAGATGAAATGATACAACACTCCTTACTGGATATGTTAATGTATGTACGTGCAAGTACGTATTAAAAGTTAAAATTTTGAACGATATTCACTTGATATGTAACAACATAGAAATGAATATCGTTGACAGTATTGTTTTCGATAGGTGACTGCATTGAGGTGGTTTTGTGTATTTTTTGCAATTTGAATGACTGGTAAAATATTTACAACAATGAAGTGCAGTTAGTGTTCACCACATGGGTATCGCACAGATCACCAACTCCAGTCTGTTTGTAACTCCCTCCCCCCAACTATTAGGTCAGATTTGTATCACTCCACTATGGCTTTCATTTTGAAAAAAGCCAACTTGCCAGTCACGTTTTTTTTTTCCTGGAATAATGCCACATGTAGAAAGAAAGATTGTAAGAAAATGTAGACTTCCGTTAGCATTTTGTATGGTACTTCCTGGACTGAGAAGCTAGGAGTGACATATTGAAATGTTATTACTGTGTTATTTCAAATCCTATCTCTAGAAAATCCAAATGACATTTGTCTCTTGGAAAAAGCCAATTTTGCAAACCTGTCATTTTTTTGTATCTGTCGACCCATTTATGTTTTCTTCAACCTGTTTTGTCTCTTCTTCTCATTGTGAGGGTTCATCTCAAGATGTATTTTGAAATATGAAACATCAGATGTCAGTCTTTTGATCCTTTGAATTCATAGTTGGGAACTTATAAGGTATTTTTGCTTGATTAGAACTTGCCTTTTAAGCATGAGTGGTAGTTAAATAGAAATTGTAATTTATCGACATCTGTACACTGTATAAATTTTTTTTGCAATTTTGCTGTACATAAATCAGTTATTTAATATTTATTGTTGAAAATTCTGATTTTTCTCCAAGTGCAATGTATACATTTTTGATTTGATTTGTTTTGCTTTTGTACATTAATTTTGTCACTGATGACCTATGTTGCTGAAATTGTAGCGACATAGGGTAAATTTTTATAATTACTGTATCACATAGCATGCTGGTCTTGCACAACTTTCATTTTATCCGTTTGATTTAATGTCAGAATGAAATCTGAACATAATATATACCAGAATTTGGATGTGTTGGATATAGCAAGACTTCTGCATTCATAGAATACTCTAAAAAGATTTCCCTCTAAAAAATGTATCTTTCCATATTCAAATTTAGTGGCAAACCTAACAATAATTTACATATCTTAAAATTATGCTCAGAATAACAAACAGGGTAAAAGCTGATATATTTAGCATTTATAAATACCCTAGTCTTAGTAAGGATGGGAAGAAATTTCCCTTTGAAAGAACTTACATGTAAGAAGATGAAAATTAGCACAGAGTGTCACCTAAATCTTGTTAAAGCTTGGAAAGTAAATTCTCAAACCTGTCCTTCTATATCAATATGAGCATTTAATTTTGGTCCAGTTTCACTGGCTT
Organism: Mimachlamys varia; assembly: GCA_947623455.1. NCBI lineage: Eukaryota > Metazoa > Mollusca > Bivalvia > Pectinida > Pectinidae > Mimachlamys > Mimachlamys varia. The sequence continues at coordinate 46,096,195 of OX392535.1, forward strand.
TTGTGTGCCTTAGTACTCGTGCCATTTCTAGTTTTGCTGGTCGGAGTGGGGTGTCGCATATAATTGAAAGCATTCCTTCATTTAATATTGCTTTCAGCTTTCAAAATATCTCATCACTCAATATTTCCACAAAATTCTGTTGTCTATTATGAGTTGTCCCCCTTTGACTACATTCCTTTCTAAAAGTTCAGTGCATTGTTTTGTGTACAAAAATTAAATACATCTGTTCCAATGAATAATTAGAAATTTAGAAAACAAAATATAGAATTATTGATAATATTTTCAAATGATATTAAGAATGATATTTTTACATCAAGCTTTGGACCACATCCAGCATCAAGCATGTGTCGATTTATAATACTCATTCTTCAGAATCAGGTGTTAATTTCATTAACATTCGAAATTTAGTGCTACATGTATTTTATATAAATTTAAAAAAGATATTTAACACAGAAAAAAAAAATGAGCCAGATTGTTTTAATGTGACTAGTCTACTGTATTTGGAACAAATCATTTTTCTGTCACCGAGAGATTGAATTGTAAATGTTAATGAAGGGAATTTATTTTTACACATTTCTGTAGAAAACATCAATTGTCATCCAATATATTCTGTATAAACTACATCATAAATGTGTAGCTGTTCAAACCGAGCCTTCTACCACCACACTTATACAGAGTAACCATATGCTTTATGTTTAACTGCATTGTATCTAATCTTAATGATAAGCATTTAAGAAATTGACTTATTGTGAACTTAAGTATGGTACAGAGAACTTGATGTTCCGTACCCCCTTGGCAGTGCTAGTAAGTATTCTGAATCTTACTTTGAGGTGATGTATATAGAGCTCGGGCTTAAATCGAGAAGTTCTTTGTTGAAACCTTGTTCAAATCCAAGTTCCTTCATTTGCCTTGGGCTTCACCTTTAAGTACTTTCAGGTATCCTGTTCAGATTACAGTCGTCATATCTCGGGAATTATTTTTCTGGACCATATAAATTCAACTAATTCTTACCCTTTGCTAATGAACCACGGTATATATATATATACGAGCCTGTGCTAATAAACTATTTATGTGACTCTGTGCTAATTATAGTAAATCATCTAGGGCATTGCATTTATTAATAATTCTGGACAGTGAGCGATGGGGTTTACCCAGTGCTAATTTGCTGTATAATGAGAAGGTACTTCTTACGTAGGGTTTGACCACTGGGTGACCGTCTGTGCATACGTAGGGTCGGACCGCATGGTAACCGTCTGTACTATGTAGGGTCGGACCACTGGGTGACCGTCTGTACATACGTAGGGTCGGACGCTGGGTGACCGTCTGTACTACGTAGGGTCGGACCGCTGGGTGACCGTCTGTACTATGTAGGGTCTGACTGCTGGGTGACTGTCTGTACATACGTAGGGTCTGACCACTGGGTGATCGTCTGTACTACGTAGGGTCGGACCGCTGGGTGACCGTCTGTACTACGTAGGGTCGGACCGCTGGGTGACCGTCTGTACTACGTAGGGTCGGACCGCTGGGTGACCGTCTGTACATACGTAGGGTCGGACCGCTGGGTGACCCTCTGTACTACGTAGGGTCGGACCGCTGGGTGACCCTCTGTACTACGTAGGGTCGGACCGCTGGGTGACCGTCTGTACTACGTAGGGTCGGACCGCTGGGTGACCGTCTGTACTACGTAGGGTCGGACCGCTGGGTGACCGTCTGTACATACGTAGGGTCGGACCGCTGGGTGACCGTCTATACTACGTAGGGACGGATCGCTGGGTGATCATCTGTACTATGTAGGGTCTGATCGCTGGGTGACCGTCTGTACTATGTAGGGTCGAACCGCTGGTTGACCGTCTGTACATAAAGTGTAATGCTTTATGTTGTACAAACTCTTTAATGGCATGCTCAATATTTTTTTCAAGTAAAATTTAATATATTATTACCAAATTGAATACAAAAAAATTCTCTTACATATAGCGTTTGTTGTTTGTGATCTACCTAAGAGCTACCTTACTTGTCAAATATATAATCATGGCCCTGCCACATAGTGGTAGATGCTGTATAGTGATCACTGTCTGTACGTCTGTGTCCGTCCGAAACCCATTGGTTTCCATTCCATAACTTTCTTACCTGTCATAGTAGAGTGATGAAACTTTGCAAAATCATTAACCACTCTTGGGTGATGTGCAGTACTCTCTTGCTAGGTCAAGGTGACCTTGACGAAAGGTCATAAATGTCCATTTTAAACATTCAAAGGTGTACTCCAATGTGACGCCATCCCTGTTTTTAATTACATGTAACAGTAACTGACAAAAACTCAAGTTCATCAGGTCAAAGGTCAAGCTCAATTTTACATCTTTTAACTGCCTAACATTTTGTTTTGACATTAAAAAGCAAAGCTGCATTGGTGGCAATCAAGGTGTCGGATGATGATGTTGGTACTCCATTAATAGATTCTTTACATATTGACTTTATTTTGTAATGGCGGGGCCCGCAGAAATGGTTTCTATCTCTGTGTCATCTTGTTGACTGTTATTAGCTCACCTGGTCCAAAGGACCAAGGTGAGCTTATGCGATACCGTGGCGTCCGTCGTCCGTCGTCCGTCCGTCGTCCGTCGTCCGTCCGTCAACAATTGACTTCTTCTTTATAACCACTGATCGGAATTTGACCAAATTTGGTCAGAAGCATCCCTATGGGGTGGGGACTCAAAATTGTACAAATGGTTGGGCTGACCCCCCAGGGGCCTGGGGGGCGGGGCCAAAAGGGGTCAATTTGGCTATTTGATATAAACGACTTCTTCTCTGAAACCGAGCAATGTATATTGCTCATATTTGGCTGGTAGTATTACTATGGGTTGGGGATTCAAAATTGTACAAATGGTGGGGCTGTCCCCCCAGGGGCCTGGGGGGCGGGGCCAAAAGGGTAAGTTGGCTATATTGATATAAACGACTTCTTCTCTGAAACCCAGTAATATATATCGCTCATATTTGGCTGGAAGCATCACTATTGAGTGGGGATTCAAAATTGTACAAATGGTGGGGCTGACCCCCAAGGGGCCTGGGGGGCGGGGTCAAAAGGGGTCAATTTGGCTATATTTTAGCTATATCGGTTTAAGCGACTTCTCCTCCATAACCACTGATAGGAAATCAACCTAATTTGGCAGAAAGCATCCTTGGGTGCCCAGGATTCAAAATTGTACTAATGGTGGGACTGACCCCCTAGGGGGCTGAGGGGTGGGGCCAAAAGGGGTTATTTAGCTATATCAGTTTAAGCGACTTCTTCTCCATAACCACTGATTGGAAATCAGCCTTATTTGGCAGAAAGTATCCCTGGGTGCTCAGGATTCAAAATTGTACTCATGGTGGGACTGACCCCCTAGGGGGCTGAGGGGTGGGGCCAAAAGGGGTTATTTAGCTATATCGGTTTAAGCGACTTCTTCTCCATAACCACTGATAGGAAATCAACCTAATTTGGCAGGAAGCATCCTTGGGTGCCCAGGATTCAAAATTGTACTCATGGTGGGACTGACCCCCTAGGGGGCTGAGGGGTGGGGGCCATAAAAAAATATTTAGCTATATTGATATTAGCAACTTTTTCTTCATAACCACTGATTGGTAATCAACCTTGCTTGGCAGGAAGCATCCTTAGGTGCTCAGGATTCAACATTGTACTAATGGTGGGACTGACCCCCTAGGGGGCTGAGGGGCGGGGGGCCAAAAACCGTTATTTAGCTATATTGGTTTAAGCGACTTCTTCTCCATAACCACTGATTGGAAATCAACCTTATTTGGTAGGAACTATCCCTAGGTGCTCAGGATTCAAAATTGTACTCATGGTGGGACTGACCCCCTAGGGGGCTGAGGGGCGGGGCCAAAAACCATTATTTAGCTATATTGGTTTAAGCGACTTCTTCTCCATAACCACTGATTGGAAATCAACCTTATTTGGTAGGAACCATCCCTAGGTGCTCAGGATTCAAAATTGTACTCGTGGTGGGACTGACCCCCTAGGGCGCTGAGGGGCGGGGTCAAAAAGGGTTATTTAGCTGTATTAATTGGTTTAATCGACTTCTTCTCCATAACCATTGATTGGAAATGAGCCTTATTTGGCAGGAAGCATCTGTAGGTGCTCAGGATTCAAAATTGTACTCATGGTGGGACTGACCCCCTAGGGGGCTGAGGGGCGGGGGGCCAAAAACCGTTATTTAGCTATATTGGTTTAAGCGACTTCTTCTTCATAACCACTGATTGGAAATCAACCTTATTTGGTAGGAACTATCCCTAGGTGCTCAGGATTCAAAATTGTACTCGTGGTGGGACTGACCCCCTAGGGGGCTGAGGGGCGGGGCCAAAAACCATTATTTAGCTATATTGGTTTAATCGACTTCTTCTCCATAACCATTGATTGGAAATGAGCCTTATTTGGCAGGAAGCATCTGTAGGTGCTCAAGATTCAAAATTGTACTAATGGTGGGACTGACCCCCTAGGGGGCTGAGGGGCGAGCCTAAAAGAAAATATTTTATCATGATTACCTAGATACCAATGTATCCAGGTGAGCGATACAGGCCCTCTGGGCCTCTTGTCTTTTCTTGACGCAAGGACATTTTCTTGACAAAGCGTTTGTCAGTTCTTTAAACAAGATACGAGAAACTATCTTGTCGTTTTTAACATGAAATTACAGCTCTGGAGGGCTATTCTTGCGACAGAAACTACAGCCAAGCATTGTTATCTCAAACTTGTATAACTTGAAGATCACAATTAATTTTAAGTATTTTGTTGGTCCCAATTTAATACCAAACTTCCACTAAAAATTTGAACTCAAATACTTGAATAACATGAAGTTTGCTTCACGGTCCCACTGACTAAGGTAATGAGGTTTACTGTACTCTAACAGGCACGCACCTTAACCAGGTCATCGCGTATATCTCGCTGTTCCACTATTAAAGTCGATAATTCAAAATTTACCCAGCTTGTCTCTACTCAAGTTGGTTTTTGCTAGAAAGAGAGGCAGTTGGATTATGAAGATCCCTCTGTATATAAAGACACATATTTGAGTGCACGAGATTCATTCATTTTAACCAAAAACAAATATTTCTAAAGTAAGAATTTCAGCTTTACAGAATAGCATACAGTAATATTTAAACAAAGTCGGAATGCAAGAACAACAAGAACACACACTTGTTTTAAATATTCAATGTATTTTGGGATTACATCCCCGCATTATAATAATTATTGTGTACAGTCACGTTTTCATCCTACACAGTACAAAAATAAATAATAATATTTCAATATTTGTTATTAAGAAAACAGCAGCAATTGTTGCTGAAGTTCTGCAATGGTGGGAAGCTCAGTATGACAAAGTTAAGAGAAGTCGTTTGATATTTCCCATCCACTAGATGTCTCAACAGAGACCAATATTGTCCTCCTGTGTCGTTATTCAAGAAACAACTGAAAGCTAATTACAGGTTTTGGGATAAGTCGGAAAAGACCAAGCTCTAGATCTGTTCAGGAAATTTTGAGGAAAATTTCCAAGAAAAACTATTTGTTTCAGACGCAAATTATAGGTCTGCAGACGTAACAAAATGAAGGGCAAGTTCAGATTATCCCTCAAAATATATATTTCAAAAGTTGCTACTAGGTAATTTATTTGCCATTTAACATTCATTAATTTATTTTCGGATGCAAGTTTATGCTGCTAAAGTATAACTAATCATTTATGATTTCATTAAATTGCCAATAATTTGTCTTGACTTCAAAATGAACATCTACTTGTGGAAATTTCATTTGAATATTAATTAGTTAAACCTGCCTCACATTCTAGTAACCTAAAATTTCTTGTGAAGGGTTTATATGATGACATTACACCAAAAACTTGATGCCAAAACTTAGAGTGTAGCCCATATTGTTAGATTGTTAAAACCTTGGACTAGACTCGTTCCTTTGATTCACGTGGATTCAGTATCTACTTTCAGCGGTAACTTAACATACATTGCTGTAAAATCCAGTCAGCAACTGTATAAAGTTTATATAACCTTTCACCACAATGGAGTCTTCGTGATAAATATATGGTTGATTCTACTTTAGTTAAATAGGAAAAAAAGGATATAAAGATTGCAAGAGCACTTTGAAAATATTGTCCAAAACCTGAGATAGTCTAGCATTCGTAAGTACCTGATTTAAATGAATATCAGGAACTAAAAATTGAATTTTTCATTTAACATGAAATAAACATCAATATGATTTGTCCTATACCCTAGCAGACGTGTATTATTGAAATTGATTATCTTAACGTTTTCGGGGTATTACCTCCCTTTAGTGGTTTAAAAACCTTCATATATTAACAGAATCATTGAAAATTAGTCGCATGTAATAAAACATTAAATAAATTTCATGAATTATTTGTCAGTGGAAGGAAAAATATTTCTATTATCTATATGTGTTTTATATGATATAGCAAATCTTCTAGCCTAAGAAGCCACCAACTAACGCAATAGTTTTAAAGCAGTTCACAAATCGGGGCATATTACCTGCAATGGCATGATGTTTATCACTGTTCCTTGTCATATTACAAATATAATCCACCATATTTCATAGAACATTCTATGTAAGTTCAACTTAGGCAATTTATTGACTGTTTTTAATCTGCATAAATAATTTCTATGCCCCAAAATTGATTTGAGATTGTATTTCACAAAACTCCAAACTAGAAATTAAGGACGGTACTAGCTCTTGCTGTGCTCAAAACTATTTTTAGACAAATTCCATTCCTGAAAAAATTAGTACTTTCTAAAAAATGTAATGAGAAAACAAGCATTTTAAATTTCATAATAACTTCAAAGCCAAAATTGGCAATGTCTTTAACAAAAGTGCTCTGAGAAGCAGACGTAGGTCTTCGATCCTAAATAGCAATTATCATAACTCTTGGATCTGTTTACAGCCCTTTAATAGGCATCTACTGTAGGAGTGTTGGATCAACATTTCTGGAAAAGGAAGATTAGAACCTTAATCATCAACATCTGGCGTGCTTTATAACAAAACTGTGAACATGTAAATAAATTAACATAAAGTGACTTAATTAAGATAATTTGTTGTCAGTGAAATTACTCTAGCATAACTCATTAATATCTCGGCAAAAAAAAAAAGCTCTGATCCTTTCCTTATTTGCTCCCTCACATATTCACCCATTATCACATTTACACACCCTCATCCATTCGTACTTATTTTCAAATTCTTTTATACAAGAAAATGTCACAATAATTTATGTACATACCCATATTTCAAACACATCGAGCTCTGGTTTACACCACAATAGCATTAACTTTTACACATACAACATAACTTATATCTATTCTGACACATATCTAGCAATAATAAACACTATCCTGAATCTCTGTGCCTAAGTTCCCTGTATAATACTGGAATTGTTCAAAGTTTGGAGGTTTAGTTTCAGTACAAGTAGATTTAAACTAAAAAGCTCTCATTCCCTAAGTTAACTCTGCAGTAACGGTTACTTAGAATTGGAATTTCTGTATACTGCTATAAATGCTTGCTAAAATCTCTAATTTATGAAAGCCAAATGTTATAGTCTTGACACTTCAGTTTTCCCCCCAATTTTTTTTTTCTTTTTAGATTATGAAAGTTGCCAAATTAATGATGCAATGTATGAAGTTAGTGAGATTCTTGATAATCACCAGAATTTCGTGAATCAGTGAGGCACGCTTGAGATGACATGTCAGATTCTTAAATGGCTAAAAATTGAAGGAGAGCTAAACGAAAAGCACCAATTATTGACTGGAACTAATGTTTGAAAAAAAAAAAAATAAATAAATAAAGTTGGGTGCGCTATGAATTACCGGTATTTTTTTCACCTATCTTCCCATACAAAAAGACTGTCAAACTTTCAGAATAAAAGTGTAATATTTCTTTTATTTAATTTAATTAAGGATGTATGTTAACTTGATGAATTACACAATATGCATGTGTAAAATATAAGGAAGCATTACACTCTTAACTTTTAACACAAATTAAAGGAATAATGGTAATGTAGCTTGCACCCTTAACTCTTTATAATATTTGCAAGTATAATGTGTGAGGTAGCATGCACTCAAACTCCTAGGATGAATCACAGATAAAATGTGTAACGTAGGTACCATACACCCTTAACACTTTATACTATTTTCACGTATATTGTGTAAGGTACCATACCCCCTTAACTCTTTATACAATTTTCATGTATGTTATGTTAGGTACCATACACCCTTAACTCTTTATACTATTTTCACGTATATTGTGTAAGGTACCATACCCCCTTAACTCTTTACTATTTTCACGTATATTGTGTAAGGTACCATACACCCTTAAATCATCAAATAGAATACAGGACTAATATATGGCAACATTTTCCTAATACAATACATCACAGTAGGTACAATGATTTATACTACAACAAACATTGATGTTTCCTCTTAACATACAACACTGCAACAGGTGATTGTCAAGTCGTTACAATTGCATATCAAGTATATAGAATACCACAATAACAAATTACAATTCATATTAACAGATCAAGTGAAATTTTCACTGAAAGTGGCACAACTGAATTTATGAGATTCCAATTGACTTGAATTTATTAAAATATGAAATATGAAATTAATGTTCTGGCATCACATTGGTTTTTATCACCCAGTCAACACTACAACAGCATATTTTTCACACATGAAGTGGCTTGTGAAATATTTTTACCCTGCTCAAAAAACTGAGCCTGCAGCAGAAATATTGGTTAAATGAAATTCTCCATGATAAATCTATCAAAATATTCATTTCAAATGTGTTAATGTAATCAGCAAATATCATCAATAATTACAGACTGGCATGTAAGAGAATGAACTGTCCGTGGAAATAAATAAACAGCTTGAGCAGAGAAGCACTTGGAATATATATATATAAAGCCTCAGGAGGGACTTGAGCAAGGCTGCTCACTGAAGATTTCAACCATCAGTAACCAATCAACGTCCTCATCATAATTACAAACAGCCAATCAAACTCCTTGTAACACACTAGAGTGATAAACACTTTGTCACAAATAAAGTGACCAACCACAGAAGTGTTATAAACAAAGATGTCTGCAACCAATCACTGTGGTTGTTTTAACCATGTCAGCAACCAACCACAGTGGTCTTTACATTCTGATGATTGTTTCCATGTCTGCAACCAATCGCTGCGGTTGTTTTAACCATGTCAGCAACCAATCACAGTTGTCGTTACATTCTGATGGTTATTTCCATGTCTGCAACCTGGAATCACTGCAGTTGTTTTAACCACATGTCAGCAACCAATCGCAGTTGTCGTTACATTCTGATGGTTGTCTCCATGGTGCATGTAACAGGTAAGCCAATCACAGAGCAGCTGAATTTTAATCACCAATCACCAGCCAAGACTGGCGATACATAACGAGAAAAACAATTTATTGAAGTCATCTACTAAATACTAATGTGTCGTCACTAGCTACCCTTTTCTATCTCTTCTAAACATCGTTTTGCATATCCCTGAATGTCTGCCATGTCGGCCACCGCAGAATAAATCATTTCATGGAATATTGATGGCCATAGTTTGAGTAGTTCGTTCTTCTTTCTATCGGCAAACACAGTCTCTTTCACGATCTCGTTTATGTACGATCTGGCAAATGTTTTCTTGGCTTGTTGTTCCTGGGGGGAGAAACAGAATGGATCATTTTTATAGAATACTTTAAGCATACATACTACAAATGGAAAGAACATAGATTGATTAGTGATATTTTTTGGAAATATTGCAAAATCAAATATTAAATGTTCTTAGTGAACACGCTGCACAAGTAGTTATCAATATTTGTCTTTGTTAAAAACTAAATCTCCAATCTTTTCTTTTGTTGCAGAAAAACATGGCCTGCATTCGTGAAACTGTTATTGAATTCTATATTGAATTCTGTATGTCACAAAAGAAAGTAGTTTTCTAAATTTCCTAACGGCTATTTTAGACTTGCAGCTGTCAATTGCCATGTTATAAATTATTTCACTCCATTACAATATTATCTACATATAGTTTGAGTACAAGAAATTAGATAATTCATTTAGAGATTAGCTAGCTAGCATCCATTGTATATATTAGTAATTTTAATCAACTTGAATTCTGAAGAAGAAAATATACAGTATACTAGGAAATTCTTGCTCAGATTAATTTCAACATTTTAAGCCTCCATAATGAAGGTAACTTCATTACAGCGAACTGTTGTTAACAGTACTACATTTGTATAGTCGTTACATGTGAAGGGGAAATAGTCGTCTAATAGGTTACTATTGCATGGAAAATGGACTTTACTGGAACTGGAGAAGGGCGAACATTCCCTGACTTACATAAACACAATATTGGACCTGAAACTGTTCTCTTGTAAATCTTATTTCTGTGAAAAGGTCAAGTCTAGACATTGAAAATGGTTTAACATAATAAATGTCTCAAAATTTCTACCAAATCATTTAGAATTAGAAATGTCTGCATAAACATAAATGCTCCCGCCCCCATATGAAATTAGTTCTTCATGCTTATTATGTATGCAAAGTTTGATGACAATCACATCATCAGTAGTTATTTAAATAAGCTGGTTACATTACCATGGGACAGGACAGACATGGGTAACACTATATGCCCCCCCCCCCATTTCATGGCGGGGGCATAAAAAGAAAGTATTCATTTATTTATTGCCACAATAACAATCTGAACTAAAACATGGAATCTTAGCTTGAGCATACGAACAGGTGAACATTAAACCTGATGCATTAGATTTTTGTTTGACTGTCACACTTACCGTTGACTTAGAACTAGATGTGTCCGGGCTAATGTAGTTGAGTCCCGACCGCCCTACAAACTCCCCTTGTGACTTGTCAAGTTTTCCTTCCAAGAATTTCTTGGACTTTTCCTCGCTCATAGCCAAGAGCTGCTTCCTCCTGGGAACAGAGAAGATGAGCATATTACAATACAGGTAAGGATGTCAAGGCGTATTACAATACAGGTAAGGATGTCAAGACATATTACAATACAGGTTAGGATGTCAAGACATATTACAATACAGGTAAAGATGTCAAGACATATTACAATACAGGTAAGGATGTCAAGACATATTACAATACAGGTAAAGATGTCAAGACATATTACAATACAGGTAAAGATGTCAAGACATATTACAATACAGGTAAATATGTCAAGACATATTACAATACAGGTAAAGATGTCAAGACATATTACAATACAGGTAAAGATGTCAAGACATATTACAATACAGGTAAGGATGTCAAGACATATTACAATACAGGTAAAGATGTCAAGACATATTACAATACAGGTAAAGATGTCAAGACATATTACAATACAGGTTAGGATGCCAACAACACAACTCATCAAAAAATTCATTTCCGTCTTAGGTAATACAAAGGTCAGTTAGTTAGTGCAATTCTTAACTTATTCAACCATTTAATTTTAAAATGAACAATTCCAACCATTGAATTTGGAAAGTTCAAATGTGTCCAGGGGTAAACCAGACAACCTATACTGAGAAGAGGTCATTTGGGCCTGTAAATTGTAAATCAAACATGTTTTTGGAAAAGACATCAACCAAAGACAAATGTCACCTTGAAAAGTAAAAGTAGCAATCATATAGTAAGTAATATCATTTGAGACAGACATAATTTCCAGGTAGTAAAAGAATTGTGTAGACACCCTCCAATTCAAAATGAGGGCCTCGCTATCATACAAATGATAAAGAGGTGAGCAAAATTATGAATAAACAGCAGAAAACTTCTTCTCGGTAAAAAAAAATTGTCTGGGTTAAAATCCTGAATTACTTAAGGTTATTTTCACCCATCAAAGTGAAATGCTGGGTATGATCGATGACTTTGTTCTATTAATAGCTATTGGGATGATTTTACCTTCATTAATAAAGACAAAATTGTAAACATTGAAAAGGCACTAACTCAATTAAATAAGGAGAATTTTTATGAGAATCTACGAGTACTGACTGAAGAGCGAACAGATAGTTGTTGGCCTAATCTAAATCTATCTAGGAAAACTGAATAACTGACAAGAAACTACCTAGTGTTATACAGGGATGTAAATATACAGGGGCCCAGCAGCCAATGGCCCCTAAAAATTTGTCTGGGTCCCTAGATTTTCTGAAGTTTTGCCATTTAATTACTACTGCAACTTTTCTTCTGAAATGAGCTAAATCAAAACAGTGAGTTTTAATCCCTGTTCTTTCTGTATTTCAAACAAATTAATTCAATTAAAATATCAAGATATTGTTGCATTGTTACGGAAAACAATGACGAACTCTGTCAGTGTTGTTTGTGGCTTTGATTGAAGGTGCGATGGACATGTCATGTTATTATGCGGCCACCAGCTACAAAGGAGTACTTAGGATGGCTCAAAGATCTACGAAAGGTCAGTGAACCTTGTCAATAGGCCAGAGTTCTATACAGCAATACACACTATACACAGATTATACTCTTAAATCATGTTATACCAGGGGAATAAGTCTTATATGACAGGTGTAAATTAGTCTCAAAATACTTGAGATTAAGATAAATTGCAGAGGTGATATCTAAAAGTCCTATTTGAATATGATGATCCTTATCAATGATAGTTCTTAATAAAGTGTTTCAGAGAAAAAATGAATACCACTGACTTTTAAGACTGAATACATGTCTCCAATTATTTTTACACATGTACACCTGTAATAAGATGAGTAAAAGTGATAACGATAGTGCTGTCGCTGGGGCTCGAATCCACGGCCCTGGGTTCTCCAGCCCAATACTCTACTGACTAAGCTAAAGTGAATTTCTTACAGCTCTCACTTGTAAGGCAACCTAATGCACATCTATTACACTATTCCCCCCTTTTTCTAAATCTCCATGTCAAGGATTCTCCAACCTTGAAATACATTCCATAACATTTCAAAGGTAAATTATGGCCATAAGTCGGACTAAAATATGTAAATCTTCACCAAATCAGACCCGCATCTTATCATCCTATATTTATAGATACCATATTATAGTTCAAAGTGGCTGTCCGTTAAAAGAGTAGATGAGCAGAAATTATCATTCGATGACGGAATGATGGAATTGACGGCCAGGGGCAGGGACATAAAAGTAAAAGATTTGTGTAATGTGAATTTTTTAAAAGTATTTTGTGGAATATGAATTTTTTCATATTTTGTCCTATATAATTTTCAGGCGAGACACTCGCAGGAAAACTCTAGTGCATCAGAGTACAATCATAAAAAGACCCTACAGCTGAAAAAACATCAATAATTCCCAAGACCTGAGGAATTGTTCGCCTGCATGAAGACAAAAGCTGTCTGAACCATGATGACAATATGAACTAAAATTTGTATTAAGATCTGTGGTATAAACAAAGTGTTTATAAATGTGTGTCGTTCTACACCTGTCGGGCCTGTAGAGGTCAGCACTGGTAATATATTATACTATTGTATCTGACGCCACAATCACGAATCTTAGACCGTGTAACACTTGTATAGGCCAAATATCTTGTACCTAAGTCTGTATAGATATAAACTGTACAAAACTACAGGGAATCCGCCCAAAGCTTCATCAACTTCACAACAATTTCAAAAGTATTTAATTTTAAATTTAAAATGAAAATAAAATACATACTCCCTGATAATCAATATCATTCCCTATATATACAGAATATACTACAATTATAACTCCATCGATTTCAGCATACAACTTTTTCTATCATAAAATTCAATGGAGCTTTAAACTAATACAATTCAAGTGTTTATTTTTTTAAGAAAGAACCCTTACAAGGACGGTAAGGAAACATATAAAATTTAAATATGAAAATATTTCTAATTAACGGCAAGATTTAAGTTTAAAAGTAATTTGATCAACCTGAATCATTGGTACAAATCTATTGAACCTTTTGGCTATTGAAGTTCTGGAAAAAAACCCAGCTACTTTTAAATAAAAGACTTGAAGTCAACTGAACGTATAACATAACATGTTCGCTATACTTACGAATTCTGAACCATGGTTTCAGACGATTGCACATTTAAGAACTTGAGTGAAACTCGAGGCTTGGTTTTTAATCCGTCACAATTATGATCTTTATCTAAATCGTTAATTATCTGTCTGTTGTTCTCCTTTGAAGGATAAAAGTTTAAATCCCTTGGCAAACTTTGAGCACTTTCCCTCCTGGTGAGCGGTGGGTTACTATGCCGACTGGTTGCCGTGCTTTTCCTCCCCGACGACACCTCTGATTCCTTTTTGAACAGAGGTTCCCGTTTTTGACTGGAATCTATCTCCGTCATTTTGGAATGATGACTCATTTGTTCTCTCCGTGTCGTTATAACCACAGACTCTGAATCATTTTTCTGGATTGTAGTCGTAACATCTTTGCCTGTGTTACAATTTTCTTTTGTTTTAGGTGTCCCATTTCTTGATGTGACAGTTTGGGCCTCAGCATCCCTAGGTTTCTGACCATGGCTGTCTGTGGCTGAGGTGTCCTGAACGAGCCCTATAGTACTACATTTAGCTGTGTGCGACTCAATATCTCGGTTAAATCTACACGGCAATGATCCTCTTATTTCTCGGACAGTAGGAGGCTCAGAATACCGTTTAATGAATGTCCGTCTGTTATGTACATCCCCATTATTATCGGAATTCTTTTGATAGCGAATTTCATCCACCCGAAAATTGGTGCCGTTGTCTGATGGAATTGACTCCAGGTAACTGTGGATATGAATTCTGGTCTCAGGATTACGAATGAGAGTCACGTTAGACTGGGACATTTGAAATTCCTCCTGGGAAGGGACCCAACTGTTGACAGGTGCGTATGGAGACTGAGGGCCTAGATTGATTTCCATGTCCATTCCGTTATCTAATCCAGAACTGAGTGAATGACTTCTTTGAAATTTTGGTTTTGTTTTGATCTCCATTTTGGTAGAACTGAAAGCTGTCATGCTCGCCAGTTCGGCATTTCTGTCCGTATCTATACATAGACTGCGTGTTTGGGCACTGTGAGACAGGGCCCCTATCGTGTGAGGTACGGGCATTGAATTACCGATAGAGTAGGGGTAAGTTGGAGTACTCTTCTTTGGAAAGAAATAGCCGATATTCATCTTCATGAACTGGAGATTTTTCATTGTCTCCATTTTGAAGTATCACAACAACACACTTTTATAGTATGAAAGGTTTTAAAACCCAACAAATCTCTAAATGAATCAGACTCCATAGTGTGAAATCACTTCTTAAAGTGTCAATTCTTGTCTTTCTGATCATTCAAACTGTTACAAACTAAAGATAGCCAGTCAGAACTTTAAAGAAACACAAGCAAAGATTAAATAACTCGTAGAATCTCAATCCCGATATTTAAATCTTTCCAATCTTCATGTACTACACAGACACTACATAATTAGTCCAATGTCCTAGTGTCTCGTAAACCTGATCTTGCAGTAAATGACCGCCTCCTCTTCAAGACTATGTTCTCAGGGCCAAGCAATAATCAGCAGGGTAGATTTTGTCAGCTATTCAATACCCAAACCTATCAATTGCTGTCAAAAGTTGCCAGTGAAATGTTGACATATATTTTTTTTACAGCCAAAATCAAGACATCCCATTTAATCTAAGTCTGTATGCTAGCTATCATTCACACTAATTAATGACACTGTTCTACTCTATAATCTTTATTGGATATTCGTTAAGCGTTCCATTGGCTCCAATTAGCCAGACAAAGCACAAGTGTTGTCAATACATTAAACTGTACAGCTATCAACTGTTCAGATCTATCAGAGCTATATAAACGACGTATTTCGTGATTGGTGACTTATAAAGATAGTTCGTACAATCAGATTGACTATCTGTGAACCTGAACCACAAATTCTTAACACCATGCAACGGATCAGTTAGCGACTTCTACGAACTTATCTGGATCTAGTTCAATCAAGCTTTACTGAAATAATTGTACATAAAATTTTGAATAAGATTTTTTGACAAAATTTTGATCAAGTTAAAATGCTGTTAATATTTAATCTGATGCAGACCATTTTGAATCCCACGATGTGTATGATTTGTTTACTAATTTCAAAATATGACAAAATCAACCAGTCATGTTTTATGATCTTGTAATTTCATTAAGCTACCAATGAAGTCTGACTGATCGCGTCCTGATCATTTAAGAGTTAGGCTATAGATGGAGGAGAGATAGCAGGTATAATTATATACAGCGCCTTGATGCACACCGGCGACATATGTAGTCGATCTTCTGTCAGCTAAACTAAGGCGTTCCAAGACGTTTATATAGGTTGGTAGCTAGCACCTTTTGCCATATCCTTCATGCGGTGCAATTTTTAAGTTAATACTTGTCCTACAGAAATTCCTTCCATGTAAATTTCCACATATGATATTGTATTCCATGCATGCTGCATCGTAACACTTGTAGTCAATTAATAGTAGACTTCATTACCCAGGTATATGAATTTTTAACATCATACATTCACCAAAACCTGGGGTACACAGTAACATTATGAGTTCCTCTCCGTGACAACTTCAGTACATTCTACACAGCAAGATGACCTCTAAATATTATATAACAAATGGAAAGCCTTGATGAAAAGATTTCATACACATTTGAGGTCAAAAACATCCAAATGTTAGCTGTGCAATTTGTCCATCACATTTTCTGCCAAATGAAGAAAATAAAACCTTCGGTCAAAAGTTTCCAATGTTAACATGAGTCAAGAGAATTAGTCCAAGCCAACAGTGCCGAGAGTAAAACACATAGTTTAATGTCCAACAAAATAATTTTTTCTCTATCCATATGTGCTAAAAGTTGAAATCACTTGATTAAATATTCTCTGATTATGTACACTGGTACGATGTTGTCGTCCAATTTGTCTGATACGAATTGTTGTACGAATTGTTGAAGTAATTTGTATTTGTACACATTTTGCTGACAATAAGAGGTTGTTCCCGTGGGTATTGCTGGCTCACAGTTCATCAGTGTTAAAGAGAGGCTTGCACACAGAAACCTTTCACCCTGATACCAAGTCTAACAAACTAAATCAACAACTGGTCAGAACCTCCATTAAAACCATTTCTCCACGTAAAATCTATTATGTTGACAAAGCACCTTGCTGGTCTAATGTTAGACCCATCTACACTTTCAGGGTAAGATTGTAAAAGTATATATGGTCACCTAATGGTGGCCGAACTGACACAATAAAACTGGTCAGTCAACGGTCACCTGATGGAGGTCAGGCTGGTCAATGGTCACCTGATGGAGGTCACTGTGACATAGACTGTCACTGGTGTTTAATTGTACCAGGTACACACTTTATCCGTCCTTAATCAGGAGGCACCATGGTCTATTGGTAGAATGCTTGGCTCATTGTCGAGGGGTTGTGCGTTCAAGTCCCGGCCACAGAACCTGTGTTGTATCCTAGAGCAAGATAACTTTACTCCGCTTGTTCCAGTCTACTCCGCTGTAAATGAGTATGTGGTTGGGCAGTGCTAGAAATTGTAGAATGTGGGCGCCGAAATGGCAGCACCAGTTGTACGCTCCCCAGGGAGTTGAGAACGATATCAGCTGGTTGCTAAGGCCCTATAACCATGGATGATAATTTGTGAACCGCTTTGTGGTGACCTTTAAGGTGGTGATAAAGCAGTATAAAAGAACCTTGACTTATTATATTAATTAATATCCTGACGTCAGACTCTGTGAATTTTCATGTCTCTTTCTTACACTAAATGCTGGAGACTACACCAAGGCTGGGATGTATTGCCATCGGAATTTTTTTTTTTTCAATTCTGAGTCTCATATAATAAAACTGTACCCATGTATTGCTCAATTTTCTTCCAAGTTGTACATCCAGGATCATCAGCGGGAAAGGTTTCAATAATATAAACACTGCATTTTCCCAGGAGCGCCTCACAAACCACAAGGTTTAGTCACGACTATTGTATGATTTAGCTGTCTATTAACTCACAATAAACTAGATTTTCTTTCTTAATGAAGAAAGAGCATGGTGTTCTTCCACCAGGAATCGAACCTGCGACCATAGACTTCCTAGTCTATTGTTCTACCACTGAGCTTAGTGAAAGTTTCATCTAGCTTGAAACTAGAAGGCGACCATAATCCTATCTAAAATCAAAATCTGCCACACTGAGCCCTTGATTCTGTTTAAATGTGTTTGTCCTCAAACAGTACAACCCAGGTTCTACTACCGGTCACCATGGACACCATTGGCTACAGGAAAGAGAACTGTGTGCTTCCCCCGGAGATGGAACCCTCAATCTCCAGGTTCATAGTCAGAGGCTCTCCCACCGAGCTAAAGGGAAATTCCTGCTTGAGCATGTACTATGAAAATCTGCCTCACAATAATCCAGTCAACCAGAGACTGTTTGAAGCTCACTATCTGATGAAGATTTTCTGTATTTTCCCCACACATACACACATGTTTAGTCCAACATATATTGCTTAGTTTAAAAACTCCTCAATGTATGCAAATCCTTCTGAGGTCAAGCATTAATATTTACTCTTCAAACATGTTGATTTCTCTCCTGACCAAGACTTCGGAATCACTATCTCTGTTTGTTATAAATATATATTTAATATATCATACTTGGACCCGGAATTATCAAACATCTGCCTCAATAAAAGATAATTCAATTCCATGCGCTGGTGGTCAGAAATTGGCAGGCAAACTTTTATGACATTCAATATAACAATAAGTATTGTAAATATTGATCAACATCTTGGTCACTACCGGTCAATTTCCTTTCATCTCGGACGTCAATATATGTAAAGTTATTCCAGAGAGACGGGATCCTACAGTAGCCAGTGTCGATTGTTTGAGTCCTGTTAGAGTCAAGATCGCGGACTTGTATGTAAATGAAGGTGTTTATTGGATATTTCTTCCACCAGCGTATGATATCACAGACACGTACATAGTGAGTGAGAAACCATGTTTTTCTGGCTTTAACAGGATCATAAACCTGAACTCTAGGTGTGGAAATTGACGTTGGAAATGCAGAGGTCAATATCTAGGTCAACAACATTTTCTATACTTATGTATCCTTACGTATCATTTCTCTAAATGAAATACATATTACTTGTTAAACCCCTAACCCCAGCCTCATTAGTTCCTGAAACCGTTGGTAGTAAATTATTCCTACCCTTACGATACAATGATCGGACACCACAGGGTGCGACTTGCACTATTGACAAACTGTTATTTTGTCAACATTGAAGCTTGGCATTATTCCCAAGAAGTTAAATTAATTACAAATAAAAATTCTCTCCCACCTGCTTCTGTTTTTTCTATCCTCAAGCAGAGCATTTATACCATAAATATCAAATTTTATCAAAGTAGTACATGCCAGTAGGGCCAAGTTTATCAAAAGGAGATAAGCTTAATCAGTGATTATTGCAAATTTTGATTTCTGTGCATCTTTAAAACACTTCAATTGGATTAGTTATAACTTTACAGATATAATATAATTAGGAGAGTGAATTAACAAAAAAAAAATTGTGTTGTTTAAACTTGTATATTACCTCGTTTCCCCAGTAGAGTTATACAGTAGAAGACTTACCTCGTTTCCCCAGTAGAGTTATACAGTAGAAAACTTACCTCGTTTCCCCAGTAGAGTTATACAGTAGAAGACTTACCTCGTTTCCCCAGTAGAGTTATACAGTAGAAGACTTACCTGGTTTCCACAGTAGAGTTATACAGTAGAAAACTTACCTCGTTTCCCCAGTAGAGTTATACAGTAGAAGACTTACCTTGTTTCTCCAGTAGAGTTATACAGTAGAACACCTACTTCGTTTCCCCCAGTAGAGTTATACAGTAGAAAACTTACCTCGTTTCCCCCAGTAGAGTTATACTGTAGAAGACTTACCTCGTTTCCCCAGTAGAGTTATACAGTAGAAGACTTACCTCGTTTCCCCAGTAGAGTTCTACAGGAGAAGACTTACCTCGTTTCCCCAGTAGAGTTATACAGTAGAAGATATACCTCGTTTCCCCAGTAGAGTTATACAGTAGATGATTTACCTCGTTTCCCCAGTAGAGTTATACAGTAGAAGATTTACCTCGTTTCCCCCAGTAGAGTTATACAGTAGAACACCTACCTGGTTTCCCCCCAGTAGAGTTATACAGTAGAACACTTACCTGGTTTCCCCAGTAGAGTTATAGAGTAGAAGACTTGCTCGGT
Organism: Mimachlamys varia; assembly: GCA_947623455.1. NCBI lineage: Eukaryota > Metazoa > Mollusca > Bivalvia > Pectinida > Pectinidae > Mimachlamys > Mimachlamys varia. The sequence continues at coordinate 46,116,448 of OX392535.1, forward strand.
TTCCCCAGTAGAGTTATACAGTAGAAAACTTACCTGGTTTCCCCAGTAGAGCTATACAGTAGAAGACTTACCTGGTTTCCCCAGTAGAGTTATACAGTAGAAGACTTACTCGGTTTCCCCAGTAGAGTTATACAGTAGAAAACTTACGTGGTTTCCCCAGTAGAGTTATGCAGTAGAAGATTTACCTCGTTTCTCCAGTAGAGTTATACAGTAGAACACTTACCTGGTTTCCCCCAGTAGATTTATACAGTAGAACACTTACCTGGTTTCCCCCAGTAGAGACAGCAGCCTGGACTGAGGGAGCTGTGATGTCGTAATGTGAGACACAGGGCCATAGAGCTTCTCCGCGTTCACAATATCGGAGGCTGACACCTGCAAGGAACACCCAAACATAAAAACAATTCATTTCCTTCAAATACCATCTCAATTCACACCCTGATATTACAAACTTTACACAGTAAATACGAGAACCTACCCTGTAGATTTTCATATGAAAATCTATCTCGGTTTCTTCCCTTACATGCATACATGTAGTTTGTAAAATCTACTGCAAATGTCGCGAAATGAAATCCCGCATAAAGTAATATGAACACAAAAATAACATTTATTTATCAGAGTACATTCAACCTGCATAATAACAGTGGTATTATCGGTTAACACCGGAGTGATTTGTACCGAGGTGTCAAACAAAACCTCCATACCACACACAAGTGTCTCCAAGACTTCAATGGCCTAACGCAGGAGATCAAATCGTTTCTGCCGAGATATTACACTTTGATTATGTCATTGTGTGGTGCTACAGTAGAACACACAATAGTTCTGATAATCTTGATTCGTGCCCGGTGAGGGGGTTTGTACAGTTTATGCTGTTGTGTTAAATCTATTGACGAAATATTTAAATGTCTGTTAAAAGCCAGTTAACATAAAATTGTCAACTGTTTAGGACTGTTGGTTGTCTCCCATTATCGCAGCTATTAGATCGTCTTTAGAACATGATAATGTACCACAGTATGGAAATAAATCCCAGGCTAAGAAACACCTGGGAACCACTTATTATCAATTACTTAAGTCACAGTTAAGTCATTTGTCAAGCTTTGTTAACTTATCTATACTGTGAAATTTAATTTAAATTCATGATATTTTCTTAATTATTTTAATTAAAACATATGTGTTGAACTTTCTAAGACACATGCTGATCTCCATCAAGGTAAATATATTTTGTATGCTGCATCACTTTCAACAGAAATTGAAAAAGAAATCATTTAAAAATTTGAAAAATATTTGTAAAGCCAACAATACTCCACTCAAATTATTTTTGTATGGAATAAAATAACACTTACTACTGCTGATCAATACACAGAAAGTCATTTCATATTGACATTGAAAGAGATCATAGGTCCTTGAAAATGACATAAAGAATATGACTTTAAGAAATAGTCAAAAGAACAGTTTCTTTTTTTAAAAACTCATATAGCTTTTGCTGAAAAAAAAAAGTCAAATGGTCAACTTCATTTTAGCAGACTGGGATGCCTTTTTAAGTCCTAGTTTTTATCACACAAAAAATCTTCAAAAATGTGCCGCATTTTGCAAAATATCATTGATTTTTGTAAATTTCTTTTGATATCATGATTTTTACTCAAATTGATATTATGAATAATTTTGTAAAGGTATACTGATGTCAAGCTTTTTACTCACCTAGCTATCATTGATTTCTGTGCAAAGGTATACTGATGTCAAGCTTTTTACTCACCTAGCCATCATTGATTTCTGTGCAAAGGTCTACTGGTGTCAAGCTTTTTTCTGACATAGCTATCGTTGATTTGAATGTAAAGGTCTACTGATGTCAAGCTTTTTACTCACCAAGCTATCATTGATTACTGTGTAAAGGTCTACTGGGGTCAAGCTTTTTACTGACATAGCTATCATTGATTTGAATGTAAAGGTCTACTGATGTCAAGCTTTTTACTCACCTAGCTATCATTGATTACTGTGTAAAGGTCTACTGGTGTCAAGCTTTTTACTGACATAACTATCGTTGATTTGAATGTAAAGGTCTACTGATGTCAAGCTTTTTACTCACTAAGCTATCATTGATTACTGTGTAAAGGTCTACTGGTGTCAAGCTTTTTACTGACATAGCTATCATTGATTTGAATGTAAAGGTCTACTGATGTCAAGCTTTTTACTCATCTAGCTATCAATGATTACTGTAAAGGTCTACTGATGTCAAGCTTTTTACTCACCAAGCTATCATTGATTACTGTGTAAAGGTCTACTGGTGTCAAGTTTTTTACTATAGCTTTCATTGATTTGAATGTAAAGGTCTACTGATGTTAAGTTTCTTTACTAACCTCGATTTCATTAATCCTTATGTAAAGTTATATTGATATCAAGCTTTTTTCTCATTTAGATTTCACTGATTTAGGTGTACTGATGTCATGCTTTTTACTCACCTCGATATCATTAATTTTTTTGAGAGCGAAGTGTGCCAGCCTGAAGATAACATACATCCGCCACAAGGTAAACTTGGTGACCGGGTTCCCATCCAAGTCTATTGTCAGGTTGTCAAGGCGACGAATATTTGACAGGGCGTTGATTTGTGAAAGGCTCTTGATATTAGTCGCACTAAATGTCACTGTCTGAAAATGTAAAAGAAAACATTCAAAGTTTAGATGATCGGTACAGTATTGAACTTTATGAAATTTAAAATCATCAGATATTGCCAAAATGAAGAAAATGAATTTGTAAGTTCACTTTTTTGAAGAAAATTGTTGACATAGATTTTTTCCTTCAAATGATAAAAAAGATTCATAATGATTTCATTAAGTTGACAAAAAACCATTCAAGCTGATTTCCTCACCCGGGGAAAAATATCAAGTGGGGGATCTTTTAGCAGGGTTGGTTGGTTGTTGGGAGGGGAATATTAAGTGGGTGAAACTTTAAGCAAGGAGGGGGTGGAGAGAGAATTACTTGTAACACAAGAGTTTGAAAGCACTTTTACTTTCAGGCCTGAACATATTGTTATTATCCTGTAAATAAAGATATCATCTGAAAGAAACTCATATTTTCATCACAAAAAAAAAGATCTTCTAGCATTGTTTTGCCGTACAGTGTTAATCTTTCCACCCCTCTACCACTTTAGTAAACCCTTCCGTACATTGATCCGGGGCACCCTATTGTAATCAAGAGTGGTGAAACGATTAAAAGACATCTTAACTTTTGGACAAAAAAAGGTATGAAGACAGACAGACTAGAAAATGCCTGACTTTGAGAACTGACTTACTAATTAAGTCTATGAAAGTTGTTGTAGATTAGAATCCTGTCCTACCTTGTAGAGGAACAAAACACCCTGTATCAGATCAATGTTTACATACATACTGAGAACTACTGTTCTTTACAAGTGTGCAGAAGATCCTGTAACACCGATTGATTTTCTTTCTAATTAATACAACTAGATAACCTAATTGATTTTTTCTTTTTCTGTTATGAAAACCAAAGCTGAACCTAGAATATTGAATGTCGTCAATATGTTCACAACAACAATACTTCAGACAGGCTAAAGACAAGGAGGGCTTATACAATGATATATATTTCAACCTGGAACCATGTAATTTGGAAGCAGAAACAATACTAAATAAATGGATATTAATTATTAAGCAGAGAAAAAGTAAAACTTAAAATATAAAAATTCTGAATCCTCAGGGTACCCAGCAAATACCTGCTATAACTGCCCCAGGTTCCAAACTCCACAAAAGGACTTTCTAGCGGGGTCAGAAATCAGATCTAGTTTGGCCTAACGGAATTACTAATTAGACAAAAAGCCAGACATAATTTGGTGAAAGGAGAAAAAAAAGGTTAGCTGGTTCTACAGTGCTACCTGTGTTACCTAGTTTATATATATATATACTGGTACTTAATTATATCAAGGGCAAGGAAGTTATTCCAACAGTGTAGACAAAATGGTGCCGTCAAATTTTCGGAACAATCAGCTCCTTCATCAAGACACAAAGAAACATAAAACAAATACTTTACATAAAATCAATATAAGAAATATCAGAAAATGGGGTTAAGTAATTTTTAAATCAATAAGCACTTCGGCTAGCGTTAGCTGAAGGCAGAATTTAGAATGACCGTATCATCGTCCACCGAGTACACTCTGTGTGCGAACAACGAAGCTTGAAGATGCTGAAGCTGAAATAACAGATATAACAAGGTCAACAACAGTCTGTTTTTGTCGTTCAAGTCAAAGAACACTTAGAAATGTAACACTGCATCCAGAATTCATGTTGTTAACGAGGTTGTTGGGTGTGTCAGTGTGTGTAGAGGTGGGTTGGGGGTTGGGGGGGTATTTTCATTGAAGGATTTTGCATAACTGTCTGCAATCTTCCTCTACAGGTGAAGAAGATGGTTTGACCCGAAAAAAAGGTTTCTACATACATACAGATGCATTCTGGATGTATGTAATATTTCAAAAGTGTATTAATCTTATTTGCTATGACAACTCCATAGGAAGGAATTCCATTGTTATCCATGGATAGAGTTAGTTATTTGAGTATTGCTTGCTTAGACCAAAGATATAGGAATCTTATCCCGACCTTTCTCGTACAGTTATCCCCATCTTACGCAAACTCGTGGGAACCTGATCAATAGTTCGAGGAATACATGGCATTCAAGTAATTTGAGGTTGGTTGAATATGTACAAACTCTATTAGGACTAAACACACTGTTTGACGAATGAGGGGTATTCAAGTAAACCAAGCTGGATTAAGTGAGGTTTCACTGTATAATGATTTGCTTAGTTCCAAATTTATTTATACTTACATATAATGATTTAAGACACATAAAATTATTCCCATTGTAATACCAGTGGCACAAAATGGCCTGTACATATGTTATAGAACATGTACAATATAAAATTATTTTATATGAGACATCTATACTTTAATAACATCTATCCGTTCATCAAAATTGATGCACAAAGGGAAATGAAATTCTCTTCAGAAATTGTGACTCTTGTAAGTCCTTGAAATAATTATGATTGTGAGCAAGCCCTGTAACAAACAATGTAGTCGTATGGTTGGAATATGACTTTAGCTTTCTCTCTCAGGTAAAACAGAAATTAAAACTAAAATCGGAGTAAATTTGTACTCACACATCCATACCGATTACCAAACACAAGTCCAGTAGAATGTGTAAATATTTCCAAAATCCAATGTTTGTAATTAAACCAACTGCTCTCATTTTTCGACCCAATCTTAGAAATGTATAGTAAAACTACAGAACTGTATTGGATGTAGGTGGATTATTAGATTTTACGGTCAAATGGTTAACAGTTAAATCAGCTTAATCTGGGAACTCTTTTGTGTGAAGGCAGGAATTAACACTGTACACGAGACCTGTGACATGGTCGTGTCTTAGTCTCCCCATTGTCAGAACTCTCTCCGACCTGCCCGCGACTACCTTCTAATAAAATGTACCAGGATACCTTGCAAAAGTAGGGAATCAACTAAAGTGGATTATTTTACACAAAATACCGTATTCGCCGTATTAAGCGACACATATAATTGAAACACTCGCTGTCAATGGGGCGCTTATAGGTGTAGGGGCGCTTATAACAGCGAATACCGTATATGTCAAATCCACTGCCAGGGTGGATAGCTGGCAAGAAAGTGGTTCAAGCACTAGAGTCTGTCTTGAGTCTGGAAGGTAACGGACTCACAGTTTTAAACTCCAGACTGGCAGTACATTTATTGTCTTTGGCACTCAGTGAAATATACTCACAGTATATATACTGTGTGTGTCTTCGGAGTCTAAGAACATGATCTGGTCAATCGCTTTTGAAATCAATAGCTCAGTGAATTAAACGTGTCTGTCTAGAGTTCAGAGGGTCCCAGGTTCAGACCCCAGACTGGTTGTGGTAGTGTTTTTTTCTCTTTGTAACACCAACAAATTCTACATGAAGCCTCTGAGAATCCAGCTATACCAACGAGGAAGATTTCAGATCTAGTGGTTCATGTATGAAGCTTTTAATGCTAATTTAACGGCCTCCCTTCAAACATAAGGCTTCTGGGTAAAGTTGTCTATCGAATCATTTTCTGTTAAACTTGATAAAATCAGGCATATACAAAGGACTTATGTTTATGTAAAGCCTTATTGTATATATTACATAGCTGCCTCCAGTGTTCAAACATATATACACTGGAATGATACACAGAGAATATACCATAATTGTTCAGCAATAGGCCCATGGTAAAGGCCCACTCATATCTATTCCAGTTTGATAGAAGTACCAACATAATAGTCCTTTTCTCTTGATAAATATATATGGTACCAAGCCAGATGAGACAAGGAAAGGAAGCCAAATGGGTTTAACAACACAGGTAAGTGAAGTACAGAGACTTGAGGCCAACAACTTAATAGCTACGGTAGGTGTATAATCCCCAATGTATGTAACGCAGTGAACAAGGGGAAGTAACTCCTCCTGCATTGTGTAACTAGCGACCAGTTTAATAGCAACCAGACTATATGTGTAATGACTGAATGAAAACATTATGTCAATATATCAAATGCATTTTATATGAGTTTTTGACGGCCTGGTAAAACTTCAGAAAAAGATAGTGACCTATGCATTGACCAGTGAAAACTTTTCAGAATGTAGGTTAATCTCTTGGCTATCCTGATAATAACCAACAAACAGTTCGTCCACCATCAAAGAGTCCCACAGGAAGGGGACAACTTTCAAGCAGAAACCGTCTTACAATTAAGGGTTTTTTGGTGGCACAGTGGGTGGCACACTTGCCTATCACCAAGACAGGGTTTGGTGGTTAGCCTTTCACCAAGACAGGGTTTGATGGTTAGCCTTTCACCAAGACAGGGTTTGATGGTTAGCCTTTTACCAAGACAGGGTTTGATGGTTAGCCTTTCACCAAGGCAGGGTTTGATGGTTAGCCTTTTACCAAGGCAGGGTTTGGTGGTTAGCCTTTCACCAAGACAGGGTTTGGTGGTTAGCCTTTCACCAAGGCAGGGTTTGATGGTTAGCCTTTCACCAAGACAGGGTTTGGTGGTTAGCCTTTCACCAAGACAGGGTTTGGTGGTTAGCCTTTCACCAAGGTAGGGTTTGATGGTAAGCCTTTCACCAAGGCAGGGTTTGATGGTTAGCCTTTCACCAAGACAGGGTTTGGTGGTTAGCCTTTCACCAAGACAGGGTTTGGTGGTTAGCCTTTCACCAAGACAGGGTTTGGTGGTTAGCCTTTCACCAAGACAGGGTTTGATGGTTAGCCTTTCACCAAGGCAGGGTTTGGTGGTTAGCCTTTCACCAAGACAGGGTTTGATGGTTAGCCTTTCACCAAGACAGGGTTTGATGGTTAGCCTTTTACCAAGACAGGGTTTGATGGTTAGCCTTTTACCAAGGCAGGGTTTGATGGTTAGCCTTTCACCAAGACAGGGTTTGGTGGTTAGCCTTTCACCAAGACAGGGTTTGATGGTTAGCCTTTCACCAAGACAGGGTTTGATGGTTAGCCTTTCACCAAGACAGGGTTTGGTGGTTAGCCTTTCACCAAGGCAGGGTTTGGTGGTTAGCCTTTCACCAAGACAGGGTTTGGTGGTTAGCCTTTCACCAAGGCAGGGTTTGGTGGTTAGCCTTTTACCAAGACAGGGTTTGATGGTTAGCCTTTCACCAAGACAGGGTTTGGTGGTTAGCCTTTCACCAAGGCAGGGTTTGGTGGTTAGCCTTTTACCAAGGCAGGGTTTGATGGTTAGCCTTTCACCAAGGCAGGGTTTGATGGTTAGCCTTTCACCAAGACAGGGTTTGGTGGTTAGCCTTTCACCAAGACAGGGTTTGATGGTTAGCCTTTCACCAAGGCAGGGTTTGGTGGTTAGCCTTTCACCAAGGCAGGGTTTGGTGGTTAGCCTTTTACCAAGACAGGGTTTGATGGTTAGCCTTTCACCAAGACAGGGTTTGGTGGTTAGCCTTTCACCAAGGCAGGGTTTGATGGTTAGCCTTTTACCAAGACAGGGTTTGATGGTTAGCCTATCACCAAGGCAGGGTTTGATGGTTAGCCTTTCACCAAGGCAGGGTTTGGTGGTTAGCCTTTCACCAAGGCAGGGTTTGATGGTAAGCCTTTCACCAAGGCAGGGTTTGATGGTTAGCCTTTCACCAAGACAGGGTTTGGTGGTTAGCCTTTCACCAAGACAGGGTTTGATGGTTAGCCTTTCACCAAGGCAGGGTTTGGTGGTTAGCCTTTCACCAAGGCAGGGTTTGATGGTTAGCCTTTCACCAAGACATGGTTAGATGGTTAGCCTTTCACCAAGGCAGGGTTTGGTGGTTAGCCTTTTACCAAGACAGGGTTTGATGGTTAGCCTTTCACCAAGACAGGGTTTGGTGGTTAGCCTTTCACCAAGGCAGGGTTTGGTGGTTAGCCTTTTACCAAGGCAGGGTTTGATGGTTAGCCTTTCACCAAGGCAGGGTTTGATGGTTAGCCTTTCACCAAGACAGGGTTTGGTGGTTAGCCTTTCACCAAGACAGGGTTTGATGGTTAGCCTTTCACCAAGGCAGGGTTTGGTGGTTAGCCTTTCACCAAGGCAGGGTTTGATGGTTAGCCTTTTACCAAGACAGGGTTTGATGGTTAGCCTTTCACCAAGACAGGGTTTGGTGGTTAGCCTTTCACCAAGGCAGGGTTTGATGGTTAGCCTTTTACCAAGACAGGGTTTGATGGTTAGCCTATCACCAAGGCAGGGTTTGATGGTTAGCCTTTCACCAAGGCAGGGTTTGGTGGTTAGCCTTTCACCAAGGCAGGGTTTGATGGTAAGCCTTTCACCAAGGCAGGGTTTGATGGTTAGCCTTTCACCAAGACAGGGTTTGGTGGTTAGCCTTTCACCAAGACAGGGTTTGATGGTTAGCCTTTCACCAAGGCAGGGTTTGGTGGTTAGCCTTTCACCAAGGCAGGGTTTGATGGTTAGCCTTTCACCAAGGCAGGGTTTGATGGTTAGCCTTTCACCAAGACAGGGTTTGATGGTTAGCCTTTTACCAAGACAGGGTTTGATGGTTAGCCTTTCACCAAGGCAGGGTTTGGTGGTTAGCCTTTCACCAAGGTAGGGTTTGATGGTTAGCCTTTCACCAAGGCAGGGTTTGATGGTAAGCCTTTCACCAAGGCAGGGTTTGATGGTTAGCCTTTCACCAAGGCAGGGTTTGATGGTAAGCCTTTCACCAAGGTAGGGTTTGATGGTTAGCCTTTCACCAAGGCAGGGTTTGGTGGTTAGCCTTTCACCAAGGTAGGGTTTGATGGTTAGCCTTTCACCAAGGCAGGGTTTGATGGTAAGCCTTTCACCAAGGCAGGGTTTGATGGTTAGCCTTTCACCAAGGCAGGGTTTGATGGTAAGCCTTTCACCAAGGCAGGGTTTGATGGTTAGCCTTTCACCAAGACAGGGTTTGGTGGTTAGCCTTTCACCAAGACAGGGTTTGGTGGTTAGCCTTTCACCAAGACAGGGTTTGGTGGTTAGCCTTTTACCAAGACAGGGTTTGATGGTTAGCCTTTTACCAAGGCAGGGTTTGATGGTTAGCCTTTCACCAAGGCAGGGTTTGGTGGTTAGCCTTTTACCAAGACAGGGTTTGATGGTTAGCCTTTCACCAAGGCAGGGTTTGATGGTTAGCCTTTTACCAAGGCAGGGTTTGATGGTTAGCCTTTCACCAAGGCAGGGTTTGGTGGTTAGCCTTTTACCAAGGCAGGGTTTGATGGTTAGCCTTTTACCAAGACAGGGTTTGATGGTTAGCCTTTTACCAAGACAGGGTTTGATGGTTAGCCTTTCACCAAGGCAGGGTTTGATGGTTAGCCTTTCACCAAGACAGGGTTTGATGGTTAGCCTTTTACCAAGGCAGGGTTTGATGGTTAGCCTTTTACCAAGGCAGGGTTTGATGGTTAGCCTTTTACCAAGACAGGGTTTGATGGTTAGCCTTTCACCAAGGCAGGGTTTGATGGTTAGCCTTTTACCAAGGCAGGGTTTGATGGTTAGCCTTTTACCAAGGCAGGGTTTGATGGTTAGCCTTTCACCAAGTGCATTATTCACCATACACATATTAAAGATTCATATTTTCCCAATGTGGGTCTGTTCCAAATTCACACATAGATACACTACAGCTAGGTCCCACAGTATACATTTCTATGTAAACTGAACCTATGTAATCTGGACACCTGTATAAACCAGACCTTCAGCTATAGTTCCACTATATACATTTCTATCTGAACCGAACCTGTTTAATCTGATAAACCAGACCTTCAGCTAGGTCTTAATGTATAAATTTCTATGTAAACTGAACCTTTGTAATTTGGATACCTGTATAAACCAGACCTTCAGCTAGGTCCCTATACTACTGTATACATTTCTATGTAAACTGAACCTGTGTAATTTGGATACCTGTATAAACCAGACCTTCAGCTAGGTCCCTATACTACTGTATACATTTCTATGTAAACTGAACCTGTGTAATCTGGACACCTGTATAAACCAGACCTTCAGCTAGGTCACACAGTATACATTTCTATGTAAACTGAACCTGTGTAATCTGGATACCTGTATAAACCAGACCTTCAGCTAGGTCCCACTGTATACATTACTATGTAAACTGAACCTGTGAAATCTGGATACTTGCATAAACCAGACCTTCGGCTAGGTCCTACTGTATACATTTCTATGTAAACTGAACCTGTGAAATCTGGATACTTGCATAAACCAGACCTTCAGCTAGGTCCCACTGTATACATTTCTGTGGAAACTGAACCTGTGTAATCTGGATACGTGCATAAACCAGACCTTCAGCTAGGTCCCACTGTATACAATTTTTGTAAACTGAACCTGTGTAATCTGGATACTTGCATAAACCAGACCTTCAGCTAGGTCCCACTGTATACATTTCTGTGTAAACTGAACCTGTGTAATCTGGATACTTGCATAAACCAGACCTTCAGCTAGGTCCCACTGTATACATTTCTATGTAAACTGAACCTGTGTAATCTGGACACCTGTATAAACCAGACCTTCAGCTAGGTCCCACTGTATACATTTCTATGTAAACTGAACCTGTGTAATCTGGATACTTGCATAAACCAGACCTTCAGCTAGGTCCCACTGTATACAATTTTTGTAAACTGAACCTGTGAAATCTGGACACCTGTATAAACCAGACCTTCAGCTAGGTCCTACTGTATACATTTCTATGTAAACTGAACCTGTGTAATCTGGACACCTGTATAAACCAGACCTTCAGCTAGGTCCTACTCTATACATTTCTATGTAAACTGAACCTGTGTAATCTGGACACCTGTATAAACCAGACCTTCAGCTAGGTCCCACTGTATACATTTCTATGTAAACTGAACCTGTGTAATCTGGACACCTGTATAAACCAGACCTTCTGGTAGGTCCTACTGTATACCTTTCTATCTGAACTGAACCTGTGTAATCTGGACACCTGCATAATCCAGACTTTCAGCTAGGTCCCATTGTATACATTTCTATAGATGTGAAATCGTGGTACACTAACTTACCTGTACACCGGGAAACCTTGTCCGTACTTTATGAAGGTGTTTTACGATATCGTCAAATTCTATGAACTTGAAGTAGATGTGTGTTATGGCGGCGGCAGCTTGCATGCCCCAATTCCTGTCCAGCCCCTCGAGGGACTTGGCCCCGTAAAGAGTCAGCGTGTCCCCTTCTAGGTCAGCCAAGTTATTTAGTCCTCCCCCCTGAGTTGTGTCCCCTTGCCTGATCGAAAAATAAAACAAATTCAGTCAGTATTTCCCAAAATATAATAGTTTTTTGATAAATATAATATATTATTAAGCATGACAGCTTTGCTGGAAAATTTTGCTGATTTGCTTTTTATATAACACACATGAACTTTTATGGAGCTCACCATATTACAGAAACGTTAAAAACTTCAATGTGGGAATCAAAATTTTTATGCAAATTGCTTATCAAAAACAGGTTATCAAAATATGTCACCAATTGTATTCTATATCAGCAAACATTAATGACAGAGAAAGTCTATGTGAATCTTCTCTTTAACAAACTGTTACCTCCCTCATATCAAAACTGAATTAGGCTGAAGTTTTATGATACAAACAACAAGACATCAGTAGAAACAAATTCCTACGTAACAGTCGACAATCAGTATCAGGTGAAATGTATGGTTATTTGTCATTTCCTGTCCAATTATTTCAAATTTACAATGTATTTTCAATTTTTCAACTTGCATATCAAGACATAATCAATCTCAGACAATTATTTCAGTTCAAAATACTCTCAGAAGTCTGCAACATTTAAGTTTATATCATACCAATGGTAAAAATGGATAAAAATATGATCCGCTGACTTTCCCTGCAAAAAATCCCCAAACAATACTAGTAAAATTTTGATTGGAAAACAGCATGAATTCAAGAATTGTGCTGTAGAAAGAATAGAATCGTTCTTTGTTATTGACGGAAACAAGGCTTTCGACATACCCGAATATAATAGTCTCCTTGAGTTGTCCACACTTCTGAGGGTCGGCCTTTTTCACACTGTTGGCACTGTTGGTACTGGTGCGGGGCCGGTCCTTGTTGCCCTCCGTGCCATCGTTGATGTTGCTACTTTGGGCACTGCTGGGCCGACTACCACCTCGACTGCTGTACTTCTCACTGGCCAGAAATGTAACATGACCGTTAATACCAAATATGGTGTCAAAGTCACCAAATGCTCGCGTGTCACACATAATTTGTAATTTTATATTTACTGTGTAGTCATTCTAGTCTGCAATCACGGTCATTCGAAGGAAAATAAAGTTCAAAACCAGAATCTGAAGGTTAGCATGTGCTGTGTATCCTTAGACACATCAAGCATGCAAGTTTGGTTGATGTGAACTGATAGCTACTTCACAACAGACTCAACCATTCTTCTTAACTAAGTCCACAACGTTATTTAAGCAGAAAGTATAGGTCAAATCCAGCATCTGAAGATTAGCATGTGCTGTGTATCCTTAGACACACCAAACATGCAAGTTTGGTTGATGTAGGACTTACAGTTACTAAATCACAACGGACTCAACCATTCTTCTTAACCATTTCCATGCTTACACTGATACCCTGTTCTTCGAACAGTCAAGACTGACAAAAAATGAGATTGACAAGCACTCCTTTCATAAAGACAATAATTTCAGGTTTTTACCACTTTATCACGACCTACAGGTCGTCTCAAACCAAAGCCTCCTTCTCCAAAAACCAGCTACTGTAGCTGGTATTTCATTTCTGCTGAATTTGAACATAAAGAAGAAATCGGCTAGCTCATGTAGCCATCTTCTCTGTGTTCTAATTCATAGCTAAAAGACTGGATGATCCCTTCAACACTTGATAACTAACCAACTAGCTAATTATATTCTATGTACACAAACAGTTACACTTACCTATGAACAGATTCAAGGTCGAGGTTTTCCTCGCTGAAGGTCATAGGTTGGACTAGATCGGAGTTGGGTACAGACCCGACATGGTTGGCGTAGATATCGGGCATTTTGACAAGCTTGCCTGTTCTGTTCATCATCGTACCCTGCATCACCTCCCATTGTCGTTTAGCGTTGTTGATGGCGATTCTCTTCTTCTCCTTGAAACGGTAAGGACGGAAATATGTAGTAAAATTACACTGTGGACTATATTTCTAGAAGGAGTTGTTCTGCCTATTTAATGATAGTGAATATTGGTACCAGACCCAATCGGAAATGGAAATAAACAAAATGTTGGGTTTTTTTTTGTAACTCAGGCCTAAATTTGTGGATGATTGTTTCATGTACCAAGTACATATTTGACAAACTGGAAAAATCAAATGTAATAAAACATTTTTTGCAGTTTCTGAGATCACTTTATTTTCCTTTTAAATGACACACAATACATGTTTATTAATATTAGTTTTCACTTTTTTGGTGAGTTTTCCTCTTTGGCAGAATGAGCAAATAGGGGGAAAACAACATGCAAGGTTTATATATTTTTAGAATTTTCTGTTGATAGCTGTGTATAAAATGTTTGAGTCAAAACTTTTAAATAAATAGGTTTGGTTGTAATCCCAGAATTTTCTTACTCTCAATATGATCTCCATATAATTATGATAGTCACCATTAAGTTCATTACTTGCTTACCAGCCCGATCAATACACGGAAATTTATTAGAGCATATACATATAGTTAATCATTTTTATTTCATACTTCAAAATTATAGAATGTTTTGATATACAACAGAAAGTCACAGTCAAAGGGAAATAACTCTAGGGAAATATCCTGAAAAAAAACATGGTAACTTATTTTAAAATAGGAAACAATATATTACATCAGTACAACTAAAAGTTAATGAAAAATGAACAAAAAAATCTAGGTAATAGCTGACGAAACCTATTCTTTTAATTAAATTTGTTAGAATGTGATAACTACAAAATAAAAAATGATTATATTTGAAACCTTAGATTCTAAAATGTTACATCCAATATTAATCTGACAAGAACTTGTTATAAAATTAAAGATTAAAAAAAATAACAAAGAAAAACCACTTAAGTTTGAACAAAACATTAAAAAGAAAAGAAAAGTGGTTTAAATAAAGAAGAACTGTATTGCCAACTTTTTGAAATTCCCATGCAAACCCAAATTATACATCTCCTACAGAGAAAACTTAACATTAATCAAAAAGGCATATTTTGAGTTGTTCTATCATATGCAATCAATATATAGATCTCAAAATAAAGGAACAGTTAAGAGAAAATACACTGGTTGAAAACCCAAATTTAAGGGTAAAAAAATCAGGAATCTCCCTTCGAAATAGGAAGGTTGGCAAGTATTGATTTTGTTATTTTCCATTTTCACAAAAAAAACAGGTGTTTGTTCAAAACTGAATTCAAAGTTAATTAATTTGAGATGTCAAAATACGGAATGGGACTAACAATGAACTTAAAGTGGGCAATTAATCAATTAACTAATCAATTAGGGCTGTTCCATCATTAGTGTTACAGCCTATGGCTGTTCCATCATTAGTGTTATGGTCTAACCACACCATGCAGAAGAACTGAGGCTGCCATGCTTGTTACGGATGCTGCGAGATCCGCCCGACTGAGCCGGTAAGTATATGCCTACCGTGATGGGAGGGGCACTCTGGACTATAGGTGAGGAAACTACCTTCAACACGGCCGCCTTGCTTCCTTCACGTTTCTTTTCCTCCTCCTTCCGCGCCATCACCAACGCAATCCGACGCTCTTCCTCCTGAAAAATCACAAATTATTTTCATTTGACATTAATTTACTAATCAACATCATTTTACATGCACATTTGATTTAACATATTTACCCTTTGAAGACACACATGAACTCTTCCAATTCAAAGTTGGAACAGTTCATTATGAAATTTCAGGGGTACCCTAAAAAAATGTTTATTCCAATCCTGTGTTATTTTGTCACATTCCTATTCATATCTAACACCAACATCGACAGATAATTTCCACAAACATCCTGCAGACCATGACACAGATCCATTCTACGGCTACGAAATTAGATTCTATATTAACAAGCTTATTTCTGTACACCAGTAAAACTGCTGATGATCTATGTGGGATTTTCGTTGATTTTGTTCATCGTCTATCACTGCCTACCCGTTTACACTGTATGCTCAGGAGATGCTTCCCCTTCAGACTTCGCTGTAACATGAAGGATACGTAATCCAGGCTCGCGGGGCTTATATAACTCATCAGATGTACCGTGGTAAAACAAGTCCGTTTTGATCCAAAACTTCAATATTACATCCAGATTTGACGAAATAGTCACCAAGACTAAACTTTCTATCACATTCATTGCGATAAATTCATCACAAGGGGACCAAACACAGGGTTAATATTGAATATTTTCCAGAATTCAGACACATGTTGTGTAGTCGGACAGCCGTGGAATAACGTGGGGTCCATAATCACAGGCATATCGGTATTCTATGAGGAAATTCATTGATACTGGCCCTACTCATCTAATATTACAGTTTCGGGTGACATTGGCGATCGTTAACCCACTAACGCACGAGCCGATTCCCCGACAATAATACCGACATTTAATAGGTTTAAACACAATACACATACAGAACATAGAGGAACCGACCAACACAGCCATGTATAAATACATAGCATTAAAGTACTGGACGAAGATCTGTCCCTACAATTAGGTCTACAGATAGCTTCAAGGTTTTAAAACCAAATGACTACATTAATATTAATGCTACCCTGAAATCCTTGGCCTAATTGTGTTTTACAGCTGCCCTTTCATATGACAATTCATATATAATATTATGATCATGGAAAAAAAATGAAAATTTGCATATGTTAATTTGGCTTTATTTACATTTTGTTACGTACAAGCCAGACCATGATCACAATATTATCCCAATTTAGACTTTTGATTTGATTAATTTACAAAAAAAAAATATAGTCTTTCCCCTGGTATTAGTTTAACTTAAAGGTATATACTCAATCTGGTTCTTCTAAACTGTATTCTCAACTTTAAAAAAAGTCTTTATTTAATATTACACCATTCCATGCATTTCCTAAGTTTGACCTCTATGAAGTCAACACCAAGATTATTTCAGCTGTCCCTAATGATAAGATGGAATGTTATGTATAGTTAATTAAATGTATTTACTTTAAGCCTGCTTTTATTACAAAGACATGACATTGTAGCTGAATTCTATAGACATGAAACTCTATAGGAAATAATATAACTTTCCAATGTATTTTTATCATAAAATATGCATTCTGTATATATATATTTAAAGAACAAAATAAATTTCTTGTCACATCAATACACAACAGATCAGTAAAAATAAAAGCTGTTAATCTGTATGTACACCCCCACACAGGAAAGGCTATTGTAGGATGGCAGTCAGAATCCAGCCTTCTCAAACTTCAGGCCTTACCCTGGTCTAGCTTATCACTTTGGGACAGGTAAGATCCTATATATAGAACCAATGATCTTTTCTTTAGATTTTGTTGTTATCTGTAAGATCCTATATATAGAACCAATGGTCTTTTCTTTAGATTTTGTTGTTATCTGTAAGATCCTATATATAGTACCAATGATCTTTTCTTTAGATTTTGTTGTAATCTGTAAGATCCTATATATAGTACCAATGATCTTTTCTTTAGATTTTGTTGTTATCTGTAAGATCCTATATATAGAACCAATGGTCTTTTCTTTAGATTTTGTTGTAATCTGTAAGATCCTATATATAGTACCAATGATCTTTTCTTTAGATTTTGTTGTTATCTGTAAGATCCTATATATAGAACCAATGATCTTTTCTTTAGATTTTGATGTAATCTGTATTATAAGATCCTATATATAGAACCAATGATCTTTTCTTTAGATTTTGTTGTAATCTGTATTATAAGATCATATATATAGAACCAATGATCTTTTCTTTAGATTTTGTTGTTATCTGTAAGATCCTATATATAGTACCAATGATCTTTTCTTCAGATTTTGATGTAATCTGTAAGATCCTATATATAGTACCAATGATCTTTCCTATAGATTTTGTTGTAATCTGTAAGATCCTTTATATAGAACCAATGATCTTTTCTTTAGATTTTGATGTAATCTGTATTATAAGATCCTATATATAGTACCAATGATCTTTTCTTTAGATTTTGTTGCTATCTGTAAGATCCTATATATAAAGTACCAATGATATTTTCTTTAGATTTTGTTGTAATCTGTATTATAAGATCCTATATATAGTACCAATGATCTTTTCTTTAGATTTTGTTGTTATCTGTAAGATCCTATATATAGTACCAATGATCTTTTCTTTAGATTTTGTTGTAATCTGTAAGATCCTATATATAGTACCAATGATCTTTTCTTCAGATTTTGTTGTAATCAAACTTATTAAATGATTTTATATATATCTGAAACATAATTTACAAAACACTTCTTCATGACCAATATTCTACAAATGCGACCAGAGTAAGCTCTTAACTTATTCACCTCTGAAATTTCATAATGAACTGTTCCAACCTTTGATTTGGAAGAGTTCAAATGTGTCTTCAGGGGTAAATGAATTTAAAACAGTATAAGCCATACATGTTATAGCTATCTCATAAACAACTCTAGTGAGAAACAGATCATGACTGAAATGCAACAAAAGCATGTATCTGTATAAATATATAATGTTTCAGTGATATACTGTATAAGTAATATACATAGGGATGTAGCAGAGGAATGATGTTGGGGTATATTTCTTAAAATCAGCGTCATATTTCTCAGAAGTGAAAATATATTTCTGTAGATATCATGAATATGGGTACCAGGTAATTTGCACAAGATAAATATTGATTTCTGTTGCAATCAAAAATTAAAAATCTCAGCATTTTGTTTTTTAAATTTGTAATTCAAAATCTTCAAGAGACTACAGGTTTGCTCATTTTAAAATCATTTTTAATCATGCATGTTAAACAATATTGAATATCAAAAAAGTTCAAATCAAGTATTTAATAAAACATTAAGCCAAATATAAATCTTGAGCGGTAAGATAAGATTGTTACTTCACTGACTAGTTAAGGGTCCCTGCAACACTGCCTGTTGCTTTCCCTGTACACAGTTACCTCCCCTTAACTTTCGTTTAGATATAACAGCAGAATGATTCAGTCAGGACACTACTTTCAGCCAGGTTAAGCTAAATATGTAGGAGTGATAGTTTAACAGCCTGAAGTTCAGTCTTATGACCATGCCTAGCTCCTTGGAGATTTTTTTTACAGTGTGGTAGCACTTCTCTTGGGTCCAATTAATTTAGTACATCTTTATTATTTCTCATAAATGCCTCACAAGGTCTAATGCTTTTTCTTTCTTTCTTTTTAGAAAGATGACTTTTCAAGGATAGAGCCATGCCAAAAATAACCCTAGTTTTGGATACTTATAAGTAAAATATAAATGGCAGTGGTACAAGGATCCTTAAGCTGGAGGTAAGTTTATTATCCACAGCAATACCAGACATAGGAGTATATATATATACTACCCGTCCCCTTAGGGGAAGGATGCTGCCCGTAGGGGCCGCGGGATAGGGGAGAGAGGACAAGGGATCGGGATGGTGGTAGCCGCTCGGAATCACTGTGTTTGTTACTACCTTTGGGAACACGTTATAGGATGCCTGTGGGAAAGATTAAACATGCATGTAGCATTGGAGAATAACTATTATTCTCCAAAACTTACTATGTACCTTTACTTATCTATACTTGCCATTGCCAAAACCTATAATCTGATTCAACCCTAATCCTAAAACTCCACCCTCTAATCTTCAGACTCTGCCTTCTTATCTTCAGACTCCAACCTCCAATCCTGAGACTCCAACTTCCAATCCTTAGATTCCAACCTCTAATCCTTAAACTCCACCCTCTAATCCTCTGACTCCACCCTCTAATCCTCAAGACTCCATCCTCCAATCCTTATACTCCACCCTCTAATCCTTATACTCCACCCTCTAATCCTTAAACTCCACCCTCGAATCCTTATACTCCAACCTCTAATCCTTAAACTCCACCCTCCAATCCTTACACTCCACCATCTAATCATCAGACTCCACCCTTTAATCATCAGACTCCACCCTCTAATCATCAGACTCCACCCTTTAATCCTCTGACTCCACCCTTTAATCCTCTGACTCCACCCTTTAATCCTCTGACTCCACCCTCTTATCCTCAGCCTCCACCCTCTAATCATCAGACTCCACCCTTTAATCATCAGACTCCACCCTCTAATCATCAGACTCCACCCTTTAATCCTCTGACTCCACCCTTTAATCCTCTGACTCCACCCTCTTATCCTCAGCCTCCACCCTCTTATCCTCAGACTCCACCCTCTAATCATCAGACTCCACCCTCTAATCCTCAGCCTCCACCCTCTCATCCTTAAACTCTGCCCTTAAATCCTCAGACTCCACTCTCCAATCCTCTGACTCCACCCTTTAATCCTCTGACTCCACCCTCTTATCCTCAGCCTCCACCCTCTAATCCTCAGACTCCACCCTTTAATCATCAGACTCCACCCTCTCATCCTTAAACTCTGCCCTTAAATCCTCAGACTCCACTCTCCAATCCTTAGACTCTGCCCTTTAATCCTCAGACTCTGCCTCCAATCCTGATACTTCACCTTCTAATCCTTAGATGCTTTGAGTCAAGAGCTTATGTGATAGTCTTCTGGGCGTATTGTTGGATAAACATGATATTCTGTTTCCATAATTCTTCAATGATTTTGACACTTTATCATAGTTCTAAAAATGAGGCTAAAGCATCCCATAAATCAAAGCTTCGTGATGACAAGGTTACAATGTACTAAGTTTAATGTAAAACAGTTACAGAAGTTAATAATGAATTTCTACAGTTATATACCTTTACCAATAAACTCACCGATACCTTGTTAAAGAATTATAATCTCTAAACTACACCACTACCTCTACATGCTTCTGTCAGATAAAGATTTACAACACTAAAACACAACAGCTACAAGCTTCTGTCAGATAAAGATTTACAACACTAAAACACAACGGCTCTACAAGCTTCTGTCAGATAAAGATTTACAACACTAAAACACAACAGCTACAAGCTTCTGTCAGATAAAGAATTAAAAGTTAATTTGGTTTTATAAAAACAAGTTTTCGACATATTTCTTACTCAAGATGAATTAGATGCTGATGTTCTGATGCAATGCCCAATAGCCTTTCCTGATAGTAACTAACACACTGTAGGAACAAGGCCTATATATGATTCCCGCAATATCTTAAATTTCTGCAGACATTTCTTTTGCATAATAACAGTGGAATTCTTTTGATGCATTTGTTGTGCAACAAAGGTAGCGTACACCTTTAAGTCTGAATCCAATTAATTTAAAGACAACATATCCAAAACCTCAAAACAATATAACCCCTTCTCCCATTTTTTTAAAAATCATACTTATATAATGCAAGTTCAAAAAAATGTCTCACTAGACAAGGTAAAGAGTGTCTTTACAACAAAAACCATTTGTACACAGTGATCTGAGACTAAAACATCTGACTGACCGTGACTCGCTTCATGTCGAGCTGTTTGAGTTGCTGCATGTGTCGGAGGACAATCTGTTTGTAGTACTGTTCCTGCGTGATGGGGTTGCCATCCAGAGTTATCTCCGACAGACTGTTGGAGTCCCCCAGACATGCGATGTCCTCGAAACTGTAACAAAACATCAAATCTTATAATCCTGGTGTTCTTTAACAAGTAAAGAGAGTTACGATTTTAATGTGAATGGATTTAATTACATTTTGTATTTCGTTTTTACATCCTAATAACAGTCATTTAAGGATGTGCCACCTGTTTTGGAGGTGGATGAAAGCCGGAGTACCCAGAGAAAGACCACCGACCTACAGTTAGTCCTTGGCAACTCCCCACGTGGGTTTCGAACTCACAACCCAGAAGTGAAGGGCTAGCGGTAGAATGTTGGAACACCTTCATCACTTGGCCACAGCGGCCCCTTATACGCTTTTAACTCTTTCCGTACTTTGTGTTCTTTCCGGATGTCGTACTGGAAGTAGTTATTAGGCTCACCCCCAGAAGTTTAAACAAAATGGAAGACTACATGTGCATTTTTGGTGTGTTGTTTTTTTCATATAAAACTCAAAGGTTAGGGTTATCTTTGTACATAATTAAGAACTATTTAACTAAATAAGATCTAGATGTCAGATTGATCACTCTGAAACGTCCTATACACTGATATCTGAAATACAAATGTAGCAAGGCCGCCATATTGTTTACATTAACAACATTTTGAGAAATTATCACCTATTGCTGTAACGCAAAAACATGTAACCCAAGGGAAATAAAAACGAATTTGTCAACAAAAATGTTTGATTCAAAAGTTTTGACCACCTTTTATTTGTCATTGCATCATGCTTGTTTATGTCGATTGATGGTTTCAACAAATCAACACTTCAATAACGTCAACTAAGCTTGTCGACTAAAGTCGACAACGGGGAAGAGGGAGCTATAAATCATGTCGACTATAGTCGACAACGGGGAAGAGGGAGCACATTTTTATGTCGACTATAGTCGACAACGGTACTGAAAGAGTTAAATTAAGAAATATCTTTTCAAATAAGCAACAATAAGAACCATAGAGGTCTGATTACAACTCAAGTTATCGCATGGAAACCTTTGTTAGGACGGCCGTTCTATTTATAGTAACAGTTACCTTGATCTTACACCTGAAAAGAAATTCTTAGCAATATTGAAATTAAGATTTTCAGTATTCAGGAACCACTGTATGAAGTTTGAGTTTGATGGGCCCAAGAGAACTCAACTTATCATACAGTTAACCCCTATACAAATGATACAGCTGACAAACAGACTAAGTGACCCCTATATGTCACTTTGTCAGGCAACACATAAACCACAGCACAGTGAGGTAGGGGTCGTAAGTACATTATTGGAATCAATCAGAGATAAAATTTGATGGAATTTCGAAACCAGAAAATCTGAACCAGATACCAAATCAACATCCCTGTGTTATTCCACTCTCAGACCATTGTATAAACGTGCTGACGTGTTGGATAAATATATGTTATATACCACTAGTGGAATATGACCTTCAAGACTTTTGATTGGTTGATAAGTTGAACTTTTTGAATGCAATGTGCTGATTGTTGACGTCGTCACAATTTGGCGGGAATTTATATATACGCCCAAATATCATCCACAATTCACAGAAAATAACACTGCCACTGGGATTTAATAGTATTGTGGTAGAAACAGGTCACGCGACTCGTTATTGGATATGGAATTGATTTCACTCTCGTTAATTTTTTTAAGTTACAAAAGACACTCGCTAAAGTTTGAGATTGTGTCTTTTATAACTTTTAAAAAATAATTAATTCCAGTGAAATAAATTCCATATCCAACAACCACTCGTTGTGTAGCCTCTATTTACTTTACAACAAGTGATCGAATGTTGAAGTATGAGGGGTCTTACTGTGGGAGCAAACCGGAGTACCCGGAGAAAACATACGTACGTGGTCGGGCAGGTGACCCCTGGATGATACCTTTTCGCGACCTGTCTAAGTGACTATTAGAGGTTAAATATTATTCACTTTTCAAAGGGACAAAATTTCATTAACACAATAATTCTGAAACCACAAGACTCAGTGTAAGTGACTATAATTGAGGTTTAATGTTTTTCAACAATCACAGGGACAAGATTATTGAACACAATAATTATTACATCACAGGACCCTGTGTAACTTACTATTCAGATGAACGACAGTCTTTCAACCTGTGGCGGTACTTTCTGTAGTGCCACATAATTCTCTTCTGTTATAAATCCGACAAATCACACAGAGCCGAAACTGTTCCTTACACGGTATATATATATATATATATATATATATATATATATATATATATATATATATATATATATATATATAACAGCAATATCAACAATCAAATTCCAGAAGTTGCGTCATTAGTCCTGATATATTTGCTTTCTGTGTAAACACACTACAAGGCAAGTCACAATGCAAGCTCCAGTGTACAATCCTGCTGCACATCAATATAATAATTTTTTTTGGCAAAAATGGCTTTTGTGAAAACGTCACTGACAGGGAAGTACTGCAGGTAAATTTGTCTAAAATTAATGTTTATAATGCAACGTTAATTCAACATGTTTTTAAAAAATTAAAATTGAAGGTTCTTCATAGAAATTATCTGTCAGAATCAAAACAAGATGGCATAGATGTTTTTCGTTTCAAAGCCTCACAACAGTGAATCCATATACCATATGTTCTATCTTTAAAAATTCATGACATACTGAATATTACACTCTAGTTTTCAGTATCAAGCTGTTTGCTGGTAAATACGATACTAAAACCTGTATTATATACACCAGTTTATAAACATCTCTCTAAACACCTATAGATCAGTCAGTGTTTTCATTGCAGTGTGCTTTCACTATCTATCCACATATCTTGTATACATTGACTCTCGATTTCTTCACGAAAAAATCCTTTCTAAAGGTCTAGTCGTGCTAGTGTGACTCAATAACACTAGGAGACATTTCCATATGTTAATTGACCAACACATGCTGTTAAACCCTGGTATTCACTTAACATTTTCAATTCCATCAAGAAAGAAGTCCTATATGCATGAAATATGCATTTCCTTCGAAAGGCCGGATTAGAATCCCAAATGCTGTACTTCCAATGTGAAAATATGGTTGGAAATATTTTGAAGTGTTTGAATATGTTTCAAGAATATTTGCACAAATGCCAAAGTCAGTCCCATATAAACTCTGAACGATTAACTTGCCACACAATCAAATCCTATCGTCACTGTGGTTTAAATAGGAGGAGAGCCTTATGTCACTTTTCATAACTATATTGTCAATATTCATATTGACCAGTATATCAGACTTCCAGGTCTCAGGCAGATCCATAAATCCTTAGAACATAAGAAATTTTTATCTTTGTTGATCAAATTTGAACAAAAACATAATAATCCTTAAAACTGTTCTGTTGATCCTTGGAACATGAGTAATGTTTTATCTTTGGCGATCAAATTTGAACGGATATTACAATTCATAACACTGTTCTGCAGATCTTCAATCCAAAATATTAATTCAAACCAAAAAAATAAATATTAAATCTTTTCCGATAAAAATGTTTGATAAGTTCAATAACACATTAACACTGTCAATAAGACTGTCTGTAGTCGTAAATAATCTGTTTCTACCAGATATATCGGTAAACACATCTGTAACTCCCGTCGGGTTGTAGTAGTTACAAAGTTACCGGCCAACAGGCTTACTCATAAGAATTAAGTCCCAAATGGCACATCGTTTTAAATAAGACACAGGATTTTAAAAGCACTTTTCGATCCCAGACGTCAAACTCCTTGACACTTTTCCTTTATCTCCCTCAAACAACTTTGGACACGTAAATACTTCTTGAATGTGACTTTGAGCGGCCGTGGTTTTATAAAAAACATTGGTCTGAAACCTCTCGTGTCAACACTACATAATCTCTAAAAAAACAAAAGTGAAACTAAATTTTCCACACGTTTCTTTATACGATTGCTTCCTGTTTGTCAAAAGGTCTGGCTGACATTTTCATAATGACAAACCAATCAAACTGATATGTGACAAGTTTGGTTAGTCTTAGCACTTTCAGTTTTCGAGAAACTAAATTAAATGCAGAAAGAGATGGTGTCAAAGTCAATGGACCGTGAAAGATACACCACATCCAGAATTTGACGCATGGGTCAATTCACAACCTAAGATGCTTCTATGGTCAAAGTTTGGTTGGTCTAGCACTTATACTTTCAGTGAAACTGACTTAAATGCAAGAAAATTATGTTGATGCCGCTGTAACTTTGCCGGAAATGCAACACCTTAGTCTCGCTTCCGTTACTTTGTGGTGGCGAGACAAAAATGTCTTTGCTTGTGATAATTGTCACAAATGTTTTACAATTATCACCAAGTACCATGTAAGCTGTGTATAAAGGCCATTATTTCACAATAACGTCTGCCCAGCATGACATAAGTGCCATAGTTAAAAGCATCCAACTTTTTGTTGCGTTTCAATTTTAAGGAAATAACGGAGACGGATAGATCCTGTTCTCACATCCATGATTTGGTAGAATTTCCTCAATTTGTGGTCATTTCAAACAAACCACATAAAATGAACTGATCCTCATGATTTTGTTCAGATATCTTAAAGAACCATGTAATTATTAGAAACATCACAACCATACAGTAAAATTGTCGCCATATCGAACCGTTTCCTGATATTTACAGTTGAGAACGGAATACATTAATTAATATCCAAGATCCCAGATCACAAAATAATGACGGGACAAAAGACTGAGTTTGTCGTTTGATTCAGTGCCGAGATCAATGCTGAACTGCTCAAAAATCCTGGTTGGTCTTGTTTTATGTTCTAGTCTATTTTTGTAGTGAAGTGAAATGTTCTGAATAAACTCTCTCCAACACACTTGTCCAGGTGAATTAATTATGTATGTCCAAACACAGACTTTCAATCATCCATCCTGTAAATAATACAGAGTACTTCAAACAAGTCCTGACCGCTGTCACCATTAGCTGGTGTTAGAGGGTTAAATCCGATAGTCTTATTGACAAACCCTTGATACACCCTCCTAGTTTAAAAATACAACTTTCAATAACAATTTTACTCAAAGTTTTTTTCTTTGACATCTTTCACTTTAAACGGCTCCCCCTGTTTCAAGTGGAACTTTGATTAAATGTCAACAGAAAACGATCAGTTATTTCATCGCACCGACATTTCTCCTAGTCTATCCGTTCATTATTTAGAATTTCTATATAAGTAAATATATCACACACAGTAGGTCACCTGTGCCTTATTGACCTTACGGATGGTCAGACGTCCAATAGAAATGCAGTTAGACACAATTACCGGTTAAATCCCGAGACAGACATAAAGTGACGGCTTTAGTCCCTATAGAGTAGCCTAAACAAACATCATATTCAACAGCAGTGTTTAAGTCCACCTCTAAAAAATACAAGAGAAAATGTCTCGAAGGCCGCTCTTTGTTAAAGTTGACGTTGCAATTGTTTTTTGGTTAAGTCCATTCCGTAGCCTACCTTTTTGTACAATCACAACACTTGTTCAGTTTAAGTTAATATCCAAACAAAAGTTATATATCTATATAAAGTCAATTATATATCTAAAACATGGATAAATAGAATATCATACTGCGGTAATATGAATATCATAATGACATCTTTTATAATTCTATTATCATTTTAATGTAATTATAGATCTGACTTCAGAATGTACCTTTGAAATATCCTCGCTCGTATCATAATAACTTAAATCATATAATTATATCTTAACTTGAAAAATTTCTATTAAATAAAATTAAATGGAGAATGACAGCAAAATGAGGGAATTAACATTCAAAAATATCTTTTATACAAATATTCCTTTAAGAACATTTATGTCTCGAAAGTAATTTCATTTTGAATTTCTAATTTCTAAACATCTATAATTGCTTTCATATCTTACAGCACAAAATGAGAGCTCATTAAATGAATAAAGGCTAACAGTTTTGAAAGTAAACAATTCCAAATGGCACTTACTATACTTTAATGAGGTCCATATAAAGTTTTAATAACCACTTGACAACACCTCATTATTGACCCATGAATATCATTCCATGAACTATACTCATTAAAGTGCATACTTTTAAATTACCATTTCATGAGACCCATTAAAAACACACATAGAAAATTGTACTTTGAAATATTTATGAATTATTACCCCAAAATAATACTTCTATATCACATTTGATGAAAGGTGTAAATTTATTTCGACCAATGTTTGCTTTTATAAGCTTCACTAATTACCTGGTACTGATCAAATGTTCAACTTGGAATTCAAATAATGACAAATATTTGCTTAAAAAATTCAATATATCAATCTTTCTTTGATGTGTATGTCATCAGAAATTCAAGCAGCTTTCAAAACACTAAATTAATTCTTTTAAATCTGACTTCAAGTTAGTGTTGTTTTTTTTCCCGCAAACAAGATTTGCCTCCCATTTCGGTAGGTTATTTACATATGATATGCATGTTAATACTGTTATGACATCATTAGTTTCCTAAGCGAATTAAGCCTATACTGTTTCAAGCATATTTACATCGGTTTTCAAGCAATATGATGATGCCACAACGGAAATTGCGTACAAACGAACCTAAAAGGGACATAGCTATTGTTTATAAAAGGACCTAATATGAAAAATAAGACATAGAATATTCAAATCTACAAATCTTGCATTACATTCAATATACCATGATAACAAAGAGTGAACAAACATGATATGTTCTCCTTGTTGAACACTGGCCAAATTTCTCATGACTTGTAAAATATTTCAAATCAAATTATATCACTTTCTTACCTTATGTTCAATACAGATGTAAAGTTAACTTCAAGTTAAGGAGATTTCCATTCCTACTTTTCCTGGTCGATCACACACTATATAATTATGATACTAGATACATACTTAATATGTATGGGTCAAGTATAGTATGTCCATATACTTCTTAAATAGAACCTGTGTTTCTAAAAACAAACACATTGAACAGGAGATAGCAAAGGGTGATATCAATAATAGTCCACAATTGAAAAATACCTACGTGATTATTTCATATCTGGGAGACACCCAGAAGATACAAACAACATTCTCGAGGAATAGAAATGTAAATAGATCCCGACAAACGAGAAAGGAAACTCGACACAAAGTAATATAACTCTACAACGAACACCAGAGGATCTAAGAATTTGGAGTTTCCTATTGTCGAAATTATAAAGTAAGTCGACTTCTTTCTATGGAACAAAAACTTTAATTTTCTTGTTAAGGAGAAATTGCGACAAGTGTTTAAAAAGTGGTCCTATTTTACCGTCCATGTTTGGTATTTGATTTCATGATCCATATATGTTTGTAGTTTTACAATTTCCTTCTGAAGACAAAAGTTATTTGATGACTTTTCAGAACTATCAATTTCACAGGGAAGCAATTAATGTGAGTTTTTATATTATTCAGTTCATAATTATCTGCAGTGTGTTAGCTTTCATGAAGAAAGAGATATTTTGTACAAAGGAAATTTAGTTTTTATTATTTCTTTTTATAATTTTCTAATGACCAAGCAGACAGCAGGATTTATAATATTATTCAAATGAAACAGATAATGTCTTCAAAATCAATATCTCTGTAAGTCAGAGATCAAATTTATTCAGCAGCATGCATGTGTGTGCCTTTTTGTACAGTATGAAATATTCAACGGTGTCTTATACTTTTTTCTTAAATGAAAAGTCTCTAAGTCTTTGGACATTTATGGAAAAACGATCGTTAAGCTTGTAAAGTTATCACTGTATTGAACATTAATACCAGGTTTACATATTACTATCATTTACCGTTGATAAGACATCAAAATCTATAATACAGATCAATATTTATATCTACCAGCTTACAGAAAATATCAATAAAATTACAAAGTAAACAAAGCTCCTCTCCGCCCCATAAACTAACCATGGGGTATCAAATTCTTGTGATACCAAACTGATCAAATCTCCCCGTTATCATTCAACCTCCATTCTCTCGTGATGGAACAACCATTTCATTGACTCGGACAAACCTATTACTGTTAATAGTGAGGACAGCATGAAAGTTAAAATATCAACGATCTTATCTTTCCCCTTTATTTGTACAACAAAATAAAACCCATATTTGAATACACAATGTTTGCTTGTATTTTAAATAACAGGAGTCTTTACAAAAAAAGAAATGAAAACACTTTCATTTCAATTTACTCATCGAACACTTGACAGTCTCAATGTGGAAATCATGTTATCTAACAAACATACGACATTTAATTAAATTATTGATAGAAATTTTTAGAGCTTAAACATAATGGTCTATTTAATATGCAATTAAGTTGGTCTAGCCCAAAGATCATTATATGCCTTTTCTCATTTTTCAACTTCTTTTTTTATGCGGAAATGTTTCTTTTCATTCTTGAATAATCTAGAATTTATTACGTATGGGCAACACAATGTCCATACCAATGTTTGTGGTTACGTAGTCGTTCGGACACAAACAAGCAAGTAAGGAGACAGGTAGATTATCAATACACAAGGTGAGATAACTCTAATATCTAATTTTATGTAATTAAAAGCATGAACTGTCAAAGGAATTGGTGTCAAAAAGCAGGACCATGGAAAATATTGACTAATAAACAAACTTTACATTTATATTACAACAATAAATGGATAGTGCACGCAGGGGTCTTATTGTAGAAGGAAACTGGAGTACCCCGAGAAAACCAACGTGGCTGGCCGGGCAGGTGACCCTTTACCTTTACACAGCCAGTAGGGGGAATTGAAAATCGAACCCTGGCCACCTTGGTGAAAGGCAAGCACGCTATCCACTGAACCACCTACAATGGTCAGGGAAATATGGACTGGTCCTTGTGATTGAGAATGCTGGACAACAGGTTCATCATCACGTTTGTGACCGCGGAGAAATCAGGGCCACAGAAAAGGGCTGGCACTGCAATTGGTGCCAGAATTTGGACTCGGAAAAAAGAAGAGAAGACTTAAGAAATAATTCCAGCAGGTGTCAGTCGTACACCATGGGACTACTGTTAAAATGCACATTTTAGCGGGAGTCTTATTTTAATGAGTTTTACGCTGAAAGCATTTCATTAAATTATCACAGGGCAGTTTACAATTTTTGTATATTGCTTTATACAGCGAGAATGCAGAGTGCACAATTCTGAGTGTGCAATTCCTCATTGTACTTTTCTGTTATAAAAAGGTATCCCTGTAATCGGTTATCATCATTTCCTCTTTTACACGTATACACACGAATAAGATGGGTGAGAGAAAGGATAGGTATGTGTCCGAAATGAAAGTGCAGAGTACATGAGCTTTTGTACATGTACACTGTATTTCATTAAAAGGTTAGCTTTTCTTCACCAGAGTAAACCTCATACCTATAAAGTAAGCATTGGAGTTATTTACTTTAGAAGTTTACACGTTCATACCAAGATTCTGAGTTTGTAGGTCTATATGGAAACGGTAAATCAGAAATACCAGAGTTTACAATACTTACATATCTGCAATACGATGGAATTTGAGTTGGAAATACTTCTTGTTCTTCCCCAATCCACTGGGCATAGGTTTAGAATCCATGACCTTTGCTAAATCTCAATGCTGACATAGACAGCCGAACACAGGGCATGTTAAGTTTTTGAACACAAATTGTGGATGATCAAAGTTGATCGACATCCATATTATATTCCTCACATTTTAAATATATATCCAGGGCATTGAGGCATCTAAATCCTTCTATCTTTGATCACCTAATGCAGTACCCCATACATTTCAAACAGACCTGTGATCATGATCAATATCCTTGTAATGGCCACCTGCAATAGTGGCACTTTAAAATGTCATTAGTTAAGTCATCAGAAAAGTCAATGAATGAGAAACCCAGCTAAGTAAGCCTTTGAACTGATTTATCCATAATAAACCTAATGATTAAACCAATACAAATTTTGCAGAAATTGCAATTCATTTAAATCCATGCTGAGTTCAGGCTATAAAAGATGTTCCAGTTTCCACGGAATGAACATCACATTTTTTTATGTAAATTTCACAAAACAATATGAAGCTAACTATTCTCAAACAGCTTTGCGAGTTCATCACGGAAGCGGAAAGTTTCAAAATCATTTTCCAATAATTTTCTAATGGACAGTAAAACCTCCATCACAAAGAAATATATCTATGTGCCAATCATGTTCAGTTCATAAATGTACGGCTGACCGCTGTTTCGGTCAATTTTGTCCACAAAAATTCTCTGTCCAGCAAATATTTGTCAGCATTATTGGAGAAAACTTAGTAAGCACATCTCCAATAAGCTAATATACCCTGAATGTACACAAACAACTACGGGTAAGACAAAAGCTTAACAGCCTAGTAACACAGCACTTCCAATGCTGACAAAGTCCGTCATTCAGGTCGGGAGTTAAATGTCCGCCATGCACAGTATCCCAGAGGTTTAAACTCCCTGTATAGTCAGTAATCAGTGTATCCTTGATAAGTAAAAGTCCTTTGAGAAAATATTCCCTCATTTAAATATTTTTTCTTCATTTTTTTTACAGAAAAGTCAGGTCCTCCTTGAAGTAAAAAATAGATTGGAAGTGTTCTTTTTTAACAATGTTACACAAATTATCCTTCTTTTCTGCAATAAATCCCGAAAATTGAATTTTTTACGAACATCCATCTGGGCCTTGTTTACCATAATAAGGGGACAATCCTTTGTCCATCTTCATGATCCAAGTCATTTTTATATTATTAAAGTTTTTCACAATGGACAACAATCTAATTATACAGTGTATCACTTCAACGACTCAGAAATAAATGCGAACATGATCCTGCGTCTGAAGGAATATCAAAATTCTTTATCTCATTAAAAATTTGTTAATGCAGAGCAACTTCTTTCCGTACAGCCTGGCTTCCATTGTCAGACTAGAACAATAGCAATAGGAATAATCCATGTAATCAAATACGGCAGGAAATATATTACGAGTTATAAATAATCCTAATTCCACGATCCTGTGGTATGGTTTCTTCACCTGTGTAATACTCTCTAAACCACGTCACGTAAACTCTCCGAATAAATCCTAATTGAATGATCATCTTCTATAAATCCTGCACTTGAATGTTGAGAAGTTTTTTTTACCGGTATATAATAAAGCTATAGAGAACTTTAAACTGTATCTGGGATATAAGCTATAGTACAGCGACATTTATAAAGCCCTGCCTATTGACTGTGGGGCACTGGGTGTGCGATTATTTACACGGCAGCCCTGTTGTTCGGCACCAGCGATGATATACACATCTTTTATAGTCTAATGTGATTTATATAAAATTAAAAAAAAAAAAATCATGAACTACATTCAGAAATGATTCTGTCAATTCAAACCTGTTTTAAATCTATGATTCATGCACTATAAAACTTAGTCTCAATACACACAAAAAAATAAATCTGAGGGTCACCATTTATTACGAGAATTTCAAAGAGAACTGTTTCTGAGCAGTTGTCTATGAAAAAAAATCATTTAATGCATTGAAATAGGATATGGAGAAATGCAAGTATCTAAACACAACATAGAGGGTGGATGTTTAAACGTATCTATCAACTTTTTATCTCGATGACACATACATCTTGAGGTACAGATTAAAGACCAATTGGGTAATATTTCTGGTGTTTGCTCACGATTAAAGGATTTTTGCAGGTTTTGTATTTACAGTGTCATTTATTCGTAGGGGTGAACAATACCTCATGGTTATTTACAGAGTGTTTATGAAAAGTAAAGATTTAACGGTACACGGTCAGGTATTTGAAACTTTTGTATTCAGATTGAACCATTTTATATAGTCGTTATAAGGGGCTATATTTTCCCTAAATAAACATTTTAACTTTTCGCACTCTGTCACCTTACAGAGAGATTTGACAATACATCCAATACGTTCTCGACAATAACAATGATTACGACAACTATGATCATCATTCTAACCCCAATAATGTTCCTTACTGATTTTCCAGGCGTATGTTTAACACAATTTTTTTGTTTTTACTAGATTTCTTACATTTTAAGTATATGTCATGTTGCTTGATTTTATGGGCCTAATTTGTTGTGGTTGTCTCGACTGAAATAAGCCTTAAGGGATTACATGGCCAGTAAAATGGACAAAGAAAAACCCGTTGTTCTCATGTGGGTTTAGTTTTAAATCTAGCCGATGAGACTTTATTTTACTGTTTGGTTTTTTTTTTTTAGTTTTTTTTTGAGAAAATAAAGTTCCAAATAATATTTAAACAGTTGTCTTCAGCTTTCTTTTTAAACATTAATTGTGCATGCTTCCAAGAAAGGCATTTAGTGAAATTACAGTCAAGATACAAGAAGTTTTATTCTGTGTTATAACTAAACTAAACTGTAATATTTAGCTGTGTGGTGGAATTTTTTTTTACGATAATAATACAAGATCAAAAATACTATGTCGAGCTATTTTGGCACACATGTATATAGGTGAAGTCGACTTAAACAATCGCACAACTGGTTGTTTATATTTGAAATATATACATAGATCTTTTGCACATAAAAGCCAGACTAACATGAAATCTACATATAAGGATGTTCCTATCAAGGTCGAAATTAACAATATGGCAGATCAAAGCTTATCATTGCTCACAAATTAATTAATAAGAGGTCATCACGAAATCTAAAGATCTGACTTTTAAACAATACCAAAATATTTTAAATGACAGAATTCCAGGTCAAATAAACGTCTGTTCTGTGACACAGGTGGTGTGTATGTTCTATTCTCTGGGACTGTTTAAGACCCTCGTAAATGTCTGTCCTATCAAATATCACTGGCTCGATTACACGATGACATTCAGTTCAATACGACGAATATACAAAGATACAATCACTGAACTTAAAGAAATATTCATCAGGGGTATAATATCAAAATAATTACCAGTCTTATAGTGGCACCCATTCATCAATAATATAATCCGAATAAAAGTCATTATTATCATGAAATACCACTGAACATTTATGTCTTATAATATAACACAAATATCTTTATAATGCCATTATATATATATTATAACACAAATATCTTTATAATGCCATTATATATATAACACAAATATCTTTATAATGCCATTACATATATATAAACTGTCCAATAAAATTTAGGGTTGTTACTTGAGGAAAAGGAGAGCTTAAAACATGTCTGGTAAAATGTTGGACTCATATTAAAGTTCATTAAGTCGAAGTCAACAAAGTTGGCAACATATGAAAAATGGCTGATATATAATACAAATTTTTTTTGCTATTGTAAATTAAAAATTTTAATTTTTTCTCAAGTTGATTTCTTCAACGATTTTTGGAAGTTGAAGACATATTGAGGTTTCATTTACATTTCTGTTTATTGTAATAGTCAGAAAGATTTTTTATTATTATTATTTCAACAAAGCACATTAAGATTTTAAACAAATTGTTACACTTGTCTTTTCTTATTTGAAGAGACGATACTAAAGTAATTACAATTATAACACATTTTTCTAGCAAAATTAACCAAAGATTTCACTCAAATGATAAAGTCTACTCAGCTGTATTACAAACAAATCTCAGTGAGACATGTACCATGTAATCACAGCTTGTTAAAAAGTATGTCTACTATTGCAGGACAGGAGGGTCTCTAGGACCAGTAAGTGTGACAGAGTTATCTCCCTTATGTGCGCATTGCTCCAACAAAGTACCAAGGATGGTATTTCAATAATGATGTTATCATTGCCATTTTTGAAAACTTATTACAAACGATAAAGGAAACTTTTCTGTTCATTTATTTACAAACATGACTGATGACAAACATGCCTGATATGTCGCAGTTAAAGCTAAAAGGACAATGCATGTATGTCTCAGCAGGAATTTTTCTCAAGGTGATTCTATCAGGTGTTTGCAGCATATGTTGTTTTACCTGTAATTGATATTCACTTATGTCAAGCTAAATCATATTTGTCATTTTCAAATGCCTCTTCACAACAGCTTTCACTTTTCAACATACGGTACAAATAGTTTCCATTTTCTTCATTCACATATCTGATAAATTTCTATACATATTCCATGATTTTGCATCTGGTAAGTTATAAAGTAATTCAGTAAGAAGGAAAGAGTTTTTATAAACTTTTCAGTTTGTTTAATCACAAATTCGAGTTTAATTGCCAGTACAATTGAAAACTTCACTTTTACTTTAATACTGCTTCATTAGCAAATGATAGCGTATATTAGTATAAATTGTATACCAATTTAATGGAATTATAAAAATTAGCATTCTAATATATATATCTATGTGTTCAAATCACTACGATAAAAAAAAGCTAACAATTTAAAATCCCAGACCTAATTAATTTGAGGTTTTTTAGGTAAAACCAATTTTCATGATGTAATACTTACCATAACTTTAGTATGCAATATATAGTACCTACACCCATCTTTGTAGCCCAAACAAAAGATTCAAATCTCCCGCCTTCCCCCAACTATGACAGAGCCATAGAGTGATCTCCCTTCCTCAAAAACCTTTTATGGTGCCAAAAGACAACCAAGGATGAGGAGGCAAGGGGAGGAATATAGGGTGGGACTCCATAAAGTTATGGTAAGTATTACATCATGAAAATTGGTTTTACCTAAAAAACCTCAATTTCATTTCAGTAATAATTACCATAACTTTAGTATGCGAATTCGTCTTACCGCAGTGGTGACTACGAATCCAGAAAACCAGGCTGATGGAGGAACTCGAGACATGCTCAAGGAGAGGGAAGGCCAAAAGGACAACCCCCAAAACACCCCATCACTAAAAAGTGGTAAAATGGTATCTCAACGTGAAACGGAGAGGTGAACCACCGTGATGCCTGATAGCATACTGATTACAAAGGACAATCACCTAATTACTGTGGAGGCACCGCACCAGACTGTGCCACCACAACCGGCCCCAAGGAATACACCCCATCAGAATGGGATGATAAAGACCGCAGGTAAAAGTCTGTAAAGGCAGTCTGTCCCCGCCAAAAAGCCGCAGACATGACTTCCTGAAAGGAGAAGCCATTGAGGAGGGCCCATGATGCAGCAAGGGCCCTTACCTCTTGAGCTCTAACCTTATACAGCGCCCGAACCTGATCATCAGAGTGATCATAGGCATACCTAATTACCTGACAAATCCACCTTGACACTGACTGAGAGGAGATATCCTGCTGACCCTGCTTAATGGGCACAAACAGTCGAGATCGAGGACCCTGCCCCCCCTTGGTTTTATCGAGATAAAACCTAAGAGCCCTACAGGGACCAAGTAACCTATCTCTCTCTCTTCTGAGCCAACAAAGGAGGTCAATGATGGGATTATGATAGGTTCGGGCGAAAAGCCAGGCACCTGATTCTTAGCCATAAAGGCTGGATCGGTGAGAAGAGTTACAGCAGTGTAATTCCTAGACCATCGTAGACATGAAGGGTGAGAGGACAACACTTGAATCTCACTCCTCCTACGAACTGAGGCCAGGGCTATTAGAAACACTACCTAGAAAGTGACAAACTTCAAGGAAGCGAAGTCTAATGGCTTGTATGGTGCACGCATCAACGCATCAACGCCTCGAGCACCAGCACAAGGTTCCACTACGGAGCCAACTGCCGAACCCTAGGCCTATCCAGACCAAACCCTCTGATCAAGGCAGAAAGGGACGGGGGTGAGCCCATCTCTGATCTGCCATGAAAGGACAGAAATAGCTGTACAATAGCCAGCTAAAGTACCAGGGGCAAGATTGCGACCCTTGAACAACCATAGCAGGAAGTCTGCAATCAACTGGATAGAGGCCTTGACCAGATCAACCTTCCTCTGCTGAAGGAGGTTTGACCTGACAGAAAGAGCCAGTGGCTCTTCTAACAGGAGCGACAACAACCCTGGAAACCAAGGCTGCCTCGGTCACATGGGTGCTATCAGAATGAAGGAGCATTGATGCTCCCGGAAACTCTGTAAGACCCTGCCCACCAGGTTGAAGGGAGGAAAGGCATAAGCATGCATTCCCTCCCAGTCCAGAGACAGAGCGTCCACGGCCCAAGCCCTCGGATCTGGAACCGGAGAGACAAAGGTTGGCAGTTGATTGTTCAGGGAGGTGGCAAAAAGGTCTACGTGAGGCCTGTCCCACACCTGACACACTCCCTCAAAAATTGAGGAGTTCAGTTGCCCCTCTGTCAACACCGGCTGGCGGCGCCTGGAAAGAGAATCTGCCAGAACATTCAAGTTGCCAGGAAGATGCTTGACCTATATGGTCAGCTGCATCTCTTGACACCGAAGAAGAACACAAATAGCAAGGGCACACAGGATGAAAGACCTGGTCCCTCCCTCTCTCTCCAGATACGCAACAACTGTAGAGTTGTTCGTAGCCACACAAACCACCTTGGACTGCAGGATCTCTCATAGAAAAGACTGCAGAGCTTACAGAACAGCTCTCATCTCGAGCACATTGATATGCTCCGAGAGCTGTTCCTCAGACCACTCCCCCAACTGGCAATGACAGTCGAGGTAAGCCCCCCACCCTGTCCAGGAAACATCCGTATACAGAGTCATAGTGGGGGCTGGCTTGGACAGAGGAACCCCTTGGAGGACATTTTCCTGAATGGTCCACCACCGAGCGAACTCCTTGACAGACTGGGTCAGAGGAAGCCAGGCTTCTCAATCCCTCAATGGGAACCAGTTGGAAAGGAGAAACATCTAACGAGGCCTGATGTGAAGTCTCCCTAAGGGGACCACATCTGCCAGGGCGTTGAGATAACCCCAAAAAACTGAGGAACCAACGCACCTGGATGTGAGACCTGCCGATGAAGGTCAGGGACATATCCCTGGCTTTCTCGAACTTCTCTAGTGGTGAAAGGGCGATACCCTGAACTGTATTGAAACAGTTCCCCAGGAAGATGAAATCCTGAGTAGGGGAAACCTCCGACTTTTCTCTGGACGGAATGAAGCCGACTCTGAGCAAAAGTTTCAGGACCAGACGGGCATCCTGCACCAAAGATTCCCTCACAAGGTGGAGTATGAGAGAATCGTCGAAATAGATGTGCACATCTATTCCCCTAGAGAGCAGGAATCCCAAGACTTCCTGCAGCAGCTTGGTAAAAACCAAAGGAGAAGTCGTGAGCCCGAACGGCATGGCCCGGAACTGGAAGACCTTTCCATTGGATGTGAACCAAATATACTTCCGTGCCGACTTCCTGATGGGGATGTGGAAGTAAGCATCCTTCAGATCTACTGAAGTTGCTCACATTCCGTCTCTCTCAGAGGTAATGATGCCCCGAGGAGTCTCCATCTTGAAGTGAGGAGAATCTACGTGCCTGTTGAAGGCACTTAGATCGATGATGGGACGCCACGCCCCGGACTTCTTCCTCACCAGAAACATTCTGGAGTAGAAGCTGGGGGTGTATCCCACCACTGACAGCTCCTCAACCGTGCCTCTGACTAGCATGGTCCTTACTTCCTCCTGGAGAGCAAGAGCCTTTTCCCAATCCCCCGTTGAGGAAAGAAAATTGGCTCTGTCAACAAGGGGGATCCCGTAAGAGAGGGATACCTAATCCCTCAAAGACCACAGACAATGCCCATGCGTCCTCCGTGATTTCCTTCTATTCTAGAAGGAAAAAAGGAGACGCTCTCCCACAGGAAGATCTGGTCGAGGAAGATTGAGCCCTTGCCAGGCAAGCGAATCATCTGCTGACCCTTAGTCTGATACTGCGGGAGAAGGACAAGAGTTTGAGCCGAGAGGACTACACTCCTCTCGGCCAAGTCCATCGTCTGCGCTCAAGGAGGGAAGAAGGGAGTCAGGAACCCTTCTTCTTACCCCCAGGAGGGTTTTTGCCCTTCTTACCTTTCCCCTTGTTGCCCTTGAAGGGAGGCTTAGGCTTAGATTGAGCATGTACCTGCGAAACCGAAGTCTTAGCCTTCTTCTTGGGAAGCGCTGACCCCTGCGAGGTGCTGGCTCTCTCAGTCTGAATCCTCTTCACCGAAGTGCAGAGGCGACCAAGTCCTCCTTCAAATCCTTCTACAGAAGGAAGGGACCCTCCGAAAAGAGTAGTCCCGGAGAAGGGGGCAGTCAACAGAAGGGAACGATAAGGTTCATCGACCGGGCGATTTTCAAACTGAAAAACGCCTAGCCAACACGAGGTTAACGAGCGAGGACACCCGTAAGGTGGCCAAAGCTCGCAAAGCCCCGTTCAGAGCAGAGGTAAGTCTGTCCTGAATGTCGGCGTATTCTGTCTCTAATGTCCGACCCTCAGGCAAATCGGACACCCTATATAGACATACAGTAAAGTAGTCTATATAAGACAGAATTTGGATGAAAAGCCGCAGCAGTCTTTCCATCTTGTGATGTTCCATGGAACCGAACACCACCTGATCCACCAATTTACCGGGCCAGGCAGCAAGCTCTCTCGACTCCAGTTTGACTGGTTGAGGGGCAAGCAAACCCTCATGTGTGGCAGAGTCAGTGGCACGAACCTCTGACAAATTGCTGACACACAGCTGCAACCCAGTAAACCCAGGCGCGCGAGTTGCAGAAGCATTCTTCCCCAGAACTCGGGCCTGGATGGTGAACAGTGCTGAAGACACGATTGTGCCTTCGGGCAGAGATCAATCCGCCTGAGCGGATGCCCGAGGAGCCACTAGGGATCCCAAAAGGGTAGTGGACTCGGGAACAGAGGACGCAGTGGGTGGTGGGCATACCTCCTCTCCGAGAATCCGGGAAACATGGGTCCTAAGACCTCGCATCCTGGAAAGAACCTGTTGGGCCTTAACCTCAACAGCCTCGGAGTCACCCTCCCAAGTGTATCTTCCTCAGAGGCCGGAACCTCAGGAAGATCGTCCTAAGACGACTCAGACCGACTAGCGTCAAATGTCAGAGCACCCAGGGGAGAGACGAACAACGTCCTCATCCTCTGCCATACCCACGCCCTCGCACTCCATATCCTCCACTCCGTCACCACCGACAGTGGAGACCGGTAGTGGGAGATAAGGGTCGGCCAATGGAGCCAGCTCGAGAGCAAGCTCTAGCAGGGGCTCCACAAAACGGAACTTCAGCGCAGAGCGCGTAACCACCGTGGCCGTGGGCTTAGGCTTAGAAGCCACAACCCTACCCTAGGCACCAGAGACGGCAGGGACTGCCCTAGAGGCAGAAGTCCTGAAGGTCCGGCAAACCTTACTAGGACCGGCCATAACGGCCCCCGAGGCAGCAGAACGTTTAGGGGGGGGGGGGGGGCACAATGTTACTGCTGCTAACCCGTCTCCGCGAGGGAAAGACCAAGCCCCATGGATTCCAAAAAGGAAAACGCATGGGGTCAAACCCATATCCCGGAGGGAAAGGGGCAGGTCCCGTGGGATGGGAGTGACCCCAGAACTGGCCAAACTGGCCTGCCTGAGCCTGAGGCTGGCCATCCTGCCCGAAAGGCGAGGGTGGACCACCACTCCCTCCAAGCGGAAACCCGGACATGTATGGGCCCAGCCCACAACTGCCGGAATATTGTTGGAACCCATAACCAGTCGCAGGCTGGTTAGGGTGGCTAAGGGATGGATGACCGCAGGCACCCTTATAACCATAAGCCCTGGGAAATCGGCGGCCGAAAACCATCCGACTGACCAGCAAACCCAAACCTGGAGGGATTAACCACCGGGTTCCCTGGCAAAGGTGGACCAGGCCTAATAGGACCGGGACCAAGCAATTGACCGGGAGGGAAAGCCATACCAGCATAGACGCTGGAATTAGTGAGCTGCGCATCACTAATCCCGGAGGATACGGAAAATCCCGAAAGAAAGTCTGTACCACTAGGACATGAACCCGAAGGAACAGGACCAGCATCAATGCCGTCCCCACCAACAATACCACTTGGAATGCCGGGATCATTGACAGAGTCAATGACCGGCGACCGGTAGTCCCTACCCGGAGGCAAGCTCGGACGCTTACGGGCATTCCCGGTCAATTCGACCCTTGGCCGTGCCAAACCAGGGTCTGGCTGCCCAACCACAGCTCCAGGAGGCTCCTGGAAAGGAAGGGCCACCCCTGTTCACAAGAGGAACTCGCCGAGACGAGACCCCCTGAAACAGGAACAGAGACAAAACTACTTAAATCCGAAGATACAGTAGGACTCTTACCTTTCTGTTTTCCCTGCTTCCTGGCAGCCTTCTTACGGGAAGCACCCAGGTGCTTCAAAACATGGAAGACCTTGTCCTGAGGAGACACCTGTGAACAGAGTTCACATGGAGAATCCTCAGAACAGGGGTGACAAAGTGGACGAGCATCATGGAGATCGTTATCTGTACAGAAATGCGAGCACCCATATGCTGACGCCCGTCGCTGACTCAAAAGAGACATGCTTCCAAACGCCGTTCACAACCAAACGGCAAAATTATACAAGTATAAATAAAATGAAGCAAATACAAACTACAACAGTAGAATGAATAAAAACAGAAATGAACAGTAATGTTGGAAATAATCAATAACAATATTCACAACAACACTGAAATAAATTAAGGACGGCTAATTACAAGCCGCCAACAAATGAGGACAGAAAATGGCACACCACCTGGGACACATGGCCAAGACAAGTGGAGTACACAAATTCAACCTAAACAGCACAAAAATAACATTTCAACAATGAAACAAGTTAACAATAAGGGCAGATGGGTTTAACAGCGCAAACTGTGAAATTTCAGCCACAAATTCAAACCACAACGTCAAAATAGACGTTTTCCAAATGGAGCATGCAGCAGAGATGTCTACACAGCAGGAGCCATAAAAGGAAGAGGAAGGGAGATCACTCTATGGCTCTGTCATAGTTGGGGGAAGGCGGGAGATTTGAATCTTTTGTTTGGGCTACAAAGATGGGTGTAGGTACTATATATTGCATACTAAAGTTATGGTAATTATTACTGAAATGAAAAAGCTATTCAGTCATGGCTGAAATCCACACCAAATGCGATCTGTTGCTCAATCTTTGCAATCATTTAAATGTTTAATCTATTCAGGATTATAAATAAAGACTTTTAAAGAGAAACTCAGGCTACAGTACAAAGTCAAAAGTAGTTAATTTAATTTCTTAATAGGATTTCCCCACTATAACAAACATTTGAACACGATGGAGACGCACATTACCTGGAGTCTCATGTCAGTTTAAACATATACAAAACATACAAGACACATGTTAGGACCGTATTCGCTGTAATGAGTGCCCAGGGCGCCTAAAAAATTGGTTTCAAAGGGGGCACTTAATAGGATAATAAACTAACATCTGGACGAAAAATGCCGTTTTTATCAAGTAGATAATTACAATGTATTGTGAACAGAATGGGTAGTAATCATGATGTGCGACATAATTGTCATCAATTACAAACAATTTGTACACATAGGACCGATACTCATGGGTTATTTTTCATGTAAACATGCGTACAGTGATGTTTACCAAACTGTTATAGAGAATTATTTACTTATATCAAGATTAGTAAGGGCGCTTATATAATTTCTATACCTCCTTAGAAAGGGGAAGGAGCGCTAATTACAGCAAATACATTATGT
This sequence comes from Mimachlamys varia, assembly GCA_947623455.1. NCBI lineage: Eukaryota > Metazoa > Mollusca > Bivalvia > Pectinida > Pectinidae > Mimachlamys > Mimachlamys varia. The sequence goes on from OX392535.1 coordinate 46,159,212, forward strand.
ACTTTTGCTGCTTTAATGCATATCAAAAGACGGATTGAACAAATTGGATTTCATGAACAAAGTTAGTATTGGTGTGGACTATTAAACTTAATCAATATCGTTAGTACATGTACATACATTGGTTTTAGAATCCTCTACACTGATCATCAAACACGATTGGTTCAGAGCTGTACAAGCTATGCTTCAGCGAACATTGCATTACAGATTTCAAATTTAAAATTTACGGACAAACAAGTCCTGTACCATCTGAACGTAATGTCATCAGTGTCAGAAATGTTTCTTTGCTCCAACAAAAAGTCTGTGTGCACAGAAATGTGATTCCATTACGATTCATGTGAAAGTTTCAAGTGTGTGTATTACATGTAGGTTTGACATACTGAATCAAGCTAGTGTTAAAATCAAATTTTGTCGAGATGAAAAAAATGAATAAGAAATCACTTTACAGAAATGTGAAATTTAAAACTCAATGGACCACATACATCTTTTTATAAACCATACAAACTTTTTAATCTGATACAGAAATTCTTCCCAAATTAATTAAGTTAAAAAAATTAATTAAGAAAGCAGTTTTCAATACAACTTATATTTTGAAATTCCTTAACCATATTACAGTTAAGGTAGCTCGATGCCCAGTGATCTAAATGATCTCCAACAAAGAAGAGTTCCAATTGTTGGACATCCTTAATACTACATCAAAGAGTAATATATAAGCGATATATTTACAACAACATCTTGTATTCCAAATTCATCTTGGCTACAGGTGTTTGATCTGTGGACCTTACTTACTGGTAATATAAAACAGGACCATACCTACTGCATTGCCAGGTATAATTAAAACATAATCTTACATAATAATAATAATTAGCTCGTGTTTGGACAAATTTCTTATTGAAATACATTTTCTGAAAGCAAATGTTATTCGAAGAAAGAAAACCAAGGTCTCAGTTGTGTCAATTAACCAGAAAGTACCTTAAAACAGCATTTTTCCCTAATTTGGTGCTCGTCTACTCAATTTCGCCGCCGCCATTCAACTATTTATAGGAATCTCAACATGGTGCGACATGAAACATTTTCTATAATTGTTTTAACCTCAACAGTTTAGATTATCAAACAATAACATATTTATTTAATATCAAGATTTATTACTTAGCATATTAGTACCACAGTTATATTTTTTTAATCGTTTTCTATGTTTAAAAAAAACATTTTTTATGTTTTCTTGCGAATCGGCATGGAACTGGGAGCAGGATACTGGTCACATGATTCAAAAAAAAAATCACATGATTGCTCATGTTAAAATAGAAACGGAAGCGCAAATGTCAGGTAGCCGCGTTTAACAAATATTGGCTGACGACAACAGAGTCACAAGACTAGACAAGAAAGAAGCTGAAAGAGACTATTGAAAGATCAGAACAGATGCATCTGATCAACAAAAAGAAATACGACACCATCAAAGAAGACGAAGAGCATGGTTTGACGGACGAAGTGTGGTTGAGTTGACAGTGCTTTCGGAAAACAAAAATGTACAGCTGATACATTTGCGAAAATACATTCTTCATTCAGGTACACTGTAAGATTATGTTCGGTAAAGCTTGCATAATTAATGATAATACTAATTCCAAGGTTTTTATATACCACTTTATCACAATCTATAGGCCGTCTCAAAGCAGTTCACAAATTATTATCAGCTGTTATAGGGCCTAAGCAACCAGCCAATACTGTTCTCAACTTCCTGGGGAGCATACAACCGGTGCTGCCATTTCGGTGCTCACAGCTATAGCATTTTATAATTCCTTACAGTTGAGTAGACTGGAACGAGCGGAGTAAAGTACTGTATCTTGCTCAAGCTTACAACACAGGTGCCAGGCTAGGCCATGACTCGAACTCGCAACCCTTTGATCACGAGCCTGGCATCCTATCAATAGACCACTGTGCCTCCATAACTATTTGCAATGTAATAATCACTTTCAACAAGAAATCATTTCAAAATGTTCCCTTACAAACAAGCACTTGTTTCAAAATCATAAATGACTCTTACGCATTTTGTGTGTTAAGATATGAAACAGTGAGTTCTTTGACGTTTAAATGAGGAAACAGTCAGACTTCAAATGAATATTACCCGTTATAAGGTGACAGAGAGGTCATACACGTACAGTATGCTATTCCTGGTCGGGTGGGGGAGGGGAGGGGTGATTCACTAGCTAGAGGACATGGAGATTACTTACTCTTGGGGTAAAAATTCGAATATTTTGAAAAAATAAATAAATTCATGAATTTTATTTTTATTTCAATACATAATGATAATATAAACAATTTAAGATTAACATTTTTACCTGTTACAGAATGTAATATGAAAACAGACGACAATACACTATACTTATCATACAGATCCTACTTTTGATAAATTGAAGAATATTTATAAATAAATATATTTATTTATGGTATACAAATATGTATAGTATACCCCTATGTATAATACAAATATCAAATAAATGTGTACATTTCTTCAAACAGAAAACTCCGGACAAGGTGCGGCTGCATTTAATTCACTGTTCCGTCCGACCAAACAAAATTGGATAGAACTTGTCATCAATATGAAATAATCAATTTTTGTCGTGGCCAGGGACTTAGGCTGTGATACCTTGGTGTTTGTATAGGACTATCACTAACAGATACCTACCATTAGGTTACTTTAATATAGTCACCCTAACTCCTCCCAGTATTTTATACCCCAAACAACCGATCCAGTCTTCTCCCAATATGATCTTCTTCTGACATCTCATATCTAATGCAATCATGACACTACTCAGGGTAAGTTCTACTGTGAACAGGATCCAGGGGAAATTCATGGTCCCTTAAAAAATCTACCGGTAGTTGGCATAAAATTTTACCTTTCTGGAACTAATAATAGTATTCCCTTGTGCTTTTACGAGAGTCTCAATGTAAATCTTTCCTTTGTTCCTATTTTGCCCCTAGTTTAATCGATTTTGAGTTCGGATTATGGTTTTGTTGACGATTTGGTATTCTCTGATTTTTTTTTTCATACATTCTGTAATTTAATAAAGAGCTGGTATAAGGGAAAAGACTGATAAGCTTTCGCCACATTGATTCCTGATTTGCAGTTTACCTTGATGCACCTGATAGTTGCTGCAAATGATACAATACATTGTACGTAGAATATTAGTTTTCTTCTTAATGAAAAACTAAGTGACTTGACCTTTCGTAAACAAACATGAGTTCCGTTATATAATGATAAATAAAAGTACTTGATTGTAATGAAAACTATTAGCTTCAAGTTTCATATTAACATCATCGAAAGATAATTGATACTAATTATGAAATTTCAAAACAGACTTTTCTACAGAATGGGAGTAGTAGCTTTTTTTGACATAGCCACCTTAATTCAACTAACCACCCCGTAATAATAAATAGTGATAATTTGAGGTTCTTATAAACCGCCCTAACACAACTTAGGTTTAGGTCATCTCAAAGCAGTTCACAAGTTATTTTCCATGGCTATAGGGGCTTTTCAAACAGCCAAAATCATTTTCAATTGGGGAGTATTATATTAATTATAACGTCCAGTGCTGCCATTTCAGCACTCACAGCTAGCATTCTCCAATTTCTAGTACTGCCCAACCACATACATATTTACAGATGAGTAGACTGGAACAAGTGGGGTAAAGTATCTTGCTCCATGATAAAAGACAGTGCCACACTTTTAATTCCGTCTGAAGTCTGACTGTTGTGGTATAAATTTCGTTGATACATTTTTAAGTGTTTATATGTAAAAGTTGAAGTTGGACTGGTTGAGGACTGACTCTATGCTGTACGTGAGTGCCATGTTCAGAGGAACCAAAATATTTTTAAGAAAAGTGGACTTCAATGCGTCATTTATCAATATATTAAAGTAGTTTACGTTAACTTTGAAGATTAGATGTATTCGTCCCTTGATTTATTATGTAATAGTTGTACGGCTACAATAGAACGTCATTAGGGACTAGCGGTATGATGGTTCATTCTCCGTCATTACATAATTTAGCATTTAATCTGTCAAAGTGTGACAACTGAATTTATCATTCATTACATAACACAGTATTTAATCTGCGGTGAGGGGGTCGGACAGCAAGACCTAACACTTGTCACACTAACAAAGCACTAGATCTTTCAACAATGACTTATTTAAATCTCACCTGGCACATGGAACTACTTTTTCCTGCCTGTTGACCGTCGACTGAATGGTCCGAGCTGACCACACCTTCGAGGAAGACCTGGACAGATACAGTCCAGACCGATTTCGAAACATATTGTTTGGTCTAAAGTGCCACAAACTCACATTAAATGCTTCCTTTTTGTGAATCCCCAACAGCACATGCTAGGCTGAATCAATGTTACTATTTTGCTCAGTAGGGCTGATGAAGTTTCCGTGATTTCCGTGAAAGCTCCATAGTGAGAAAAACATTTTTTGCTTGCATGTACCATGGAATTCTTTCATTTGATCTCCAACTACAAGTGTTCCATCATGGTGAGCAAGATGTTTGATACTCAGCAGTCCATTCTGTTATATATAATCCCATTTCCGAACATTGATTTTAGATGTTTGTAATCCACTTTACAACACTTACATGTCAAGTCCATATTCATCGATTACAAACTTCTTTAGAGTATAGATTTTTTTTCGAAATCCTGCGAGCTACGGTTAAACATCTTGGTCACTGGTATGCTTGTTTAATGAGTCTTAGTCTCCTGTGTGCTTTTACATCTGATGCCAATCATGGATCAATTTGATGCGATCACATAACCCGAGACCTCAGGTTTTCACTGACACTATATCTCTATTCACACAGACAGAATTCTACGACAGGTATACATAGACACGAACATATCTACCCAAACACCCCTATATAAATATACCTACATAGTATACACAGTTATCGATATACCCTTTCACTCCCTATATATATATACATATAATACTTATTAAAAAAAGACTCCAGTGGTTTACCTTTGTACCTAAGTAGGAAAAGTTACCTTTTCTTTACATGTAATTCTATCTTGGTCATAACAATTACTTTTGAAATTATTTACTTGTAATCTTCAAGAGTATTACCTTATGGGGGCACGGTGTATAAACATACGCTTGAATAAAAGTCAATTAAGAAAATCCAATATACATTGTGAACAAGTAAGAAAAATAAATATTTAACTGAACAACATTATGACCAACACATATGTGCCCGGTTAGACATATAGCCTACAAAGAAATTATAAATATACATCCCATAATACCCTTTGCCTGCCACGAAGACCCGGGCCTCAACCGAAAGAAAGCTCTGTCTGTTGGTTATTGCTTACTTTAAAAGATATTTATCAAAACAAAAAGAAATTTAATCATTTTATCCTTTTGTGAAGATCATTTAATGTTTTTTCACAAGTTATTCTGAACTCTTAAAGATGAAAAACAAAACATCTTTATTTTTTTTTACTACTACATGAATTCTGTTTTCTCTCAGCTTATTTTGAACTTTTAAAGATGACAAAAAATAATTACTTTTTTTACCAAATGATAAAATTCTTTTGTTTTCTTAAGTGTTATTGAACTTTTATCATATCGTAACAGGATGAGGAAAAGTGATAACCTAATCAATGCACATCTTTTACAATTTAATCCCTGACTGAGAGAAAATTTTTGTTTATTAAATTAATTTGCCTATAAAAATGTCATCCCTTTATACACACATTGTTGTTTCTCCGAGTGATTCTGACTACAGACAAGGTATGTTCTATTGATCAGGAATCTCGTGCATTAGTCGCTTTACAAGCTGATTTTATTTACGGCTACACAGGAAAAAAACACCTATTCTTCAGTAATGGATGGATTTATTATTCATAAAATCAATAGGCTCTTTAGTTAAGTTTTTACGACATCAAACAGACAAAAGACATTTTTATGATGACTACATAATATCTATCGGCCGATCACTTAAAAGCACTTCAAGTGAAAAACATGCAAATAAAACGTTACACAATTTACATCACAATCCTGATGTGAATTTATTTTTAACAAAAATAGAGCAGAATAGTTTTATTTAATGATTCACCCCCGACAACACAACTGAACTCTTCCAAATAAAAAGTAAGAATATTTCATTATGAAACTTCAGGGGTAAATATGGAATGAGGTGTAAATGCCATTTAAATGGTAAATCTAGTAAGTATTATTTTCAAACAAATCATTTTCAAACTTTGAAAACATAAATAAAGTTTAATACATTGTATTCACAGTAGTACACTTGCTGTTTACAAGTGTGAAATATGAAAAATATGAAAAGACTAGAACTCTTCTTCATGAAGGTACAAAACAAACTGCAGGAACTCTACTTAAACAGCTTGTTCAGTAATGAAGGCTATCTTATTAAAAATTCTGAAGAACGGAAACAAACAATCTACTGGTCCTAATCTTCAATTTGTTTAAATACTTCAAGTGTTGATATCAGTAACAAAGACCCTTTAACACTTTAAGTTTGCATTCGTATTAAGTATATATATTTGTACAATGTCCTTGTAACAATAACCTAAGTTTCTGAACAAAAGCAAAATCAATATTTTTTGTTGGAACAGAATACATGGCCTGTATTTTCTGTCTCCTATTCTTTATGAACTGCAGGTAACCACAAATATTTAACATTCACTGAAAACATTAGGTCTTTTTAGATATTGATTCCCTGGTAGTGTCCCACTAAAAGACAATGGTATTGATATCCATGTAACATTCCAGTAAATGACTCTAATGTAGATATAAACTACTTCTTCATTGGAGTTTTACATCTGTGATCCCAAGCCAGTTCTTAATATTATATAAACTTTATTTATTTCACAACAATTATGAAACTAGTTATCCAACTTATATTCACCACTCTTATTGGCCTGTATGTTAGCAACCCAGGTTCTTATTGTGGGAAGAAACTGGAGTACCCAGAGTAAATTTTAACCCACATGGTCGGGCAGGTGACCCCAATACCTTTTCACATCCAGTTGCAGAATCGAACCGTGTTGCCTTGGTGAAAGGCCAGTGCACTATCCACAGCACCATCTGACCACCCAAGCCAGTTCTTACCAATGGAGCAGAAGTGAAACTCTCAACTCATTAAGACGGTTCCTGACTGTACTTCTGAACTCTTCCACTCAACTGTTGATTCTAATTTGTTTATATCAACTACATCATTTGTTCATAAACTCATACAAAGTATGGTTTTTATTATCAGAAACACTTTCAAAAAATTGATAACCATGCCAGTAAAAAATTTTCCAATGTTCTCAGTTTTTGATAAGGATCTGAAGATTCACCAGTGAAATCAGGTTTCAGTTTAAATTTCAAAACTCTACAAGGGTACATTTATGCTAACAATTTGCAAATACTGACGAAATCTTAACAAGGTATACATACTGCAAACATACACAATATGCTCATTTTGTGAATTAGGTTTATTTTCAGAGCAAATTGAAAGGATCTGTCAAACTTCTAAAATGATTTGCCTGAGAGCATAATGAATGAATGGTTTGCACATCTGTGTCTACAATTAAAGATAAGCTGTGAACTAGTTGTCCACATTTACTGTACAAATCACGGTAGAAATTTCAGTTGGACAATGCCCGACCGCAACCACATTACGTCTCATACATGGCGTTTATGATTTACCTATATCTTTATAAGTACAATCCAAGTCTACAGGAGTTAAAATAGAAGTTTAAATTCAATAAACTGTAAAACACTCATGTAAAGCATAAAAACCTGTAACACGAGACAAATTATCGCAGGAATGTATGGATCTAGTCTCAAAGTAGTGATCGGAGAGTTCAGATTACATGATTTCTCGATTGTTACAGAGAAAGCTCAGTGACTGATATATCTGATAATCTATTTAAAACAGCATTTAAACATAATTACCAAGTGGTTTGTGATATTTGAGCTGAAGTGACTGACACAATTGTATCTAGAACACTGAGACATGAAGGGACCCTGCCGAGTACCTGTCATAAAACAGCTTCACAAGTCACTCACCAAAAGTAAATCAAATCAGATATACAGAATCTCATATAAACCTGTTCACTTTCAGAGGAAATCCTTTAGGAGTAAGAATTAAATATCAGACCAACAGATTTTCTCAAATAGCATGAATCTTTGTATGACTGCAGTATATTGTAAATGTGCACCAGGACATTTGCTTCAAGTAAATCTTTGGACTTTAACACATTCACCTAGTTTAAATGTTGTCCTTCATATCAAAACTCGGTTTTATCATTTCGTTCAGATGGCTGTAACAAGACATTCAACTTCATTATGGAGGAAGAAGAAAGCAAAAACTAAACTGTCAGGAAAATTTCACCATGTACCGTAAATGCTGACAAAGTGTCAATTAAGTCTTATTATTATGCCTTTAATAATATTATGAAAATTTGTCACCAATTAGAGCTGAGTTGCCTGTGAATTACAATAATTTGATTCAAATTCCGACTTTGCCTTAGATTTTGTAATGAACCAATAAAGACATGGCCTAGTACTGCATGAAAATTTGTCACCAATTAGAGCTGAGTTGCTTGAGAATTACATTAATTTAAGTTTTCACGTTACCTTAGATTTCGCAGTGAACACGATTAAGACATATGACCTGGTACTGTCTGTATGATTAACTGGAGCTTAAAAAATTTCCAAGTAAAGCAAGTAAACCACCCAAGCAATATTATTACAATTTGTGTGGGGGTGTGAGATCAGACTGGGGACTTCAGTAGCCACAGTCTGCTAGTTAATCTTGGTAAAATAATGTAGACTGCACTGTTCATTCATGTACAAAGCCAAGTTCATACAGAAGGTTTCTTTCCAGTGAATGCTAATTATTTTGCTACAAAAGTAATAGGACGAGGAAAGTGATAAAGATATTGCTGTCACTAGGGCTCAAACCTGTGACCGTTGGCTCTCAAGCCCTGATGCTCTACCAGCTGAGCTAAAGGGAAACTCCCTACAGATCACGCTTGTATTAGGCCCTTAACCTAATCAATTCACATCTTTTACACTCGGGTATAGAAAAGCACAAAACAACCATGTGTAGAGGTCTTACCTGGAGATGTCATTGAAGCTGAGGAACAGCCGCTGGAGGCTCGGAAGAGTGTCTACATCAACCTGGAAACAACCAATCAAAACATTTTCACTTTATGACCATAAGTTATGTATGAATATTCAATACCTAAACTCATCTTTAATTTAGAACAGGAAAAATGGTTTCACATTTATTCAAGCCATTCGCAAATTGGTCGAGTGGTAACACTGCGGCCTTATTCCATGCAAGCAGCCAGGGTTTGATCCCCGAAGTTATCCTATGCATGGAATATTCAGAGAAAGTTCTTTTGGAGTGGGTGTTGCGGTATCCGCTCTGTAGCATTCAAGTGAGAGGGCACTATAAAAGATGCTGTTGGAAGCACAGTCCCATTACAAACAGACCACAATATGTCTCCAGCACCCAAACATACATACACACATAGAGAGATTTTAGCCAGGTGGCATAGGACTAGTGGTATATATAATAGCACCTTGTATTTAAATCATGTATCCTAAGATCTCCTACCTAACCAGGACTTTCAGAGACAATTTAGGCCTCCTGACAATCAACAGCTCATCAGATGTTAAAATGGTACACAGATGCTAAATATCTTTAGTTAAACTTACCACTGTTCTGATTCTATTACGTCGCAGGTTGAGTTCCGCTAGGGAGTCTAGACCCGATAGATTGTCAACATAGCTGATTTGGTTTCCGGCAAGGTTCAGCACTCGTAGCTCGGACAGATGACTCAGATTCTCTATCATGGCAATCTGGAAAGGTCAGAGTTCAGCGATAAAGGTCAGAGTTCAACAAGAAATTCAAAGTTCAGCTATTAAGTCAGAGTTCAGCAATAAAGGTCAGAGTTCAGCAATAACGGTAAGAGTTCAGCAATAAAGGTAAGAGTTCAGCAATAAAGGACAGAGTTCAGCAATAAAACTCAGAGTTCAGCAATAAAGGTCAGAGTTCAGCAATAAAGGACAGTGTTCAGCAATAAAAGTCAGAGATTGGCAACAAAAACCAAGAAACGTACTGCATATATTATATATCTTCTTTGATAGACAAAATGACAAACACTTGCCTTTTTGTGGGTGGTGGAAGGGGAGGTTTTTACAGGGTTTCTTTTTAGATACTTAATTTTCCCCAGCCACTTTTCATACATTCATAGTAATTTTGGACCGACGGTCGCTAGTTTGCTTTCTATAACGACCGATTTTCAGTTTCCCGTGAGATTTCATTATATAAAGACCATCTGTTTAACGACCACCAGTCTAATGTGGCTAACGACCGGTAATTTTGGACCGACGGTCGCTAGTTCGCTTCTTATAACGACCGATTTTCAGATTCCCCGTGAGATTTCATTATATAAAGACCATCTGTTTAACGACCACCAGTCTAATGTGGCTAACGACCGGTAATTTTGGAACGACGGTCGCTAGTTCGCTTCCTATAACGACCGATTTCCGGTGAACATATTTTGATCTCACATTTGGCTGTCAGCCGTTCCGGTAACCCGTCGCACATGTACAGCTCCGTACAAAATGTCCGGTATTTGCGTACATGATTCACTAGTAGAAAATACTATAAATATTGAAAATATGAGTTGTAAAACACATTGACTGAAGATATTATTATTTTATGACAAGTGAAAACTTTCCGGTGAGCCCATCACTGCTGCATCAGTTTTCGACAATATCCTGCATTTTGATTGGCTACTGATAGCGACGATCTAGGTTATTTCCTAACCTGAATAACGTAAAGTAGTGCTTTCCAGTATGAGTGTAGTCATATGATACAATTGAACAGCGTTGCATCATTCGTGTTCACGTTTATGCAGGCCTGTTCGCGACTCGTGTGTTAGGCCGTAATCGTCAGAATTACCGTCAACCCAGTACACTGCCGACTCTATCGATGTCAAGACGCACAGAGACTCCCAAATTGTTTATTTTATAGAAAACGTGGAAGACTAAGTCTTATGTAAGATTTAATTGAATAACTTATGAATGATATTGGCGTGAAAACATCGTTTATTTCAATTATCAGTATTAGACCTGTGCCTTTGCTGGTGTCAACAGATCTTCATCGTAACTCGCGCGAGGTGTCAATCCTAATTAACGAGGCATTGTGTTATGTTTTCAAAGTTTCCTACTCAAAGGTGTTTGTTTTATTAACCTTAAATGCCGACTTACCTGGTTGGTACTATCATTCCGACTTGACGGTTTTTTTTTAGAAAAAGAACAACAAACTCAACCAAGAATTCACAAATGTAATAAAATGAACATGAATATTATTGAATAGGGCATTTATCATACCATTTTAAGATGTTTTAAAAAATATAGATTTAATATAGATTTAAAAAATATAGATTTAAACCTAAAAATAATATTATAAGAATATATTTCAAAACAAAAAGTTTGACTTCTGAAAATGTTATACTGAATGCCCTATTTAATGACAAGTCATTTATGACATTTTCAATTAAAGTGGTTGGTCCAAAAATCTCGACCTGTCTATAAAGGCAACCTGTCTATAGTGACCGTTTTTCTGTCCCCCCTTGAGCGGTCTTTATAGACAGGTTTGACTGTAGGTAGATTCCAGTCGAAAATTTCAAACACGCACTTTCTCCCCCATGGAGATTTTGAAAAGTTGGCAAGTATGAAGACAGAGCTAGATGATCAGAGTCCTGCTAAGATCTGATGATAAAACAACAAATCTATCTAACTGTCACTGGTAGGAACTTACCTGATTCCCATGTAAGTCCAGTACATCTAGTTTACATAGTGTTTCTAAATTTTCTATTCTTTTAATTCTGAAAAATAAGACAAAATATTTCACAGCATCATCATAAATCTATTGATCAATTTGCTAAACCCGAATTTTCCTGTTATTTAATATTTTTAAAAAACTTTTTTCCCTAAACTGACAAGTTTTCTTTCAAAAACTAGATGTGTCAGTATATAAATACCTGTAGCTGGACCAATGTTAGAAATGTGCTGGTTTGAATTCCCTAGGATACAGATTTGGAAACATACTTATTTATGTTTTAATAACTAACCCCTACATGTACTAGACTGGCCCCATCCTTCACATTGTAAGGTTCAAACTTTACTTTAGGGTAAATGACTTAAAATACAAAACAAGAATTATTTGTAATCATATGTCTCGCCTTTCATACTTGGGAATGCCGTCAAAGTAAATACGGAATATAAATCAGTTTTTACCCCCAAAAGTTAGAACCCACAAACAAATTTCTTTTAAATTTGAGTTACATGTTCAGTAAGATACAACGAGTAATATAATTATATATAATGTAACCAAATTTTAATAAAATCGGATAACAAAAACACTGCAAAAATGATCACAGCCGCGGCTTCCACCGGAATAGCAATACCTTAGTCTCGCTTTCCTCAACTTTCGTCAAAAGCGAGACAAAATCTAGTCTACAATATTTTTACATCAAAATCTTTATCTTCATTTCTGAATATTTCATATATCCCCAAGATGATCCAGAATCACAAATATCTCTTCCAACTCAGAGGACATCATCTGGCTGGGATTACTCACTTGTTCTTGCCCAGCATCAGTACCCGTAAAGACTTGAGCGCACTGAGGCCGGAGATTTCCTCAATCTGGTTGTCGTACAGGTCCAGGAAGATGAGGCGCTTGAGAGAGCTGAGATGCTGGATCTTGTTTATCATGTTGTGTTGGTAGTTCAGCAGCCGTAGCTGTTCCTCTCCCTCCAGTATCGGACATACTGTCAGTTTCCGTCTAGAACGAAAACATGAAAAAATTATTTTATTATTTTCCCCTTGCATCAAACAAAATGTCAGTTTCCGTCTAAAAGGAAAACATTAAAACATAATTCTATTTTTCTCCCCCCAGTGTCAGACATACTATCAATAAAAAAAAACCTCAATTTTGATCTAAAATGAAAATAATTTAGTTCCCCTCCCACTAAGAATCGGACAATTCGACATACTGTCAGTTTATGATTTTATATTTCTACTCCTAGTATCAGACAAACTGTCAGTTTCCATCTAAATTGAAAATGTTATTCCTCAATATCCAATATTGGAGATATCCTGTTTATTGTCAGTTTCCATCTAAATTAATAGTCAATTTTAAACCCCATGCACTCATTGCAATCTGATGTGTCATACAACGTCCACAGCTTAAAAAGTTCAAATCGTTTCATTGTGTGTCTAAAGCTAAGTTTTATGGTCGAAGGGACGTAACTCATGTTTTTGATTTGCTTGTTGCTTCAAAACACATTGGACATTATCTAATTGTTTAAAGTGTTGTATGATTTTCCTGTCCCTTTTTACTTGTAACAATAAAACACATTCAAAATGATCTAGAAACGTTCTATGTTTTTATCAAGGGGAAAGTAATTATTACCAAAATGTAGGAAAGTTGGGAAGATATTTGCAAAAAGACTTTGAAACTGTTTATTCTGAAAAAAATGGATGTACTGAGTATAATGTATTATTGATGGATCCTTTAACACTTTTGAAATTTCCTCTTAATGTTTGTTTGTTTAAAATTCTGAAGGCCATAACAAGTACGTATTGTAGACTGCAACACCTAACAGAGATAGAAATGTTGAATTTTGAACCACATATACCGGGTAATATACAACTTGGTTGATATCATAAAACATGTACTCTCTTGACATAAACATAAACCATTGTTAGCATGATTATGTCAACTGTTTTATGGGCCGGACCTGTCTAGGTTGAGTCTGTCTGGGTTAGAAGACCTCTCATCTGGTGTCCTGTATACCACTGGTATGCCCGGGGCTGAGGGACTCTCCGCAAATATCACTCGATCCCCTACAACAACAAAGAACCGTCTGTATATTAATGTTGTAAGTCTAATCTCCGTCAAACAATATTTACCGTTGATTTGCAAAGCATTACCCCTTCTAATTTCACTTGGCAATCATATCAATGATATAGGCCATAAAAATAATTATTATACATGTAGTATCTTTATTGAAAAATAGGAGAACCAACACTTCTATCGTTTCAAATAGTGGTAATCTTCATGGATGGATACCTTACGGTATTCAACAGAGATCCTTCCTATGTGGTGAACATAATATTAGGAAATAAAGGCTTCTCAACATCCAAGAAGTGTTATCTTCTTTATTGTGGTCTAAATGTCGTCGACATGTTTCGACCGCTAGGCGGCCGTCATCAGGACGACTTTTTACAAAAATCATATGCCCTGAAGTACAATTTTGAGGTTCAAGATGGTTACAGTTGTTAGGTAAACATTGTGACGTTATGGATACATAACATTGTGACGTCATAATTATCCTAGGACTACTGTGATAGACCATGTTGTTCTATAATCAGTGGCAGTGTTTTTTAGTAACTGATTAGCTTACATTTAATTACATATATAAAAAATCATTAATGTCATCGCACATAAATGTTGAGAACATTGTCTTTTTAACAATATGAATTGTCTATTCTAGATTAAAAATTGAAATTTTTAAAGAAAAACTAGTGATGTAGTATCTTTATAATAACACAATCACTGTCAGGGTCTTTATTAATGAAATTGTTCTCAAACTCAAACTTGAATTCCTTGCTCAACCCAAAAGTCTTGTTACCCCCTTATATCATGTAACAAGGGCAAAACATTAATTTGCCTTAAAACCTTTTAAATTTCTTATATTACATTGACTTTTCATATCACTGAGAATTGAGAAATAATCTGGGTTTGAATTTGAGAACGGTTTCATGAACACAGACCCTTAAAATTACAGCTATCAAATTGATAAAAAAACATAAAGATTTAGTTTATAAGCCATGGTAAAATATTCTTATCAGTTTTGGTAAAAATAATATATTTCACAATTATAATATAAATATCAAACTGCTCTCAGTTGACATTCACAGGGGATATGAATGCCATTTAAAAACTGGCACAATTTCAACATGGTTTTTAAGGAGTTCTCATCTTGAAAATTTATCATGAATGTCACCAGAAAGCAGTTTGAACCCGACATGTATTACAAATACTCGTGATTTCACTTAGTCTTGTATTGGCCTTTCCCAAAAGTGTTGTTATTCCCCTTGATAGGGCACAATGGTGGATACAGGATGGACCTCAGGGAAGTGTTTTTGTGATGATATGGCCCCATATGATAATCAGATGACGTAATTCCCCTTATGAAATCATAATTACATGGCACAGATTTGTTTCAATAACACTTTCCCAGTGAAAGCATAATTTGGCAAACAAGGGAGATAACAACACATTTAAGATAGGCCTATATACATCAAGTATGACAAATTATGCTAAATAAAAATAAGGTAATGTTCGTACAGCATATTCTTTTCATCTGACTAATTCAAAAGTTTGTTTAACAGCTAGATAATCTATACACTCTGTAAATCATAATTGTACAACATTCAACATCATTTCAATATTGAGAAATTGTCAAAACATATTGAAATTACTTTCAGATAATTTAGGAGCGAGTCTGTGTGTCACAACCTATTACATATATAGAACTTCCCAACAATGATAGCTGGTGTTTAGCAAACCCTTGTTAGTTAATTTCAAATCATATGAAAAAACTTGAAGTTTGCCAAGTGTATTTAATAATTTGAAAATTGACTTGCAAGAGTTAAGAGGTGATAATCAACATCATATCTTTGGGGATCTATTTCTCCACCCTAAATGGTGATCATTGACTGTTACCCAATAGTGGGTAAACTAAAACTCAATCAATTGCAGGTTAGAAGACCAAGCTAATGTGGGAAAATATGATAATCATGTATCTTATTCCAAATGGATAAGTCCTTAAACAGGAAAATCATCTTCAATTTTTTATTGTCAGTGGGCCAAATATTACCATTTGATGTACATTTCCTGAGTTATCTCCCTTTATCAACCTTGGTTTGTTTGAGAGTTTTTTTTATTCAAAATGGATTTATTTTATCAATATATATCTTATCATTCTAAAATTGAACACTTCAAACATCTGAGTAGACTTTTACTCTTTTCACTTTGAAGTTTTGTCCATCTTTGTAATGTCTTTTGAATGCCTGATGTTAAAGTTGTACCAATAGATTATCTAGCTTTGACCTTGTTTTGTTTGTACCTAAGATTAAGTTACAATTATTTTACTTAAGTCACCAGTAATTTGACATCTGCACAAGTTCAGATACAAGTACAACAAGTGTTACACCAAGTTTCAGACAAAAAACTTCAGTTTTTAACAGCTTTAAAATTTGGTCAAGCAATAGAATACCTTGACCTTTGACCCATGATGTGACCTTGAATTTATAACAGAACATTTGTCTGTAGATGTTCAGTCCCTAACAATATTGTTTCCATCTATCATGCTTCATAAAAAAGTTCAGTCTTTCCAATGTTTGTGCTCAAACAAGCAAGTGACATGACCTTCAACTCAAACTTTAACCCGACCTTTGACTTGAACTTTGACTTGACCTTTGACTTGAAATTTCCGTTTAAGACAATCGCATTGGAGTTGTATAAGACACATTTCCTAGTCAAGATACATTCATAATGTAAAAGTGGAATTATTTGTGGAAATTTTCACTTATTTGGCTTGCATTGAATCTCTGTGAATATACAAATGCAACTATATCTAACACTTTTAAAAATCTATAGTGTTTCATAGTATTATAGACAAACACAACCAAATAGCACCACACATAGTTCTGGAGGCTGACTAAGCGACCAATTCCATGTGTAAAAATATCTGCTTTTACCGTAGTAAAACATCAAAACCTACTGAGATAAATATTTCTTTCCAGCGAACACAAGTGAAAGAGTCTGTGTAAACACTAGGTGATATTCAGCACCCTCAAAACACTCCAGTGGAGAATCTAATTCACTTACCCCTGAAGACACATTTGGACTCTTCCAATTCAAAAATTGGAAAAGTTCATTATGGATTTTCAGGGGTAAATAAGTTAACATGTGACTAAATGCAACAGTGTGATAACCAATATGCACCATTTCAATCTTGTGTAAATTTGTCTTCAGTTCAAAGTTTTCAAACTGTGCTGGTGTAAAAATGGGGCCATGAATGCAATGATTTCGGTGAAAATTTTTCAAGTTAGGAAATGTTCTTATAGTTAGTTTTTGAGACACAGCTAGAGAAAAGATTGCCAACTAAGGTTATTGTATTTTTAAAGTGATTTACCTGCATTGCGATAAACACCTTTGAAACAAAGTACAGAGGTACATGTAGATAAAGAAAACGTTCAATACTGTAGGATTTTTGTTTTAAAAATCACTCTTATTTCTACTTTGAATATAATCTGTATACAGTTATTGACAGTACGGAGATATATATGATTTAGCCCAAAGAGGAGTAAGTAGATTTTATAGCAACAAATAAAGGTAGACAATAGATATAAACTATATACGTACATGTATAACTAATCAATTATATGTTGTGTAAGTATGTACATATGAATTTCAATTCCAATTGTTTTTAAATCTTTCGAATCAAGATATAGGGTACAACAGGATATTAAGATAAAAAAAATATTTTTTTTTTTTACCTTTTTGGAATTCACCCCATTATTCCTTAAAGTCAAACAACATATAGAACTTTTAATGTTTTAGAATTATTTCCCTTGATATGGAATGCATCTTTCATTTTGATCCTTTGCATTTGAAATCACTCAACAGTATATTAAGTGGAGGATCACAAAAAGATAGGTCCAGAGAATGTTGTTGCATGAATATCTGTTTTCTTTTGTCATCAAAATTTCCATAATTCTGCAGGATCATTGTGAAGATAAGACGTTCAATGGAAATGACTCAAAACTGATGATTTATTAATATTGTATAACTTATAGTTATTTGGTTTTTCGTGAAAAAGAGTTACCTGTATTGTTTTAAGTATTGTACATCAATATTGTGACATCAACTCCAATTTCAGCTAACAGTTTCCTGCATATTTATGTCAGTTTTGCAAGATAGGCCTAGTGATGCAATGGAAATATTATATTTACTGTACCTAAAAGGGCAACAACTCTGGTTTATGAAAAAACTCAATAAAAGATGTTAT
This sequence comes from Mimachlamys varia, assembly GCA_947623455.1. Lineage (NCBI taxonomy): Eukaryota > Metazoa > Mollusca > Bivalvia > Pectinida > Pectinidae > Mimachlamys > Mimachlamys varia. The sequence goes on from OX392535.1 coordinate 46,177,371, forward strand.
TCTTGAAGGTACCCTCTACCTTCATTACAGATATTTTTCCAAAATAATTATCTTCAGCCTGAAGAAAAATAAAATCCATGCAAATCATCCACCCACCAATTCTTTGCCCTGCAGAAAAAGTGTTAGTACAGACAGTTAATTGACAATTTTACAGTGTTGTTGTAAATTAAACTCAGAAAATGTGTTCCAATTAAGTTACAAAACGCCAAGAAAAATATGACCCCTCTAAAATAAGGCACTACATATAGTAACCAAACTAAAAATCTACAATTTAAATGTTATTTGAGTATCTGAAGGAAAAGAACAAAATACCAAAATATAAAAGAAAAGTGTTTCAAACTTAAGGTCCATCATCCAAAGTTTGTTATTTTTTACACTGATATAAATGAAATACCAGTGAGATATAGATATTTACTTATAGTTTTCTCTGTAGTTTAAATGATTAACTGTAAAGGCCTTTCCCAAAAGTGTTGTTATTCCCCTTGACAGGCCACAATGGTGGATCCAGGAAGTGTTGTTGTGACGATTTTGCGCCATGTGACAATCAGATGACGTAATTCCCATTATGACATCATAATTACATGCCGCAAATCTGTTTCAAAACTCTTCACAATGTATTCATGATCCGGCAAACAAGGGAGATAACACCACTTTTGAGATAGGCCTATAGTTACCAGATGACATTTAAAACAAAAAAATTCTCAGACCTTTTAATTTAAGATTTAATGAAAATCTATTAAACATGTTTTCATATACCAAAATTATATTCTTTGAATGTTTTTTATTGTTAAAAGATTTGATGAAGTAAATATACTAAAATAAAAAATAGGTACTTAATGAAAATTGGTAGAGATTTAAAAGCACACAGCCAATAACATGAAGTCTACAGAGATATAAACTATAGTGTATTACCCCCTGATTGTCTACTGTCTCCGTAGCCATACATGCTCATCCCTGGAAAATTAAATCAATTTTCTAAAATATTGATTAAGAAGTCTTGACTTCAGCCTATCAATTTAATATACAACATACATGTGTAACACGGAAGGAAAAATGAACAGCTATACCGGGGTTCGAACCCGGGACCTTCCAAAACTCCAAAATCTCCAAATCAAATCCCCGCATGACAAATTTAGCTGAAACCCCAGTGAAATTAAGTCCAAAACACTCTTAAAAAGTATTAGATCACTCTGAAAATGTCAAAAACACTATACAATTAGTTCATGATCACGGCAACCTCACTTGGACTGAAATAAAAACACATGAGACATAGTCAAAAATTTATTTGCAAATAAGCAAATGTTTATAAAACAAAGATTTTGATGGATATGGATCTATATACAACATCTAAACAAAATAACACAGCTAAATACAAAGCCTAAGTTGCTGAAGCAGAAAATGTAGGTCACAGCGACCTTAATTTGATATAACAGTGTACTGAAGTTGTATTCAATATTACCAAGCTTTATACACAAGTAATGTATGTTTTTAACAACTGGTCCCTTTGTTAAGCTAGGACTTACAATGCTTTTTGAAGGACTGCCCCCAAATTATTAATTTACGTACAGTTAGTAACTATATAAGACCATGTTAAGGTCTTAAAAAGGTTTTCCTCAAAGATAGGATCTGAACCTGGGTTCAAAACTCATTTACCCCTGTTTCATAATGAAGTATTCCAACGTTTGAATTGGAAGAGTTCAAATGTGTCTTTAGGGATGAACAAGCTAAAAACTTTATAATTGATCAAATTGGGATTTATCAATCTCACATGTTTTTGTTGTTTTACTTTTTTTACTTTTTTTTTACGCTGAAAATCAGAAGCAAAGAACAAGAACATACATGACAATTTTACGACTAAATAAAAGTTAATTTTCATATTTAAGTGAACATGCCAAGAAAATGAATCAAACAAAATCATGCAGTGTGAGATGAAAAAATGTCAGTTAAGTTAGTAATGAGTAAAATATGTATGTCGAACTAAGCAAAATGGCCGCAAAAACCAACAGACAAATAAATCCCAAGACAAACGGACACACAAACACAAACCTGGTAAAAAAGCGGGTGCTTTCAGAGTCTTAGGGGAAAGGTGAGCACTGGAGCGTGAATTACGCCCAGTTTCCTCGAGATCCTGTAACTCGGGCGTGGACAGATCGTGAGCCAGGGCTGCTGCTGGCACGATCTGTTTCTTATTACTTCTATAGTGAATCGGCACTTTTTCTGAAACAAAACAACGATCCCATCACCATATAAGGTAGGTTTGCTGATCCCCGGCACCATATACAAGGTCAGAGGTCAATTGCACAAAGTAGACAAAGGTTATAGTTAGAAGTTGAAATGATTTTTTTTTTTTGTTATTTCTTTTGGGCTAAAATAAGATATCTAACACACACATAGACTATACTTCACAAATAGCACAAGCAGTAGTCAAGGGAGATAACTCTAATCTTTTGTATTTTGCCAGAATTACTCTTAATTTTTAGAACAGTAAATTGTCTTGAGCTAATAGCATATGTTTTTGTGATAGATGTGATACTATCATATATTTTCATGAGAGATTTTCGTGACAGATGTCAGCTGCTGACGAACAAACTGATGGTACAGGGATTTGACAGAGATACAGGTTGATGAAGACTATAAGCAAGCCATCTTGGTCTCATTGAGAAATATTCTACATCCTTGCATGATATGAAGATGGATGTTTTCGAATATATGCTCAATAGAATGCCTGCATTTACTTGGATCTGATCTAGATTTACATGCTGGGTGTCGTCGATGAAGCAGAAGAGGCTTCCTCTTCTGAAACATCTGGTCTTAACTCTTGTACTTTTAAAAGAGTCCATGTAAATCTTTCCTTTGTTTACATTTTAACGCTATATAGCTAGTTTTATTGATTTTGAGTTTGTAATATAGTTTTGTTAATGGTTTGGATTTTTCTTATATTACCATTGAACTAGAGCACTTGTGAAGTATGTCTACTTGATAATACAGAAAAAAATCAAATGAAACAAACAAAACTGAGTGATGATGTATGTTGTCTGGACACGATTCTACAGCACAATACTAGCCAAGGTTTTCAACTTGTGCTACACTTAATACAACCATCGCATTAACAGGGATACATTACAATACAAACGTGTCAAACATTCCGGAATTTCTAAAAGACAGTTTCAAATATAAACAGAAAGATTAGCCAGTTCGTTTATAATGCGCCAAGCAGACAAAGGGTAATAACTCTGATAATTATAATCATCTGATCAATAAGTCTAACACACTGACACAGCTATGTAAAACACCGATAAGTCTAACTTTTAGAAAACCAAATAGGAGTACTGGGTAGACACACTGATCACTAGAATAAATTTGTAATAATTCCATCACACAAGGGGCAATAACTCTGAAAATCATAACCATCCAATCAAAATGTCTGATTCACAGACACAACTATACAAGGGGAAATAACTCTGAAAATCATAATCATCCAATCAAAATGTCTGATTCACAGACACAACTATACAAGGGGCAATAACTCTGAAAATCATAACCATCCAATCAAAATGTCTGATTCACAGACACAACTATACAAGGGGAAATAACTCTGAAAATCATAATCATCCAATCAAAATGTCTGATTCACAGACACAACTATACAAGGGGAAATAACTCTGAAAATCATAACCATCCAATCAAAACGTCTGATTCACAGATACAACTATACAAGGTAATCAAGAAAATCAAAAGAAAACAGAAAGATTCAAGACTGACAAAAACTAAATAAACAATATATGAAGCTAGTAAGCAGTCTCATCAATGCAAAACAACCCATACCAGGGACAGGTATATATATGATAATCATCAGATAAGTATGTTTTTAATTTGACAACAAAAACAATATAAAATGCATAGTCTGTCAGAGAATGTGCATATCACTAATTCTTTATCTATTTATAACATACTAGTGAAAATGTGTGTGGTTTGTTGGTTTGTTTGAAGGGGGGGGAGGTTATTCTATTCATACAAGATAATTCAATAAATAAAAGACATGTATATGACTCTTTTTTCTTTATTAAAATCTATGATTTTCTTCAATATTGTCAGTTAGCAAATATTTGTTATTATCACATCAGATAAAACACTTCAATCTAATTTAAAACCTTAAGTATTCAAAATCAATAAACCCATTTATCAAACTTAAGCAAATATTCCAACCACAATCCTTCCTAATACCATCAAACCCTCGCACTTTCAGAAAATCAATCACACATTTTAAACCTCCAGGCCATCAGACTAAATTCTGACCCAATGTGATATACGCAAAACAAAACCATCCACATGGATTACATTATAAGAGTATTATGCCAATCAAGGGTTTAATTCCGATAATATATTTTTATGCATATAAATCATGTCAAGATATTTTTGTCATAAAAAATTCCGACCAAAGTTCTTCCCCTTCGATTCGTGTTTGGATTTGATTGACAGGTGACGGAAACCCGAAATATCTTGTACGTCAAGAATTTTAATCCTCTTACGGAATTTACACATAATGATATTGGCCATGGCCTTATAACATGTCACTTTCAATGACTTTTTCTCTCTAAGCTTGTCGAAAATAAATCTCAAATCAATTGTGGTTAATATACTCAGCGATAGATTTTATTTTCTAATTTATATTTAAATTTATATCCTTGATATAAAATACTTAATTAAAACTTGGTTGTGACTTATATTGGATCTCTGTTGTAAAGTCCAATTGAATGGGCAACTTTTGTGGTGTATTTGATTCAAACTTTGTGCCACTGAGCATATAACAGTGCGTCTACAAGATACTGTCTGAACTAAAAAGAGTCTAACAGTTTCTGTTCTGTTTATACATGTAGTCATTGAAATTACTTACTTTCCTGTTAAATTTATGTTCTTCCTCTACATTTATAGTATATATAAGGACTATATAAGTTTCATGGACTATATAAGTTTCATGAGTACATTAAATTTTCAAGGACCAATAACATTTTAATATTATTATCCCCTAGTAAGGGTTAACAAAACAAACATCATGGACAAAAAAGGATAATCTCTTTGATTTACAAAGTCAAAAAGTTTAAGGTACTAAGTCCCCATAAAGTGTTAATATATTTTTTTTGTGAAAAAGTAACTTATATTGATTACATTTCCTTTTTATATATCTGCATATTGACACAATAAATGGACGATTTTACAACTTAAAGTTAGAAAATTCAGAACAAAATAAGATTTTTTCGAAGATTTTTGAAGGTATGATTAAGAAATGTTATATAAGACCTGAATTACTTTTACTAAAATATCTCCACCTGTGAAACATACACAGCAATATTACCTTGATAATCCAATTAGTCATTTGTGGACTGAAATACAAAACTATCAGATCTGGGGCCATTATAAGGTGGGATAAGGGTAAGTAGATTTTTACTGACAAGATACAAAAAGTATTAAGATGTTAGCTAGGACCCTAATTTTGTATTTATTTATTTTCAATTTGACAGTGATTTGAACTATCAAATGATGATTAGATTTGGGACTCAAGTGATTTATCTCATACAGGTTACCTCCACTGAGACAAGATGGCTGCTTCATCCAAACCACAAAGTACGACATGGAGGAAGCCGTTCCAGACGAAGGTCGGATGCTCAATGGCCGTTCCTTTTCTCTTTCAAACCTCATTGTTTCTCAAATTAATTATTATTCCAACAAAGAATCACAGAAATTATTCCTCAGGTTCCGACATAATCCACTATTTAATGATAAGCTGTTGAATGATTTTAGAAGTCCCACTTTCATTCTCACCTCCAGCCATGATTTCAATATTCAATGATTTAAATTTGTCACAAACACAAAATTGTATTGGCTGCTAATTTTTCTGTCACATTTATATAAAGACAAGCTAAGAAAATTCAGGAAATCTGGAATTTTTAAGAAATCCTTTAAAAGCTTTAAACTTTCAAATGCCTTAAGCACATTAAAGCTAGTATTTCATAAAAAAAAAACATTTTTGAGCACTGGATTTGAATGTCCAAAGTCTTTCGTAGATTTGGTTTTACATTCTGCCACTCTACAAACTTCTTCTGGAATCAAAATCCTATTTCAGGTTTGAAGTCAATGAGGGATCCATAGCAATAACCGAGTTCCAACTAAAATTGTGTCATTATCACATTCCAGGATAAACGGACTGACACCAATTCAACGAAAGTCCAATTTGTGTACAACATACACGACATTGATCTTGCTTGTAAAACTGTTCTAGAACAAGTACACATTCAAATGCATAATTGGACTTGAAATTTTCTTTATGCAAGCATTTGAATGCATTCACATGACTAGTTAATATATAACACCGAGCTTGAAATTGTGTTAGATTTTCCTTCAATATTTTTCATCAGAACGAATAAATTATCATCCACTTAATAAAACCGGATCCTCCAAAAGTGAAGATATCAATATAAATTGAACACATGTCCATTTCCTGAATATTTTGTTTTGTATAAACAGCTCCTGATGTTTTGCACCAAGAAAATATTTTGTTTTAAATAATTAGTCTTCGAAAGTGCTGTTGATTACGGCGGTGGGGTAAACTTTGTGTACTAAGTATTCCAAACAGGACCCTTGAAATCACTTTCATAAACAATATCCGCTCCTTACACAAGTAATTCAGAACTTTCGACAAATAATCCAGTATTCCGGATGATCGTGTTGATTAGAATCTGCCAGTCCCACATGTTTAAATGTTTTTTCTGTAGATTTTACAATATTTCCTGATTGACAGATAACGTAACATGTCATTCTCCAATCAGAAGTGATCGACAAAAGTGATATAACCCCGCAAGTCATCACACGAAAAACATTAAGGCTCTTCCGCGTCACTTCAGAATAACTTATAGGGCTTGTGATTGAAATTTTGCCACACTCCAGACTGATACCAAAGGTAAGAGGTCTAACCACTTTACCTTTCATTTACAAATTGATATGAACACAATGTTATTTGCCTGAAATCTCCACTCTATTTACACAAGAGTATATGATGTTGTTCCCGGTGAAATATCATCCAGCGTATAATCCTACAAGTCTATTTGGTCTTATAAATAACCACTTTATTAATATTGCCTCAACTATAAACTGTATCCATCCTACACAAAACGGCTGTAATCTCCGAGGATGTGTATCTTGGCAAATAACCAAGAGCGAGGATAATTCTGAAGACAATCGATAACGATTTGTGATATTCTACCAATAAGAAAATCCATCCGCAAGGGTAGCCGATTTCAATCTACCTATTATTTACGATGCATCTCGTAGACCTAAAGACTGTATAAGAAGGATAAAATACATCCTCATAAGATCAGAACAGCACAGCTACTTCGGACAAATCGTTCAACAATAACAGAATATAACTTCATTTCCACAAATTATATTCCGAGTAATTTTTCTATTTGAGGTTTACAATTCATTATTTTATACATGAACATGGAAAGCAAGCACATTCCAGCGATGGCTGAACATTGAAATCTACCTGTGACCAACCAACTCCAGATAGTCTGGATGATCGAGGTGTAAAGATAATGTTTCTGAACAACTGTGTTTAAAATGTTTGTCATTCACAACGGTTGACAATTGTGTCTGTTACATATATATACAATAACACTGCATTCAGCAAATATTTGGACCTATATGTGTCTTATAATAAACACTTTCTGAAGGTGATCCACTTTGATCCATTGGGAGCTTGAACTCGAATCCAGGTAAGATATAATCCAAAATGCCCAAAATTAACGACATTTTCCACCGAGTCTGGTGTCAATATCTGTCACAATAAGATCATAGAAAAATGATGATTTTTTTTTTATATAATTATTCAACATTTCCTCACAAAAATAGTCCATCCATCGAATTTCCCACTAAGTTCCAAACATTTGTTGTCAAGTACTTAAACACCTATATACAGATGCTTTTTGTCATTATGCAGAGTTTTCAGTATGTCTGTTTTTGCCGGCATCTGTCCATACGTAACTTGTTAAACTGGGCCTAAGACTTGCCAGATAACAGTTCATGTGTCGGAGTGTTTGTGGCCTTCAAATGTTAATCATATGTTCCATTGTCGCAGAAGACAATAAACTGTCTACAAAACTAAACAGTCCCAACACACATCAAATAAGTCCCGCCCAACCACACGAGCGTATTTTAAATTTCAATTAGACGGTTCGCAAAGTTCTACCAATATACTTTTAGTATAGAAATCATTGTGCCGAGTGACCATTTGTGCTGTATTGGCGAGGATTATCATGCAGTTTTTTAATGAATATTTTGATTAAGATTTGTTTATCCGTAAGACATCATTGAAGTTTCCTTGGAAAGTTTTTTATAAATTCCTCAAAACTTTCACATTACTTTTAACAGCTATCCATTCTGTATTGTTGGAAATCTTTCAAGACAGAATTATTCGAAAGTGAATTTTTTGCAACTGATGTATCGAAGAATCCATTTAGTATTATCGCAACATCCAGTGGACACAAATAATCCCTGGACACAAATAATCTTCCAAAAGAAAGTGAGTATAAATTGAAATTTTCAAAATGCATAGATGAACAATATCCGTTTTAAGTATATTTTGTACTCAATTTTCAAATCAAGAGTTGACATATAGAACAGCCAGGTTTAAGTCTTTGTAGAAGTTGAACAAGAAAAGAATACCTTGGTAGGTAAATATATACATGTCTGTTTACGTGTTGTAATCCTTAAATGTAATCCTTGCTTACAGTCCTCGCACCTTAACACTGCTTTATTGAGATTTAAATGATCAGGACAATTCGACCCCAATTTTAAATTACCTTGTATAATCCCTGTTGTAAATATACCTTTAGTGAAAATATTTTTGTTAGAGTGAATGTCTGTTTTCTTTGATCTTTTCAACTTTGCCAGGTAGTCTAGCCAGATAATAAACTACAGAATTGTCTGAATAAAAGAAAATAAACAACAATTGTTGTTATTTCACATATCTAAAATCAAATCTCAAAGCAGGTAATTACTATTTAGATTGAAAGATTTTGATTCGGTTGTAAAGAAAATATTTTGTTCTGTTATGCAAGAAACAGAAGAAAAAGGCTTGACTCTGACTTAGCAAATACGTTCTACAAACCCTGCCCTGTTTATGAAAATAAGTTGTCAAGCATGATGAAAGTATGTATATTTTGATTTGTTATAGATAGAAACTTGACAATGGTGCCTAAATCAAATATTTTTTTATCTCTCACATTGCTAGAATCGAGGCAAAGTATTGCAAGCAATCCACTAAACTTTGGTATTAGAAATTATCAAAGGGCAATATCTCTATATATATATATAGTGGGGCACAAAACCCTATTTCAGCATGTTAAACTTCACCATCCCAAGAATGATTTATTTGAGAATATATTCCCCAAAATGATCCTCTGTGAACAAAGGGCCACAACTATTATAAATAGGAGAAAGAAATATACAACAGCCGGACCGGGTTATGAACCTGTGACCCTATATAGGAACTCAACGGCACAAAATCAGAGATACTCTGAACTATATACGAATTATGCTCTATCAATTGAATTACTTGCAGGTAACGGACAACTGACCCAGTCCAGTTCTGCAACATTCCTCCCTCCTTTTCATAAGACTTTGCCCTCGATGACACAAATATTTGAAACCCAGGATCGGGTATCCCAAGGGTAAGACATGGCACGTTACTGTACCAGAAAACGAACATTGTACAGCTAGACAGGGGTTCTAACCTGGGACCCTCTGAACTCTAGATGGAGGCTCTAACAATTAAGCTACCTGGTCGACAACGATTAACCGAGTTCAGTCCTTCTACATCTGATTACATTAATTTTATGTGAAGATGTACTTCAGTACATTGAACTTACAACAGTTTGTGTACATCAAGAAATTAAATGACCTGTCCTGAAACAGAGTCTTTGACTCAACAGATGGAAATATCTAGTTGACCCGAAGATTGATAGCAAATATGGCAGCTGATTAAATACAAAACAATGACCAATCAGAAGAGAGATAGAATTCACTGCAGTGACAACATTCCAGCTGTGAGTGGTAAACTTTGAGAAAGTGTAAACAACACGTCTGGATAATCTACCGGGACCACTCCACCTACGATTGTCGGTCATCTATCAAATACTCGCCGTTTTATGTGTCACTCTTACAAAATAGGAGACAAAACTATAATGGCAAATACCCTCAAGCTTTGAATAACATTTATTTTTTTTTTTTCAATACTTAACCGAAGATCATGAGCAAATAATATAATGCAACAATGACTGAGTTTTTGTGAGTTTGGGCTTGGATGATGGATATTTCGTGGGAGATTTTGGTCAAAATGTAGAAGTCTCTCTCCTAATGAAGGTGGGGTGGAGGAGGGGGGGGGGGTGTTAACTGGTATGCTAAATGCTGAGGTCACCTTTTCCAAATGGAAAAAAACTTAAACAGTAACTTTTTTCCTATACAGCAGGCAGTATATGCTGTCAGGTTCAGGGTCTTAAAATGACGAAATGAAACATTATCTAAGAAACAAAACAGTTCAACTTTATATAATGTGACAAAGTGCACGTGTATTATAGCCTTATATGTGGAAGTTTATTTATAATTTAATTCTTAGTGACATCTGATATGATTTCTAAATGTATTGAAAATACACAAATATACAATACATACCACCAATTCATGGCAATATCATAAGGGCCTTGTAAGATGTTTGTACCAACTACTGGCCCTAAGCCCCCTGGCTAACACCTCCACTTGCAAAATAGTATAATACGTGATACAATGGTGCTCTGAATCTTCGATTGGACAAGTTGGTGACCCATAATTTGGAGGTTTGAGTTGGAATATACAGTACTTTCTGCCTTTGAAAATGAAGCTGTATTTCTGAAGACATTATGTTTATGTCTTCCTTTATCTTTCATGATGATATTTATTTCAATAAGATCAATACGTATGCATGCCAACCAAAATGCAGCACAGGTCTTTTCCTGTGCACAATAAATGTTTCCTTGATCATAAATTCTTCACATTACAATGAAAACAGAAGAAAACTTCTCAGGATTACTTAAAAATCCTCCCAGATTTAACATAAAGATTGAGTAAAAGACAGATCTTGTATGGGGGTCTGTTGAGATTACGATCCACCCAATAGTGCCTGGTCTTCGTAATCTCTAACAGATATTGTGGGGCCTGCATACATCATGAAGGGATTTCCCTTATCTAGAAATCGTGTCACTGAAGTTAAAGTTTCATAAACCGACAAATTGAAAAGTCATGTTCACAGTAGTTTAAAAATTCACTGCTGGAGGAAATTAAATGTTTTAAAACTTCCAATTTTTACAATATAAATCAAATGAACCTACTCAATACCATCATGGTTATAACGTAGTGTTATTCATTCCCCTCCAGGCGCCCTATCATCTGAATTTTGTACAGTATAACAAACTATGCTTATTACAAACATATTTCCTTAGTCCCCATAGATTTGTTATAAACATGTTTTACTGTAATTTTTTTATATCTGCAAATATAACCACCTTTATACCAGTAAATACAGTTACTGTGTATTAATAAGGATCTTTCAAAAACACCTAAATATTTATAATAACAGTCATTCTTACCAGGAGCGAGACAAAACGCTCTCATAAAACCGCAGCACTGCTGTCGTCCTGGGCTGGTATCGGCCATTTCCGTATTATCCACAGATTTGAGCACTAAAATTCTTTTTATTTTGAAACACAACAACGATTCTTTTCAAAGCATATCAAAAAGCTTTGAACTTCCAAAGGAAATGCGAATTTCAATGGCCAATTGCAGATTTTTGCACTTTGGTAGATGAAATCGCCTTCATGTAAATTCCATTTTTTAATTGTCCATTTGAAGAGTTAGTTTTAAGTCTCCATTTTTCCATTCATATCAGAGTCAAGTTATTTTCTCAAACATTGCATTTAAAAACAATTTCACAATTCTCGTTCAATGTATTTGACTTTTTTTAAAATCAATGTGTGAATCTACAAGACTTTGAAAGAAATCATCCCAGGGTTTCATAAGATCCAGATATCGCTAATCAACAAATTCATATATGATTGGCCATGAATAGTGCAACTACCACTAGCTGGTTGCCCGACATACACTTCCAGTCTGTGATTTTTGGTTCTAAAGAACTTCTTTTTTTTCACCAACAATAACTTTCAGTCATAAAATTATTCACATCACTTATAGCTGGGAAATGAAACTGTCTAAATCAACACACTTTCATTGTAGTCGCGTACACAGACTGTCAACCAAGTCATAAATATCACAGCTTTTAACAACAAATAAATCCTTTCTAGTTATTATTTATCATCAGATGTTTGAAAGAACTTATTTTCCCCAATGGTCAACACACTTAATTATCCCAAGGTCTATAAGAAAAATATGAAATATAATCATGAATAGAAAAAGGCCTGTCTGATATGGACCGTTGTCAATGTTGTTTATATCAACAGTATAGAGACCCTCATTGTAAAATGTATACCACCACTTAGTGAAATCAACAAAGCCAACTCAATTTCTAAAGATGTCGGAACGAACCGTAGTATTAAGCTTCTTATATTAAATCATCGGCTAATACTATTAACATCGCTAACCATGTGATTCCCCTAAATGGCGAGCAACTTGTGATCAAGACCAAACTACAACTCCTATATATATACTAAGGTACCTTAATCCATTGATGGTGTCACAGGACTAGATCAAATGACAAATAACATATTTAATGTCATATCAATTAGGTCATTAAATATACCTCCCCCCCCCCCCCCCCCCCCTCTCCAACCCCACCATAGATGTTTTCAATGTGAAGGCATTCACATCTGTTCTCGATATTGTGTACATATCTCGCTGGACAAATGAAGTGTTCAATCTTGCAGGGCTTTAAAAGAACGTTTAAATTATGATTCAATTTATATTATATTATAAACAAAATTATAATGATATTGCAATTTAACACATGTTCATATTAAACTGTATTTTGTTCAAATCTAATGTTATAAAGACATTTGTAACACCTGGGAAATTGACTTATAATGATGATATGGCGATATTCTATGTAAGGATTTATATCAATGTTGGTACATGTATATATATATTACAACAAAATAACTCCAGTTTTTATTCTATTATCACAGCTGGATTTCTTTGAAGAAGTCTGTTATAAACCCACATTTAGTTACCAACATCAATGGGGTAGGGTATTAACTTGTTTACATGTGTACCCCTGGAGTCGCATTTGAACTGTTCCATTGCAAAGTTGGTAGAGTTCATTATGAAATTTCAGGGGTGAATGAACCAGCGGTGTTATACAGTTATTTTGAGTATCTTTGGTTGTCCAGTAAAACAGTATACCTGGTACGTGACCGGTATTAAAACACCCAACTGTTGTTGTCGGACCCAATAACTCCATGTGTGATTTAATTTTCAATACAGACATAAAATAATCTCAACGAGAAAATAACTTGGTTAAAGTAGCCTGGAATATATACTGTAGTAACTTAGAATATACCTTGGTAACGAGAATATACCATGGTAACGAGAATATACCTAGGTAAAGAGAATATACCTTGGTAACGAGAATATACCTAGGTAAAGAGAATATACCTTGGTAACGAGAATATACCATGGTAACGAGAATATACCTAGGTAAAGAGAATATATCTTGATGAAAAGAATTAATCTTGATAACAAGAACATATCTAAGTAACCTAGAATATACCAAGGTAACGAGAATATACCTAGGAAACGACAATATACCTTGGTAACAAGAATATACCTTGGTAACGAGAATATACCTTGGTAATGAGAATATACTTTGGTAACGAGAATATACCTTGGTAACGAGAATATACCTTGGTAATGAAAATATACCTTGGTAACGAGAATATCTCTTGGTAACGAAAATATATATTGATAGTAAGAATATATCTTGATAACAGGAACATACCTACCGGTAAGTAACCTACAATACACCTAAGTAACCTAGAACTCAAATATACCAAGGTTACTAGAACATATACCAAGGTTACTAGAACATATACCAAGGTTACTAGAACATATACCAAGGTTACTAGAACATATACCAAGGTTACTAGAACATATACCAAGGTTACTAGAACATATACCAAGGTTACTAGAACATATACCAAGGTTACTAGAACATATACCAAGGTTACTAGAACATATACCAAGGTTACTAGAACATATACCAAGGTTACTAGAACAAAATCAACATGTCACACATACTTACTCTTTATATTTACAAGAAACTGATGCAGTTTATCCATTTTTTGAGTATTTTTGATAATGATCCACAGAATGCTTATTGCTAGTCAAGTTGCCCTATAGAAGGGTACATATCTAGTACATCATCACAGTCACCTCCACTTAGTACCTATCACTAATGTACAGTTTATTATTTTGCTACCTGTATTTATTATAAAGTGTTTGTTTGTGGTGCCCAGTCCTGGTAGATCTGTGGGTGACCAGGGAGAAAACTTGTTATAAACACCTATATATTGTTACATACTGGGTTATTTATTTATTTACATGTATGTACGCTGACCTTTTGACAACATTTCGACACTATTAAACAAAATCTTGTTAGTATAATAGGTATGCAACTACCATTTTAACTGTTTATATAATTCAAAATAGTAAAAGGACAGTTGAAAAATTCAAGTCGAGATGACTAACAATACACAAAATTGAAGAATAACTAGTGAATGTGTAATCTATCAACATCTGTTTAAAACCAGACATAACTTCAACACCTCAAGAAAATCTATACTTTCATATTAACCTATAATGAATTTACATGATCACAGGGTGTAATGTCCAGATCCATACAAACCACAGACCATGACCTGTAGGACTTTAGATCTCTATACCAGACAGACCACAGACCATGTCCCGAAGGATGTTAGATCTCAGTACCAGACAGACCACAGACCATGGCCTGTAGGACGTTGGATCTCTGTACCAGACAGACCACAGACCATGGCCTGTAGGACGTTGACCTCTGTACCAGACAGACCACAGACCATGGCCTGTAGGACGTTGGATCTCTGTACCAGACAGACACAGTCAATGGCCTGTAGGACGTTGACCTCAGTACCAGACAGACCACAGACCATGGCCTGTGGGACTTCAGATCTCTGTACCAGACAGACCACAGACCATGACCTGTAGGACGTTGGATCTCTGTACCAGACAGACCACAGACCATGACCTGTAGGACTTTAGATCTCTATACCAGACAGACCACAGACCATGTCCCGAAGGATGTTAGATCTCTGTACCAAACAGACCACAGACCATGGCCTGTAGGACGTTGGATCTCTGTACCAGACAGACCACAGACCATGGCCTGTAGGACATTGGATCTCTGTACCAAACAGACCACAGACCATGGCCTGTAGGACGTTGGATCTCTGTACCAAACAGACCACAGACCATGGCCTGTAGGACGTTGGATCTCTGTACCAGACAGACCACAGACCATGGCCTGTAGGACATTGGATCTCTGTACCAAACAGACCACAGACCATGGCCTGTGAGACCTTAGATCTCTGTACCAGACAGACCACAGACCATGGCCTGTAGGACGTTAGATCTCTGTACCAAACAGACCACAGACCATGGCCTGTAGGACGTTGGATCTCTGTACCAGACAGACCACAGACCGTGGCCTGTAGGATGTTAGATCTCTGTACCAGACAGACCACAGACCATGGCCTGTAGGACGTTGGATCTCTGTACCAGACAGACCACAGACCATGTCCCGAAGGATGTTAGATCTCTGTACCAGACAGACCACAGACTATGGCCTGTGAGACCTTAGATCTCTGTACCAAACAGACCACAGACCATGGACTGTAGGATGTTAGATCTCTGTACCAGACAGACCACAGACCATGGCCTGTAGGACGTTAGATCTCTGTACCAGACAGACCACAGACCATGGCCTGTAGGACGTTGACCTCTGTACCAGACAGACCACAGTCAATGGCCTGTAGGACGTTGGATCTCTGTACCAAACAGACCACAGACCATGGCCTGTAGGACGTTGGATCTCTGTACCAGACAGACCACAGACCATGGCCTGTAGGACGTTGACCTCTGTACCAGACAGACCACAGACCATGACCTGTAGGACTTTAGATCTCTGTACCAGACAGACCACAGACCATGACCTGTAGGACTTTAGATCTCTATACCAGACAGACCACAGACCATGTCCCGAAGGATGTTAGATCTCTGTACCAGACAGACCACAGACCATGACCTGTAGGACGTTAGATCTCTGAACCAGACAGACCACAGACCATGGCCTGTAGGACGTTAGATCTCTGAACCAGACAGACCACAGACCATGGCCTGTAGGACATTGGACCTCTGAACCAGACAGACCACAGACCATGGACTGTAGGACGTTGGATCTCTGTACCAGACAGACCACAGACCATGGCCTGTAGGACGTTAGATCTCTGAACCAGACAGACCACTGACCATGGCCTGTAGGACATTAGATCTCAGTACCAGACAGACCAAAGACCTTGGGCCATAGGACGTTGGATCTCTGTACTGGATAGACCACTATTGTTTTTATATGCATATATTGTGAAAAAATTTCCAGAAGAATGCTTTTTTTGAAAATTTCTCACATCCTTAAATATTGAGAATCTGCCTTGTTTTTCACACTGAGGCCAGTACTATTACTGTGATATGTACAGACAACAACAACAAAGAACCATTACCAAGATATATACAACCGACAACCATATATAGAAACTCAGTGATGTGCAAGTGTTAAATCGTCACATTTTCACACAGTGGAAATATTTAACTATTGTAAAATTTTGTAAGAAAAAGAATATTGAGTCAAAGTAGAGAGTGGGCATATTATAGGACAACACATAAACTCTGAGTCAAAATAGGGGGTGGGCTTATTACAAGACAACACATAAACTCTGAGCCAAAGTAGGGGGTGGGCTTATTACAGGACAACACATAAACTCTGACACAAAATGGTGGGTGAACTTATAATGGGGACAACACATAAATTCTGAGATGCTTGGATTCAGTTTACAATGCTATCATATGTTTGCATACAACGTTTAAGCAAAATTAGACAGTGAAGGGATGTTGGCATCACCTTGGTGTAAACTTTTGAATGTTTTGAATTTTCCCTTTGACCTTGACCTTGAGGTTAAGGCCACAGTGACTAGACAATTATAAGAGCTGATGACAAAATTCTACCAGGGTCACTCAGGAAAAAGGGGGAAATGCTAAAAAATATATGGAGCGGGAATTTCACCAACATATTATTCCTCCGAGAATGAAATATTTTTTAACGATTGTCAGTAGGTAATTATAAGGTCTTATCAGATTATATCTGTCTGTTGTACAAAGGGATGCACAGGAAGCATGATTTCTAATATTTACATGCAGATAAAAACTACACTACAAATCTCGACACTGAACCAACAAAACTAAAGTTTGCTCAACTTATCTACTGGACATCTGACACTGACCAAAGCGGTGAGCACATAAAAACAAAGAACTAAGATTTACAACATCAGTACTAGAATACACTACCGAGGAAAACTAGGAGGAAAAAGAAACAAAATTACAGAGTAAGCATAATTCATAAACTTAAAAATAAAAAATAACAACTAAATTAATTCTGAAGAATAAGTTTTAGGATCTTATTGCAAAGAATATATTTAAATTAATTTCATGCATATATGTTACACATCTAGATTTATTGTTGTGTTGGTAAATAAAAAAAAATTATCATGCATATATACAAAAATGTATGTACATTGTATTGGTAAGTCATGCATGTTATCAAGTTTCAGTATGTTTATTAAACAGTTGAGTATATTATAGTGCATGGTATATAACACAGTGCTAAGACTATCTTTTTTAAAGCTTTCGGCACAATCATTATCTTCACAAACTAGATCTCTTCTATAGAACAGCTTTAGACATTTCTGTAGATTTTGAAGTGATTTCATTAATGTTCGCCCTGATTTGAGGATTTTACAAGCATGTTTATCATCCTTTACTTATAATGAAATAATCGCCTTGATTCGAGGATTTTACAAGCATGTTTATCATCCTTTACTTATAATAATAATAATGAAATCTCATCCTGGTCAGTGATAGTCTTAGGTTTGATAGGGTCAGACATATTTTTTCCCCTACAACTACAGTACGGCTATACTTCTAAAAATTTAAAAAATAATAATTCAAGGTTCTTACATACTGATTTATCACAACCTAAAGACCATCTTCAAGCAGATCACAAATTATTATCTGTGGTTATACTTGCCTAAGAAGGGATGTCAGAATTTACCATAATCTTTAGGTCTTATAAGAGTTGATTCCCTTTATGAGGTCGGCAGTTTGAGTTTTGGCATTAAGATTTGCTGGGACCAACACAATTCTTAAAATAAAACAGGGTCTTTGACTTATACAAGTTCAAGATAAGTTAGACTGTAACTTGCCAAAAACCTTGCAGTGATAGTTGTGAAACTACTGCTCTGTTATATCTTTTATATACCAGGGTCCAGTTGAAGTCGAAAACTGTTTCTGACACTGACCTATTGAATTTTATTTTACCAGAAGTCACACTTGAATTTAAACTATCTTTAATAGAGGAAAAATAACCATAAAGGTTTACATATATATCAAACAGACAACTATTGCTGGTACAAAGCAGGAATTAATTTCCAAGGAATTTGATATTCTTCACAGTTAAGCCTGTATACTCATTGTATTATAGAAATCTAACCTATATATCACCGGATCATTTTATTTTGTTCATGGTGTGCATTAGACTTATTTGTGATAAAACAATATTAACTCATATTATAAAATTGAAATAAAATAAAGTTAAAAAGAAAGCATCACTGTGTAAAATCATTACCATTCTGTCTACATTAGAGTTTTTATTTCATGCCAAGATGAAGTATAGACGATGATTTGTGGTAGAACACGTACCTGCTATGTGGTTCAGTGTGAAGTCTGGAGGGCCTTGGCTATACCTCTTCATGTTCACATTATCATTGGAGTTTATTTGTGTCGGCCGAAAGACTATTTGTTCCTGGTCCTGAGGATAAACACTGCTTCTTTCCAACGGCTAAAACAAAATGTTACCATCAGTAAATAAATATACACTTACACCTGTTTTTGTTTGCATAACAGTTAAAAGGCATTTATACATTTGCCAAAGTTTGGAGGGGGCTTATTAGCGAGAGGGGGCTTATTTGTGGTAAAATACAGTTGTGACCGGAAATATAAGTACATATTGTATGTATATTGTTTTCATAACATTTGGTATACATATCTCACAAATAAGACAAATAAGTACTATGCAATTATCAAATAAACTTACACTTAGAAATTAATTTATTTGTGAATATTAAAAGTGCATATAACTGATGAACATAAATTCTTTTAGTTAATACCAAAAGTGTTATGATGCAGTTATAATTAAAGTACAGCTAGAGTGAAAGTTTACACTATAATGGAAGGGAGATAACTCAAAGTATAGTCTAAATACAGATATACATGTATAGAGACGGATAATAATTATATAATATGACTATAAAGATTATTAGATCAATACTGGATAAATAAACGTTTTTTAAACAAAAAAAGGTAATTAAGTTTAAAACAAACCATTCTTCCAACCACAGATCATGTTATATGAATAGATTGTATTAGAAAAACGCTCAGCATACAGAGGTTTCCCTTTTTAAGCCTGACAGTCCAGCACGAACTGGTGGATTTTTTGTAAAGACTAGGTATATATGCCAGTACCTGCTAAACACCTAGTACTGCAAACACGACATTTACACTACTGGCATACCCTGGTATATTTCTCAATCACTATAATTTAACTTATGAATAAATGTTAATATGTGTTAAGTGCTAACCAAGAAATTATAGAATTTGGTAAATATATGAAAGTTTCTACTTCACCTCTAGTAGATCTATAACCGAGAGTACGGCCGGCAGTGTTATAGGTTTTACTACTGATGGTGGGAAGGGTCTGATGGGATTGTTAACTTATATTTCTGGTAGAGCCGAGAGTACGGCCTGCAGTGTTATAGGTTTTACTACTGATGGTGGGAAGGAGAGTACGGCCGGCAGTGTAATAGGTTTTACTACTTATGGTGGGCAGGAGAATACAGCCTGCAGTGTTATAGGTTTTACTACTGATGATGGGAAGGAGAGTACGGCCGGCAGTGTTATAGGTTTTACTACTGATGGTGGGGAGGATCTGACGAGATCGTTAACTTACATTTCTGGTAGAGCCGAGAGTACGACCGGCAGTGTTATAGGTTTTACTACTGATGGTGGGAAGGAGAGTACGGCCGGCAGTGTTATAGGTTTTACTACTGATGGTGGGGAGGAGAGTAAGGCCGGTAGTGTTATAGGTTTTACTACTGATGGTGGGAAGGAGAGTAAGGCTCGCAGTGTTATAGGTTTTACTACTGATGGTGGGAAGGATCTGACGGGATTGTTAACTTACATTTCTGTTAGAGCCGAGAGTACAGCCGGTGGTGTTATAGGTTTTACTACTGATGGTGGGGAGGAGAGTACGGCCGGCAGTGTAATAGGTTTTACTACTGATGTTGGGAAGGAGAGTACGGCCAGCAGTGTTATAGGTTTTACTACTGATGTTGGGAAGGAGAGTACGGCCAGCAGTGTTATAGGTTTTACTACTGATGGTGGGAAGGAAAGTACGGCCGGTAGTGTTATAGGTTTTACTACTGATGGTGGGGAGGAGAGTAAGGCCGGCAGTGTTATAGGTTTTACTACTGATGGTGGGGAGGAGAGTAAGGCCGGCTGTGTTATAGGTTTTACTACTGATGGTGGGGAAGAGAGTAAGGCCGGCTGTGTTATAGGTTATACTACTGATGGTGGGCAGGAAAGTACGGCCCGCAGTGTTATAGGTTTTACTACTGATGGTGGGGAGGAGAGTACGGCCCGCAGTGTTATAGGTTTTACTACTGATGTTGGGAAGGAGAGTACGGCCCAAAGTGTTATAGGTTTTACTACTGATGGTGGGGAGGAGAGTAAGGCCGGCAGTGTTATAGGTTTTACTACTGATGTTGGGGAGGAGAGTAAGGCCGGCAGTGTTATAGGTTTTACTACTGATGGTGGGGAGGAGAGTAAGGCCGGCAGTGTTATAGGTTTTACTACTGATGGTGGGGAGGAGAGTAAGGCCCGCAGTGTTATAGGTTTTACTACTAATGGTGGGAAGGTTCTGACGAGATTGTTAACTTACATTTCTGGTAGAGCCGAGAGTACGGCCAGCAGTGTTATAGGTTTTACTACTGATGGTGGGAAGGATCTGAAGAGATTCGAGGGTCGAGTAGGAAGAAGACACATTAGTCTGTAACAAAATATACACACATGCAGAAAGAGAATTAATATGTGTTAGTCAGGAGTCTGTGTTGGCGTATAAAACAATTCGGGGAGTTTTTTACAATTTTGTTTTTATTTTAATAAAAAAAAATTTTTTTTATTCTGAACACTGTTATGTTTATTTTTGTGCACTCACATTTAATTACATAAACAAATCAAGAAAGTTAAGCACAATGATGAATTGATCAATGATGAACTCAGTTTTCAAAATACTTGCTGCAGAAAGCAATACAGAAACTTTTATTAGTGCAATTATCATTTTCATAATCATAAAGTATGTACGGTATAGCTTTTTCAATTTTTTTTTTCTAATGGATTGTAATAATTGATAATAATAAAGACATTTAGGGATTTCTCCAACACAAACTCGACAGTTAGTGATAATATAAAGATGGTTATATATAAAAGGACAGCTTAGATACAAACTTGAGTGTTAGTGATTGATACACAGTTAGTTGTTCTCACTACTACATCCTCGATATCCAGGGGTTACGATCACCTACGCTCTCTACACCCCTGGAGTGTCATGGCAAACTGAGAGCTACATGCATGTGCACCACCTAGTTAATGAGACCAATTTGATTAAAATGCAGATCCTTGTTCTCATTCCGTTTCACAAGGATCTGACAACATCCCATAAGAAGTTATGTTCAGATGACCTTTGTTGCCTCCACTCTTACTAGTAGAATTTTCTAATGGCGCTCTCATCTGCGGCAAGTCATTTCATCACAGTAAGTACATCAGCTTGTGGTGATGTAATGACTAAAGGTACAACAATACAATTATGCAAGCTTTTGTCGCCACAAAATTCACATTTCAGATTCTGAAGTAGTAATTTGATTGGTTAATGAAAAAGGTTATCTAGATCTGAACGTGGCCCCCTATGGGATGTCCTCAGATCATGACGCAGCAGAGAAAAGTTTACGGAACGGTGCGTAGATCAAGATATGATTTTAATCATATTATGTGATGAGACAAGAAGACTGGTTTGACCCTTTGACCCACATCAAAAAATCTTGTGGCCACATAAAAGTTGGTTACGGCTCCTTTGTAATCTTCAAAAGACAGGCAGTCTTAGTAATTGGTCAGTTTTTTTTTGCCTAAATGTGCCTTTAATTTTACCATGACATATATTCTTGGGAAGAAGAGAGTGTAGGTGAGCGTAATCCCTGGATATCAAGAATGTTCTCACTACCAATTAACTGCCAAAATAATGTCAAACAAAACTAATCCTGCTGTATCTGTTGTATTCAACAATTTGGTTTAAATGTTAAACTACATAATAAACACATAAAAATGAACACCCAGCAAATGAAAACATGTTATTATTTAATAAACACTAGAGTATTCATATCCCCAACTTACACAGCACAACTTCCTGATTTAGATGTTCCCTGGACCCTGTACATGTATAAAACAAAGTACCTGGTAAGGCTGATATACATGAAGGTATATATCTATAAACAGAAAAAGTATTCAGGGCTTTTGATATACTTATGTGTTTAATTGAATCATATTTCGTGATTTTGTAACCTCGTCTTTGCAGTATGTTTTTCCTCTCCTGTAACATTTTTTTCATATGACCAATCCATGCTTCAGGTTAACAATATATAGTATAAGGTGGTGTATACTTGGTAAGGGAATGTACACGTATTTACTTGAATCTGGGATATAAATATTTAATATTTATGTCTTGAAGGGTTATTCAAGACATAGGAAAGGAATCGGAGGATTGTAGCAGAGTCAATCATCAGTGAACAGGAAGCTCAATGATATGTGTACAGTAGAGTTCTGACGATACCAGGTCTGAACCCCACTCTGGTCATGCATCATTTCTGCTTTTGTTACATTTCGTAAGTACATACAATTTTGTATGTACAGTGTAACTGTTAAAATCCTGTATCCTCATAATTAATGTGTAACTAGTTACACCAAACAGATGCAACAAGAGAAGAAGATACAAAGGGCAAAATGGAGATTAAAACTCAGGGTCCCCTATCTAATACAGCTATAGACAGATCATATCTTCAATGTTGACAGATCTAGAGGGATGTTACATGTAGTTGTACAAGTTACAGTGTAACAACACTAATATTAAACCATTTGGTCTGATTTAGCGAACCAGACTTCATCCTTTACAATTACTTGAAAGAATATTCACACTTTTTTCTGCAGCATCATAACCTGTAGCAGCAATACTTAAATTGACAGCTGTTAGTTGGTAGGTATGGATACATGTTTAAAATGCAATGCAATCAAATTAAAGCAAGTGATATAACAGAAAAATTATAGATGATACAAATCTAAATCTTATACTCATTATTAGTTTTCAAATTAAATAAGCAAGGCAATAAGAGAATAAATAGACGATAGTGTTAGAAGCGAGATGTTTTCTTGTTTATGACATAAATTATTTACAAGAAAATTGTTGGCATCCCAACATGTTTCAGTACCTCTTTTGGTAAAGTTAATCTGCTTCTGGGCTTGTTGAACATAACTGACAACACACCACTTCTAAAAGTTCCACAGATGTGACACTCATACACATCTGCTCATGTTCAAAGCACATTTTTATCAATTTTGTAGACAGTGCAGTGAAAATATCCATCTAATTTCGTTGACATCGTCCTTAACAGTACCGCCATATTGAATCATAGGAAGCTATGTGCGTGCGCATGCGTATTGAATTCTTCAATGCGGTACTATTTTCATGGATCACATTGGGAGAACAGATGTGGGGAGCTGGTAGTGTTCTCTAGCGCTGACATCTTGTTTAAAAGACTGGAATAGCATCATTAAATAGAATTTTGAAAGTATGACGACTTTCGATCCCACAGGTATCTCATTTGAAAGAATCAAGCCCCTAGAGTGTGAAAAAACGAGCACGAGAAAACAGGCACCTGTCATTGGGACCGGCGGTGTACAGGCAGATTTTTACCCCTATATAAACGATCCGTACTTGTGTACATTTCATTTATGCTACCCGTTGGCTGATTTTAAGTAAACTGGATAACAAGATATGATTTAGGATTCAACATTATTGAACAAAAACTACTTCTTGTTTTTAGCTGACCATCTGATGATCGCCCTGCGTCCGTGGTCCGTCCATCGTCCGTCCTAAACAGTTTTTGTGTTTGCAAATGCTATTTCTTGAGAGGTAAACAGGATGGATACTTCTCAAACTTAATATGCAGGTTCCTCTTGGTCCCTAGTTGTGCGTTGCCCAGTTTTTGAACTAAACGTAGCTGATCCGAAAAACAACATGGCGGACGGCTAGGCAGCCATCTTGTATTCGGACAGTAATAGTTTGTGATCGCTGTTTTTGTATTTGATGGATCTTTCTCAAATTGCATAGGCAGGTTCTCCTTGGTACCTAATTGTGCATTATCCAGTTTTCATCGTCAATGAAAAATGACAAATCCAGATATATTTTACATGGGTTCAAAAATTAGAAAGCACCATTCCAGATTATTTAAATGTTTGAAACGAAGATAAAAATGATATTTCAAACATTTTTTCAAGATCAAAACATGACAGTAATACATGACAAGGCTTTTTTAGTTTTGAAGAAAACTGGAATGTGTCAAAATGGTTATTATTATCTTGTCTTTCAATGGCCATGGTACTTAAATTGTCGTTCAAAGATCTGTTGATCAGGCAAACAAAATACAGATCTCAAACGGTCTCACTTAAAGCGTCACCAGAAATTATATTTTAAAATACTGAATTAAGTAAGCAACATCAAATGATATGTTGTTGATACGTCTTTACCAAATTTGATATTCTTGAGCAATCAACCTCATTTGGCAAACATACAGTATTGTCATTTCATCAGACTTATTTTGATACTGTTAAAAACATGTTTGTTATAAATATTTGGAAATATTTATATGTAGGTATTACCATTCGAAATGTAATGCCGTGGTTACCTAGTCACCAACAGTTGGAACATTTGAATACCGAATGGATT
This sequence comes from Mimachlamys varia, assembly GCA_947623455.1. Lineage (NCBI taxonomy): Eukaryota > Metazoa > Mollusca > Bivalvia > Pectinida > Pectinidae > Mimachlamys > Mimachlamys varia. The sequence goes on from OX392535.1 coordinate 46,202,875, forward strand.
AACACTGGGTTCATCTTGAATGCTCAAACTTATTATCATTCTTATTGTATAAATGGTTATTTCAGCAAAATGCCTGCCATACATCTATCCTTCAGGGTTTGTTTTATAGAGGTATCATGCATATATTTTAATCATCATTAATTTAATTGTATCAATTCGATAAAATGTGCATTTTGCATCAAGAGAAACATCTTAGAACCCTGAACTCAAGTAGTTTTTAGTGGAATGGTTACTCAATTATGCTAGAAGTTGCTTTTTGTTTCTTTGGGTTCAGTCGCTAAACCTTTGTTATTGAACAGCTTTATTATACAAGGAGTTTTGTACCATGTAAATCATAACAAAAACAACACTTCACCAGTTTGAATACATGTACTATTTGTTGATATATCATATTAAGACTCGAACACATATTCTGACATTAAGTCCAATGAAATCACTCGCTTGAAATTTTAAGAAATTCAATTTTTTTTTTTTAAATCAAAAGCATTTCGCTCACTCGCTCCAATTTTGAAATCTTATTTTCTGAAGAACAACAAATCAAATTGGGATGGCTTTATGGAAGAATATTAGCGTAATATAGGATGAGGAATAGTGATTAAGATAGTGTCGTTGCTGGGACTCTAACCTGAAACCCTTACCTCTCCAGCCCAATGCACTGCTGAGCTGAAGGGAAATTCCACTTGTAAGGCAACCTAATGAATACACATCTTTTACATTAGCATCACATAAGTGACATTACCAAAATGAAAGTAACTTAACATGGAATTAAAGAAGACCAGGTGATCAGGAAATAAATATATTTAAAAACCTCTCTAAAATATTTTTTCTTCATGTTTTACAGAACACCAACACATTCGTTTCAATCCTCTGAAGGATGAGTGGGTGCTGGTGTCGCCACACCGTACAAAGAGGCCATGGGCAGGCCAAGTGGAGAAACCTGCAGAAGAGAACATCCCAAGACACGACCCAAAAAACCCTCTCTGTCCGGGGAACACCCGACCCAATGGAAAGGTAAAACCCTCTCTGTCCCGGGAACACCCGACCCAATGGAAAGGTAAAACCCTCTCTGTCCTGGGAACACCCGACCCAATGGAAAGGTAAAACTCTCTCTGTCCTGGGAACACCCGACCCAATGGAAAGGTAAAACTCTCTCTGTCCTGGGAACACCCGACCCAATGGAAAGGTAAACCCCCCTCTGTCCTGGGAACACCCGACCCAATGGAAAGGTAAAACCCTCTCTGTCCCGGGAACACCTGACCCAATGGAAAGGTAAAACTCTCTCTGTCCCGGGAACACCCGACCCAATGGAAAGGTAAAACTCTCTCTGTCCCGGGAACACCCGACCCAATGGAAAGGTAAAACCCTCTCTGTCCCGGGAACACCCGACCCAATGGAAAGGTAAAACTCTCTCTGTCCCGGGAACACCAGACCCAATGGAAAGGTAGTGTATTTTAAAAAGCTAATTAAGGTCAAGGGCATTGCAATATTGCATAGTGTGGAGGGTGAAAATGCTTAAAAAAATTTACTTTACAAATGAAAAATATTTACTGTGCTTATACACAAATGCATTTGATAGCATAGAGGATTGGAAAAATTATTATCCAAATGTCTTTGGAGCCAATTCACCTTCATAAGATTTGTATGATATCCAGATCCCATTGGAACAAGGACACAGCTAGAGGGGATATCTTATCCTAATTACAGTGGTGTCAAAAGTTTGTGACAAAAGACAACAGGCCTTCTTTTGATTTTTCAAGCGTAAATATAAAAAAGAAAAATAAACAAGCATGCCAAGGTAGCACTTACATGATGAAAAGAATGTCAAACTTGTTTCCAATTTATCTTATGAAACTTTTCTAGGTTTCTTCTGTTAAGTTTATTGTGATCTGAAGTCATTTGATAGTCTCTGTATGAAGCTTGGTTTTGTTTGTTCCAGGTCAACCCAGAATATGATAGTACATTTGTGTTTGAAAACGACTTTCCAGCCCTGCTAGAAACTGTTCCTGAACCAGGTATTGCATTAAGTTTAAATTATCTGTCACCTAGTAAAACAAAAACTAACTGCTTCCTACTTACTAGGCAAGGGATTCTTTCTCTAGCACATTGGCAGGGCATAAATCTTACAAACTAGATGTAAACCCCAGGCTAGCAAGGGCATTAACACATAGTGACCTCCCTATCCTTTGGTGACTGGGGGGGGGGGGGGGGGGGGTATTGATCCTGCTAGAAAAATTAGGACAAGTTCTTTCCTGGAGGGGAATAGGAAGTCTCCCTGGTAAAGTACTAGCCACTGTGTACTGACTCAGATAGGGAGAATTCCACTCTACCTCATCCAGTAGAGCATAAGCTTGCTAGACTAGCAAATCAGAGGCCACAGGTTCAATAAAAAGAGTGAAAGTCCAAGGATGATGGACATGTCTACAGTGTTATGGTAGTTGTAAAGAGTTTATTGATTAATATTTGTAAATCATTCAGTAACAGCGTCTTGATATTCCTGACAATTCATCTGAATCTCTTATCGTTCATGATCAGCTCACTTTTAATATAGTGAGCAGGATGCACGAACAGACTGTCTCCTGTCAGTACCCCAATTAATAATGTACTAATAAGTTTAATTCAAGCACGAAGATAAGAGTGTTCAATATACTACATTATATTACTATAATCAGACTCTAATTAATGGAGTTATTGCCCCTTATAAATAATAAATTACAGCTCCTTGTTTTTTGTTCAAAATATATATTTATCATAAAACCCTATTTTCAAAGTACATGTTATGTGTGTGTGTGTGTGGGGGGGGGGGAGTTCTTTTCAATAATCTTAATATTCTACTTATCTGAACTTGAAATTGTAGATCTCTGATGAATATGCTGTTAAATGTTATTTCCTGGTCCCTTTATAAGAAACATTTCTTTCCACTGACCATAACAAACACATCATAGTGGAGTACTAGAGTTTGCAATCTTTCTTGTGAATAAATACTGTTTGGTTTATAGAGAAGAGTGATAACCCAATGTTCTATGTTTGGTTTATAGAGAAGAGTGATAACCCGCTGTTCCAGTCTGCGGCCGCGCGGGGGACGTGTCAGGTGATGTGTTTCCACCCACATACGGACGTTACTCTGCCCATCATGTCCCAGTCCGAGGTCCGCGCCGTCATTGACAAGTGGGCCGACATCAATATTGACCTTGGCAAGAAGTTTGAGTGGGTGCAGGTAGGTCACCTCTGGTCGTTTACAGTAGGTACACCATGTACAGTTTAGTGATTGTTTTAATGAAGTTATATACACTATGTAGGCTAAAAAAAAGTGTTGTTTTTTTTCAGATACAAAAATAGATAGGTCAGGACACAAATAATGTTAGAATTCAATGTTTTTATTTTCCATCAGTAATCTTGAAACCAAATTTTACATGGTAGAAAGCTCCACACATAACTTTGGCGATTTATTTGTCACGAATATATAATAGGGTAAGATTTCCAGCATGTATACTTTAATGAGTGACTATAATAAATAAACAGGCTGGAGCATCAACACCTGGATTCTGTTATTGCTGGTTTACGACTAGCTAGGCTAGCCATCATAAGAACACATTTAATGAGTGACTGTGAGCTTTGTTTGGCTAGTTAATCAATCTTAGATACAAGTAGGTGATGAGAAATCTCGGGTTGTGTCTTACCTTCAAACCAAATACATGATGGTTTATACTAGAATTAAAGTTAAACATGTACCGCCTTATCTAGTTATGAAATATTCCTTGCCTTGCTGTCTATTTTCTTTTTTATCTACTTTCTCCTTCCATTTATTTCTCCCTAATTGTATCCCTAGCAACAGCTAGAGGATTATGGTCGTGCCTGTTCCTCTGCTCTCTCCCATATGTCTCCAGCTGTTGCAAACAAAAACATAAACCTCTATCAAAGTCTATCCTGAATCAAACTTTCTACCAATTTAATTGATGCTTGGATCAAATTTGTCTTTTCAGATCTTTGAAAACAAAGGTGCTATGATGGGCTGCTCGAATCCTCACCCACATTGTCAGGTAACTTACGGGTATATATAGCATGGACTGTCAGGTAACTTACGGGTATATATAGCATGGACTGTCAGGTAACTTACGGGTATATATAGCATGGACTGTCAGGTAACTTACCGGGTATATATAGCATGGACTGTCAGGTAACTTACAGGTATATATAGCATGGACTGTCAGGTAACTTACCGGGTATATATAGCATGGACTGTCAGGTAACTTACAGGTATATATAGCATGTACTGTCAGGTAACTTACGGGTATATATAGAATGGACTGTCAGGTAACTTACCGGGTATATATAGCATGGACTGTCAGGTAACTTACCAGGTATATATAGCATGGACTGTCAGGTAACTTACAGGTATATATAGCATGTACTGTCAGGTAACTTACGGGTATATATAGCATGGACTGTCAGGTAACTTACAGGTATATATAGCATGGACTATCAGGTAACTTACCGGGTATATATAGCATGTACTGTCAGGTAACTTACCGGGTATATATAGCATGGACTGTCATGTAACTTACCGGGTATATATAGCATGGACTGTCAGGTAACTTACGGGTATATATAGCATGGACTGTCAGGTAACTTACGGGTATATATAGCATGGACTGTCAGGTAACTTACGGGTATATATAGCATGTACTGTCAGGTAACTTACCGGGTATATATAGCATGTACTGTCAGGTAACTTACCGGGTATATATAGCATGTACTGTCAGGTAACTTACCGGGTATATATAGCATGGACTGTCAGGTAACTTACGGGTATATATAGCATGGACTGTCAGGTAACTTACGGGTATATATAGCATGGACTGTCAGGTAACTTACGGGTATATATAGCATGTACTGTCAGGTAACTTACCGGGTATATATAGCGTGTACTGTCAGGTAACTTACGGGTATATATAGCGTGTACTGTCAGGTAACTTACCGGGTATATATAGCATGGACTGTCAGGTAACTTACCGGGTATATATAGCATGGACTGTCAGGTAACTTACCGGGTATATATAGCATGGACTGTCAGGTAACTTACGGGTATATATAGCATGGACTGTCAGGTAACTTACGGGTATATATAACGTGTACTGTCAGGTAACTTACGGGTATATATAACGTGTACTGTCAGGTAACTTACGGGTATATATAGCATGGACTGTCAGGTAACTTACGGGTATATATAGCATGGACTGTCAGGTAACTTACGGGTATATATAGCATGGACTGTCAGGTAACTACAGATAGCACTTACTGAACTCATTCTCCGCACTCCAGGACTTGCACTCATTGCTCTCTACACCCTGGAATATGTCAAAGCCTAATTTATTATTAGGCTTTGACATAATTATTGGCTAGATATTTGATTGGTGTCAGGTAAATAAAACCTGAACAATCACTAGGCATCCTTTGAAGATATCAGAGGAACGACAATCTACTTCAAAGTCAGTCAATTTTACCTAGAATTCTTTCAAAGGATCAAGCTAATGGCTTTGATTCATCGTCATTTTGGTTAACACTGAGCAATCATTTTAGCAATGGCATTTATATTCCAGGAGTTAACGAGCGAAAGGGGGAGTGTGGCCCGTGGACTATTGAGGAATGATCATGGTTCTTTCACAATTGCTTTAGCTTTTCAGTAAAACAGTAAAAACTGAGATGCATCAACATTTCTATTATTTGAATTTATTAGGATTTATAAGCAGTCTAAATCAGTATTACTTCGAATCATTCTTTTATATATTGAAAACTAATATTGTATTTAAAGGTATTTGGTTTCTCTCCCTGTAGATTTGGGCGAGTTCTTTTATACCTAACGAACCTTTAGTGAAAGACAGAGCACAGAAAGAGTACATGGAGAAATACAAACGGCCCCTCCTGCTGGACTATGTACAACAGGAGCTGGAGAGAAAGGTAGGTCAGATGAGTATACGTCATACCTGTGATGATATATTCTTGGAAAATTTATTCTCCCAGAATAGAGGGATTGAGTTTTTAGGAGGGAGATTTTCATCACAAGCATTCTTTTACCTTAATCAGATTAAGGAATTTATTTTTGTGTTAAAAAATATTCATGGATAAGACTTTTTCTTTTAAGTATTATTGATACATTGCTATGTAAATTTTTTCCTGTTGGTGTATGAAGTTGCCTTAATTTAAATTTGAGCTTTCTTTTATTTACCTTATATGCTGAAAGTTTAACAAATTAAAAAAAAAAAGATCTTGCTTTGTGGTATAACTGAATAATACAAGAATGATTTCTATTCCCTTTCTGTTTACTTGATTTAAAAATTTGAAATGCTGTTTTCTCCAGGAGAGGGTGGTACTTCAAAATGACCACTGGGTGTGGCTAGTTCCCTACTGGGCAGTCTGGCCTTACGAGACCATTCTATTACCACGGCGACATGTACTCAGAATACAGGATCTCACCAATCAGGAAAGGGAAGGTAAGGACAGATGTTAAAGCAATGTCCCATCCTCGATATCCAGGGGTTACACTCACCTACGCTCTCTACACCCCTGGAATATCTCATGGCAAAACTGAAGGCACGCTCATGCAAAAATAAACTGACCAATCACTACATGCCTGTCTTTTGATGATTACAAAGGAGTCGCAACCAACCTCAAAGCTTGTCAATTTTTACCGTTATGTGACCTCAAGACTCTTTTGATGTATATTAAAGGGTCGAACCAGTCTTCTTCCTCATCAACAAAGTGAGCCCTCAGTTTTGCCATGACATATTCCAGGGGTGTAGAGAGTGTAGAGAGCGTATATTACCCCTGGATATCGAAGATGGCAAAACCCCTGACGATACCTGTTACTTTGGTTTCTAAGAGACACACTATTAAAATTTTTCTCATTCAAGTGTCATTGTTATTAAAGGTAATCCTTAATACTCTGGGGGCTATGCTTTTGCCTTCTGTGCCTCCAGAATATGTCTCAGCATATCCCCTGGAGTATGGAGGATATGTTAAGGCCAAATGTATCTAAATGTGTGCTTCCTATTCCCTGATAGCCAGCTGCTGTCTGAAATATTTACATGGCCCACCATTAAATGGCTTGGTGCATATAGTGTTTGCCCTTGACCTTCATTTTGTCATTCATCAAAAATTTGTTTCTCACTCATTCTCTCTTTCAGATGGAGATATTGAAATGTTATTTGATATGTAGTTATATAATGATAAGATATTTGATATGTACAGGTCAAGTTCTGATTTGTTTCTTACTCATTCTCTGTCTCAGATGGAGATTTGGTAATGTTATTTGATTGTAGTTAGGTCAACTTCTGGTAATGTTATTTGATATGTAATTAGGTCAAGTTCTAGTAATGTTATTTGATATGTAATTACATGTAATTCAAGTTCTGATTTTGTGAAAGTTTGCTTGTTTTGGCCTCATTTAACTTTAAAAATTTCAATAATTTTTCGCAAAAATGGTATGACTGACATTGGAGAGCTTTGTCTAACTCCTGTGGATGCATACACTGCAAGTAAGAGTTTTTGTGTTGATTTTGGATAGTGCATTTATGTCTCATTTTGGGAAGAAAATATTTTCAAAAATGAGCTACACATTTTGGGAATTAGGCTTAATTATTAAAAATTTAAAAAAAAATGATTTCAGATTTGTCAACAGTTCTTGAATGATTTATTTATGACTGGAGTTCATATCGTTGAATTTATTTTGCAGCTCTCGCTGACATAATGAAGAAACTGCTGTCCAAGTATGATAACATGTTTGATATCTCCTTCCCCTACTCCATGGGCTGGCATGGTAGGTATTCATATTGATATTCCATCATGGAACTGTTTTATACTAATCATCAATCAAATGCATTTTCAGTGATTAAGTTACATCTAAAATGTTGTCGTTGTGATAACTTAGTATTATACTGTAAACCAAACGTGCTATTTTACTTTAGAGAATTTTGCGATCAAAACAAATTCACAAAACTTAATCTGCTTGAATTATGATGGGAATGACTGACTTTATAATATATATATATGGTATACTTGATATACATGTTTCGCGAAAGTTAATCGCCACAAAAGTAAGTAGTCGGCCTTGAAAGAAACTTGGTTTAAGTTTAGTAGTTTGCATCCAGACTAATCACCCAGTTCCCTACCTAAATATTTCTACATCACTGTGTAATACTGATTTCCTGACTGGGTCATCTAGATTCAATATATTATAATTGTAATAGGGTTATCAACCCTGAACCTCTGTTTTACCAGTCCTAATTTGATAACTCTCCATATGTGAAGAGAGACTTTCAATTTTAAACACTTACCAGTAAGTTTTTTCAACCATCTGAAAAGAACAACTCAAAATGTCATTTTAATTGGTTTTTCTGTCTCTGTAGAAAGGTCATATATTTTGTAAATGTTTTCTGTCAAAAAATGGCAAGTATTCTAACCTAATGCTCCAAACAAAATAAAACCCTATTTTTTCGCTTAAGGAAAGCGATCAAGACAAATTCATACTATGACGTTTATTTATTTGAGTAGAACATTTCTTCAGACTGAGCTGCTCTGGGCAATTTTATCAGTTTTAAAATACAAGTGTCCTGTTGTAATTGATATATATACGATTGGTTTAACTTTGTACAGGTGCCCCGACAGGTAAGATGTACGAGGAGGATAAATGTCCTGTTGTAATACGATTGGTTTAACTTTGTACAGGTGCCCCGACAGGTAAGATGTATGAGAAGGATAACGACCACTGGCAGTTACACGCCCTGTATTACCCACCACTGCTGCGGTCAGCCACCGTGAAAAAGTTCATGGTCGGCTACGAGATGCTGGCACAGTCCCAGAGAGACTTGTCTGCAGAACAAGTAAGTCTCAGTTTTCTCTGTCACAGCCCCGTCCCAGAGTGATTTGTTCACTCTTAATGGTCAGACTGCAGTAATCTTGCTGTATAGAAAACTTAAAGGTGATCTAGTGGATCACATTTCAGATGTAATTCCGACTGTAACAAATAATTCACGGAGAATTCAGACTTGTTTGATTTCCATCGATGCTTTTTGCCATTTTAGGCTGCTGATAAATTGAGAAACTTACCTGACGTTCACTTCAAGCTGCGGACTAAAGAAAACAACTAACCTTTACCACTATGATCCAACCTGCCATGGTGGAGAACTTCTCGTCCAGAATAACACGAAGCTCACTCTTTAAGTGTTGCTGCTAAGTGAAAGGGTTTTTTTTTAAAGAGATTCCAATTAATCAAAAAAGGTGAAATGTTGAAAGGTTTTACTGTAGTTGAATTTGTAGGAAGTTTTTTTTATGCCAAATCATATTATCTAGATAACTTACATCTCAGAAAATCACAGAAAAAGGAAAAATGAAGATAAAAACTACATGAAGGTTAAGGTGTGTTGTTATATTAAGTCATCTGTTGTTCTTGTTCGTTATCCTTTTCCAAAAAAATCTAGAATATGGATAAAAAAAAATGTAGCCATGCCATGGTAGCAGAGTGGTAGGGTCCCAATAGGGAAAAAAGGAGATATTAAATATTTCGAAGATTTACAGATTTATAGTGTTGCAAATTTTAAATCAACTGTATGTATAAGGATCGCTGAGTCCAGGGTATGCACCATAATAGCATAAAGGTACTCTACTGTTGTGGACCGTTTCGTAGATAAATCATTTGAACTACAAATTAGAAAGGACCATCGGCATGAGACCAGGCAAGCAATTTAGAATAGTTGGTTGAAATAATACGGTTTTAGTTGTTTCGTTTTCATAATCAGTGCTAAAACATTTCTTTATCTATTTAAAGCATAGAGGTCAATCACAACAAGTTCTAGAGAAGTGACCTAATTAATATAAAGAGAACTGTGATGAAACATCATGGAGCATTATGGAAAAAAAGGACCCAGTATGATATCAATCATATAACTTTAAAAATAAACTTTACTTATTTTACAACAATTAGTAAATAAGTTATCCAGCTTATCCACTCTTGTTGGCCCGTATGTTAGCATACGAGGGGTCTTATTGTTGGAGGAAACCAGAGTACCCAGAGAAAACCCACATGATTTGGCAGGTAATTAACTCTACACCTTTTCACGTCCGGTCGGGGATTCCAACACCGGCCACCTTGGTGAAAGACAAGTGCATTATCCACTGCCTTACCTGACCACCCAAAATAATTAATAACTTGATATAGCAATAGAAATTTGTTGTGATTTTTGGTCACAATTTTTTTTTTCGCAAAATCATCACAAAGAAACTCACTGTTTGGGTGAATCGGGTAGACGTGAACTTCTCCAGAGCTTCTTGTTATTGACTTCTATACCTAGTACTCTGTGTTGTTGAATCGCTCTGGTATCAAAGCCAGGGATTAATGGAACAAACTGATCCTAAATAAGAGAAAAGGTGTTGGCTCTATTTATTTATTTTGATGTACGATAGTATTATATTAATGTGATGAAGGACGCATGTGTGCGTGATTTTTTATCGTAATGTTTGTCTTTTTTTATCTGTTTTGCTAAAATCAATCAATAATTCTATATACAATGTATTTACACATCTTTGTAGCTGCACCGGTGCTAAACTGATGAATCATTTGTAACCATTGCATACCGAAGTTAATCTTACGTTGTACAGTATTACCATTTGTAAGTGGAATATTATTGTAGGTTTTGTTTTTGTGTGGGGTTTATAGCTTAATGGTGAAAGGGATGCGTTTGGTATTGTGTGTCCATAATTAATGGTTATGCTGGATGCAACCCAGTATTGTATTGTACATAAGCCTATAGCTATTTTTATGGGTTTTAACTAAATAGAAAATTGATTTTACACATTACATTTTGTTATTGAAATATGTTGAACTTGTAGGGAAGTGGCAAGAGATAAAACTTACATAGACATAGTTAAAAGTTTGCTTTGGAAGCATGTTTAACCTTCAAACTTATCTGTATAGTATACCAAAGGCTTATTGTTGTATTTAAACAATATGTAAAAATGAAAAAAAAGATATTAAAGAGATTATTTTTCATGTAATGAAATTTCAGAATCCACATATACAAATGTATATCCCCATCATATCTATCCACATCTATATATTTATAAAAAAAAATCTGTCCACATGTAATAAAATATTTGTTTGATAATCGGGACTGTAATAATACCCTACTTTTATAAAAAGACTGATTTGAGTTGATCCAGTGATAAAAGTTTAGGATATTTAGGAAACTTGACAGTGAAGATGTGCTACATCTGTACATTGCTCAGCACTCTTATGTGTCAAGTATACATGTACATGTATATCATCACTAAAATGTTCAGTAACCAATAGAAATTTCATTAGATAAGATATAGATACAAATAATATTTAGGAATGGTAGACATTGAATCACAAAAGAAACAACACGTAGTCCGAAATGTTACAAAATATAAGCTGCAGATTGAGATCATTAATGTTGATTTTTTTATGTATATTGCTGATGTGTTCCTTTCAATCCCGATGTAACATGTAGTACCAAATGAAGTCACAACATAAGTATGTTGTACCTATAGAATGTTTCGAGTGAATGAGAAGAAAAAAAACCAAAGAAAATGTAACTTGAAAATGATAATTGAAAGCTGTTACTTTAATTGAAGGAGTAAGTATTGTAGTAGAATAGGATGAAATGATATTTAAAGAACTTTTCAAAGTGATAAGGATAAGTATTTATGCAGTCTCTAGTCTTATTAAAATCAAACATGTTTTTTACTTTGTAACAATCATAAACCAGGACCCTAGCTTTAATTACGGAATACCGGGAAAACCCTCCTGTTTAGGTAGAATGAATCATGGAGAGGGTTACCTGTGTGGTAAAGAAATTTGGTACATGTTTTGTTAATGTTTCTTATATAGAATATTATGTGTGGAGAAAACATATTTGGTATGAGTTTTGTGTGGAGGTGAGATATTTAGTTCATGTTTTGTGTGAAGGTGAGATATTTAGTACATATTTTGTGTGAAGTGAGATATTTAGTACATGTTTTGTGTGGAGGTGAGATATTTAGTACATGTTTTGTGTGGAGGTGAGATATTTAGTGCATGTTTTGTGTGGAGGTGAGATATTTAGTTGATGTTGTGTGTGGAGGTGAGATATTTAGTACATGTTTTGTGTGGAGGTGAGATATTTAGTTCATGTTTTGTGTGGAGGTGAGATATTTAGTTCATGTTTTGTGTGGAGGTGAGATATTTAGTTCATTTTGTGTGGAGGTAAGATATTTAGTACATGTTTTGTGTGGAGGTGAGATATATAACACACTTTTTGTGTAATATTAAGACATTTAGATATTTATTTAATGCATTTTTTGTGTGAAATCTGATATATTTGTAAGATGTGCGACATCGATCAAGCTGTCCTCATTAATAAAACTAGGATTTTTGTCTGACATCAACCAGTGTGATATGCTAGTTGCATGTATCTTACTAAATGGCATGTGATAAATTAAGATATTACATATCATCAAAAATTGATAAATACATAAAATATGTATGTCCCAAGCCAAAAGGCAAAGTGTGTCCCATGCCAAAAGGCAAAATGCTTTTTCATAAAATGTGATTTGGAGCAAGGTGTATTTATAACAGTGACAAGTTCTGGATTTGTTAATCTGTCTCAGTAATTATGCAGTAAGGTACCAGTGTATCTTACAAAGTAGAGGAGGTAGCGTCTCCAATTGATAAAATATTTGTGATTTTATTCCTCACCATTCTTACTCAATGTTAAAGGCCCAATATACGTACAGATAACTTCAGGAACTTTTTTCAGGGTTCTGAAAAATTATAAAAAAAAATCCAGTTGATAACCATGCAAAAATAGCCTAAAACGAAGTAAACCTGAGTGGTAACTAACAAGAAACTCTTGACAGAAAAATCCAAAGAATTGAAAATAATTCAGGTGTGGCCCACTTCAACAACAAGCCAAAGTTAGAAGACAGTTCAAAACGGACACGTGTTTACAAATACCGAGTTTCAACTGCTGCTGTACTGGAAACCGCGTAAGAATTAATCTTGAATATTGCTGATATCAGTTAATCTGTTAATGTCAGGCATAAGATTTACAATAAGGTTTGGATTGACATTTAGAGCCAATTCTTTACAAGTTTTTCGAAACAATGTCATATGCAAGTTTTTATATTTTTCGGAAGGTCAAAAAGAAGTGTTTTTCGTCTTTTAATTGCAGATGAGAGACAAACTTAAATTTAGTATATAGTTATATACAAGATTGAATAATCTTTTTCTTAAGATCTGAAATTATTTCTTATTTCTAGACAATCATGTTGTTTGTACATTACTGTTTAAGAAGTTTACAGAGAATTTCTCTTTATCTCGTATGTTGTTAGTATATTACTGTTTAAGAAGCTTACAGAGAATTTCTCTTAACCTCGTATGTTTGTATAATACTGTTTAAGAAGCTTACAGAGAATTTCTCTTTATCTCGTATGTTGTTTGTACATTACTGTTTTAGAAGTTTACGGAGAATTTCTCTTAACCTCGTATGTTTGTATAATACTGTTTAAGAAGCTTACAGAGAATTTCTCTTTATCTCGTATGTTGTTTGTACATTACTGTTTTAGAAGTTTACGGAGAATTTCTCTTTACCTCGTATGTTGTTTGTACATTACTGTTTTAGAAGTTTACGGAGAATTTCTCTTAACCTCGTATGTTGTTAGTATATTACTGTTTAAGAAGCTTACAGAGAATTTCTCTTTATCTCGTATGTTGTTTGTACATCACTGTTTTAGAAGTTTACGGAGAATTTCTCTTTACCTCGTATGTTGTTTGTATATTACTGTTTAAGAAGCTTACAGAGAATTTCTCTTTAACTCGTACGGTAGAGCCCATGACGTAGTAATTATAAGCCAGAGGTCCCAGTGTAACAACCAACTCTCTCTCAAAATGATGGGAGAAAAGTAATCGTCTCCTACCTTGTTTATGTTGTGACAAAAGAATTGGTAGGGGAAGATTATCAATCCATTACTGAGAATTTAGGCAAAACTGCTTTTTCTCTGACCATCAAATCTTGTCTCAATTCTGGTATGTTGTATGCAAACATATGAGTATTCATCTAATTGTAAAATCTGTAGAAGTCATGTGTTGAAGTTTCAAGAATTGTACATAGAGCATCCTTCATTAATAAAGTTTTAAAAAAAGGTTAACAGTTCTTCATATTATAACATGGTTGTATCAGGATTATGTATTTAAATCCAGGGAAGAATTATTGGTTTAATAAAAATAAGGGAAAATTCACATTTGTTTGTGTTTTTTTATGGCCACCATTTGATGATGGTGGGTTGTTCAAATTGCCCTGTGTCTGTGGTCTGTCGCCTTGTTATCGCTATTTCTTGAGAAATACATGCACAGAACAGGTCTTTCTCCAACTTCATATGTAGGTTACCTTGGCGCCTAGTTATATGCCCTATTGATTTTGGAATTGGTCAGAAAAACAAAATGGCCGATAGCTGGCAACCATCTGGGATTTTCCCAATGAAAGTTTGTTATCACTATTTCTTAAGAAATAATAAACAATAAATTGTGTATTAAGGATTTCCGTTTTATTTCGACACTAGTCGCAGTTTTGTAGTTATACGTAGCTCCAGCGTTGACGTGCTATCAAGTTTGTTGAGTTCTAATGTAGTTATAAGCTTGCCTATAAGTTCCAAGTGTAGCAAGTCATTTTCACAGGCTACCATCTTTCAATTTATAATGCTTCTAAAATTTCATAGAAACGAAGGGGTGAGATCCCACTTTTTGAGAACAAATGAAGATTCTCTATGGTAGAGGCCAAGATTTCTCTGGGGTCTCTTTTTTTACAGTTTAGAAAAAAATGGTGTGCTTATAAATAATGTGCATATGAAATTCTTTATCCGATAATATTGGATGTCTTAAATTTCATTATGTGATGTACTCGCAATTGGTAACATTCAAGAAACTACACAATATAGGAATTTGGCGTTTATTCAGCATTACATTGATAACACATGAAAAGTTTGACTCAGCAGAGTAGATATGTTTACATTTAGATAGTGATGTAATGTCCAGCTAAAGTACATGAGGAGAAAATACTAGCCTTCTAACAATTAGCTAGCTCAGTATTGTTAAATAACAGTGAGCCTGGTCAGTACAATTTCTTGCATATTGATCGCACCTTTGTATATGTAGTTCACCCAAAAAAAAAATTGTTTTTATGAATACGCAAGAAATTACAGTACAGTTAGATGTGTGGGTGATCACCTGCTCGTTACAGTAATATTATTATTTCAATCATTCCAAAGAGACCGGAGTAGATAAGCTACTATATTGATAGGTAATATAAACATTACTGAGCAACAGGCTGCGAGTATTTGAAGTGACTAAAAATGTCTATTGGGCACATATATAACAAATATAGATATCATAAACCAAAAATATTACACATGTATAATTTCATAATGACAATAAAAACATGCTGTACGCAAGCACAATAGGCACTTGAATTGGTTGGTACTGAACAATCAAGAAAAGTCTGTAATTTGATTCATAAAAGTTTTGATACAGGAATGTCAATTTGTCCACCAGGAGAGATTTTTTTTCCTAGAAAAAATTTGCCATATTCTTTTATTCCACTACACCACTGTAGACTATACCAGGGATCTCATCATGCCAATACATTTTCGGGGTTCATTTTTCAGACAAATTCCAGCATTATCCTGCCAAATTTTCCTAAAAATCTCTTCACATTTTGTTTTAGTTTGTACATATTCATACAACATTCATCATTTAAAACAACATACTTGGTTACTGTGATATTGCGAGGATACAAGATCTATGATCACACAATAAGCACATTAATTAATGCCAGTATTTAAATAATAATTTTATATGTATACTGTATATATCTGCCTACAACTCCAACCACAAACAGATATAAAATATGCACGGCCAGACTAGGGTTCAAACCTGGGACCTTCCAAACTCTAGGTGGACACTCAACCAATTGGAGTTATCTGGTCGTTGACGATCGATTCGGTCCTGATCCGCTCCATTCCTCCCTCCATTAACAAAGTATTTGACCCTAAAGACACTGACTCGGGACCTTCTGAACTCTAAACAGATGCTCAACCAATTGCCAGATCTTGGAGGTGGAGGAAAGCTGAAGCACCTGGAGAAAAACCACGACCTGGCTGCAGCCAGTACATGGTGACTGTTGTACATAGGTCTTGAAATCGTGACCCACAAGGGGCTAACATAGTACTGTATGACAACATTTATGTAGCCTTCATTCCTTTAATCGCAAACTAGGGGTAAAGGACTGAGGTTAAAACATTTATTATAGATTTATTATAGATTTATAACGGTATCAGTGGTAAATGTGAATAGTTTTAAACCTAGACAACAAGTAAAAAAAGAATAGCACTTAGTCTAATGTGTCTATGAGAAAAACAGCAATTTATATCATGCAAGTAAGATTGCATAGTTGCAAGGAATATTTGCATCAACAAAAAC
Source organism: Mimachlamys varia (assembly GCA_947623455.1). Lineage (NCBI taxonomy): Eukaryota > Metazoa > Mollusca > Bivalvia > Pectinida > Pectinidae > Mimachlamys > Mimachlamys varia. Next base: position 46,219,400 of record OX392535.1, read on the forward strand.
TACCTAATGTAACTAACAAAAACATATATGTATAAACAACAAAATTTTACAATTCATGATCAGTGAACACATTACCTTTCCAATACAAAACCTGCTTAATCTCTAACCCATATTATCATTGTAAATTTTTGTTAAAGCAAAAAAAAACGTAACAATTTGAAATTAAATGCAACAAATTCATGGAATGATTATGTTTTCTGTTTTGATCTGCCTGTACTTTAAATAGAATATTGTCAATCAGTGAACTTGCCAAAAATATTCCTTATTCTAAGACCTCATAACTTCAAATGAAATATGTCCTTCTAAAAGGCCATTGTACCACCTCCAACACTTTTGATGATGTACATGCATAATCTCTCCCATGGAAATTTGTTAAAAGTTCGCAAGTATGAATATCTTTTAATATGTATTAATTCACTAATTATAAATACATGTACCGATGTACAACAAAATGTACTTTGAATGTCAAAAAATAATTAAATATTTGGTTTCTTTTCTTTGCTGTAATTGAAAAAGACTAATGAAAATGTAATATTTGCAGTACAATTATTTCAACTAGTTCAAGAAAGAAAACTTTCATTACCGGTAATATAAAGCTTAGAATTTCAAACAATCTTATTGAGCACCGAGGCAGATGAGAACATGTATTTATGAAAGCACATTACAAAATCAACCTTTTCTAAAGAATCAAATTAAAGTAGGAATTCAGCATCTTAATAGCTCTGGCAAAATTATACATCATAAGTTTATACTCTATACATGTTACATGTATGAATTTTATCTTGCAGTTTCAGACAACACTTTCATTTCTGGGTTTGACAAAACAACTGTGTCCCTCATCCACAGTCAATAACTGTATTTTGTTTACAACTATAAAGTCATCTCTGTATAAATTTCTTGCAAAAAAAAGAATGGTTCTCTTCAGAAAGGTCTGTGTAAACTATTTAACAGATGTTGACTGTAACACAGCCCTCATCATCAGAAACTAACATGACACTGCTCATACCTACGTAACTGTCTCATGGGCATAAACAGACAGAAAACCTCTTTCTCTCGAATAGAAGTTCATCTGGAGATTTTGACCGATCAGAATGGTCCTTTCTTGTGGCACACTGTTAGATCATTCACCTGGCGTATTTCTGTAGTTAAGACCCCAATGTCAAAGTCTAGTAGGACATATTGTCACAGGGTTTCTTTGCAGGCGAAGTCGCTGCCATGTTAGGTTGTATTGTATAGCTACAAACGGGATATCCTGGTCAGATGTAGCTGCAGACAAAATAAGTGATATGATTGGCTACTATTTTTAGCAAGAAATTATATGCTCCATCTCTTCTAGCCCAAGGGACACAAAAGTAAGAGTAGTGTCACGTTGGTTTCGGACAATGTACAACCCTATTTCACGACTTTGGGGTGAAATAGATGCCCCGCGTAAGTTTATGCTCCAGACATGGCACACTCTTCATGCCGTGGTAATCTGTGCCTTCCATCCGTGACGCGTAGTTGTACGCCACCCTTCGGGTAACGTCTGTGAGCGTGGACAGAAGAGTGATGCGCTCTCCATGCCTTATATGCTTGATGAACTCTAAATACAACGCCGACAGCAGCCATCCTCCTTCATTGTCCTCGGACCAGGCAACCATTTCTGACAACAAGAAATGTAAGATTTTACAAGAAACTGATACTGAAAGACAGTTCAGGGCATTTCTTCCATCGATCAACAGCTCATTACTATTCAAAACACATGTACAGTCAAATCTTGTTATCTCAAACTTGTATCACTTAAAGAACTCTTTTCATTTGAAGTATTTTGTTGACCACAGTGTACCTTCATTTGAAGTATTTTGTTGACCACAGTGTACCTTCATCTGAAGTATTTTGTTGAACACAGTGTACCTTCATGCTTAACATTCTAACTTGTTAAACTCCAATACTTTGATAAATAACTTGATGTTTTCTTACGGTCTTAAGGCGGCGACTTTGAAATAATGAGGTTAGACTCTACCGTAAACTTGTATGGTTCAAACACTATTTGAGCCGCAAAGTTTACAAGGACTTTCAAAAAACTTCTCTGAACAAATAGATAACCACACAAAAAATTTCTGTGTACTGGTTACAGTTAATTCTAATATTGCATATACTTTTTACATCAGCATGCTCATATTGTTCTCAAGTAATCATGCTCACAAATCTCGAAACATTTGGCCAAAACTCACAGCCAGAAAGTATTACAGTATGAAGTTTCCTAGCGGAATTTTTTAACTGGATGTGTCATTTATCCTTTAAAGGAAACATCAGCCATATAAGTTTAGTGTAGGACTTAGGGTACTTTACTCCACAACGGATCTCAACAATTCTTCTTAACCTTAGTAGTAATGCGGACTCATTTGGTGTTTTTTTAATTCATCACTGACAGATTTAAGAACATACCTGAAGGCGTGGCAAACATGACTAGGAAATTGTTCGGGCAGAGCGGTGGTACCACCTCCACGATATCCTCAAACAACGGGAACGGAGGGGTATATTCGTAAAACTTCTTCCCGTCTCTCTCAATCACAGGGGGCATGTATCCTCCTGCATCTATCTGAGACTGCCCCTCTTGGTGACCTTGAGGTTGCGACCCCTGTTGACCTTGGTTATCCGTGGATGACTTTGCTCCAGACATGAAATCTGAAGTTGGCGGGGGTAGATGACGCAATTTTTGAGCCACGATGTCTACTTCTGTGCCAGCATCCATACCCTCGAGTAGTGATTGACCTGTTCGGGATCTGCAAGCCTTTGTAAGCAAATCAATGAGAACATTTTTATGCTTACTTAACATAAGACAATATTTAAATTTGCTCTGCTTTTTCCCATTGACACAATTCTAAGAGGCAGTTGCTGTCATATGCCTATAACATCCAGTGCCTCAGACTATAACAGCAATTGCTATTGTGACATTATCAATCTCTGTTGTGACGTCATCCTTATCTATTATGATGTCATCAATTTCATTGTTGTCTACACTTGATTTGCTGTTCAAAACCGGTTCGAAGTAACTAAAAGCCCAATTATTCTATCAAAATGTAAATATAAGTAATGAACATTTTAGCAAATATTGTTACATTCCTATAGCACACATTGCTGTTGCTGACAAACTTACATAAAACCCTTGCCACCATGCTTTATCAAGTTTGTCATCAATAGCAATGTGTGTTATAGGACTGTAACATTTGCTAAAACATTTATTGCTTAAATAGTGAGATGTATTGTAAATTAAGGTAGGTGAGCATAGCCTAGGCATCAGAGATATCAACATTTAAAGAAAACTTGCCAATACAATTAGATCTTTAACTTCGTTTTTTTTTTTTTTTGTTCTAGCTTCTTTACCAGAAAAAGTTATAAGGCTTGCCAAATAATGTTTTTACAAAATGGTGGAATATCTTGTGAATTTTTGGTGTTGTCTTTTATCATGGTACAGTATAACCCAATTTTTTCGAACCTGGTTTACTCGAATACCCCTCATTTGTCGAACAGTTTGTTTGGTCCCGACCATGTTTGTACATATTCAACCAACATCAGATTACTCGATTACCATGTTGGTCAGGTCCCCACGAGTTCGAGAACATGGGTTTTTACTGTATTGAACAGGTCCCCATGAGTTCAAGAATGTAGAGTTTTACTGTATTGATCAGGTCCCCACGAGTTCGAGAATGTGGAGTTTTACTGTGTTGATCAGGTCCCCACGAGTTAGAGTAAGTGGGGTTTTACTGTATTGATCAGGTCCCCTAGAGTTCGAGAAAGTGGGGTTCTATTGCATTGATCAGGTCCCAACGAGTTGGAGTAAGTGGGGTTTTACTGTACTGATCAGCTAGGTCCCTTAGCTGGGCACGAAACAGAACATGACAATAAAACATTGCGAAAAATCTCTACCTTAGCACAAAACAGAACTTTACAACAAAACATTGTGAAAAAAATCTCTACCTCGGCACAAAACAGAACACTACAATAAAACATTGCGAAAAATCTCTACCTTGGCACAAAACAGAACATTACAACAAAACATTGGGAAAAAAATCTCTACCTCGGCACAAAACAGAACATTACAACAAAACATTGGGAAAAAAATCTCTACCTCGGCACAAAACAGAACACTACAATAAAACATTGCGAAAAATCTCTACCTTGGCACAAAACAGAACATTACAACAAATCATCACTTTGTACCTGTATGAAGAAGAGCCTTGGTTTCTTTCTCAAAGCTTTGCAATGAGAATCATCAAATATCTCCAGCAGGTCCTTGGTTTTGACAAGACCATTTTTCATGGACAGGAAATGTTCGTACTGTTGTACATTGGGGGGAAGCAGTGGGTCCCGGTCTCCCTTGGCAACCTTCTGCTCACTGCCATGTGTACTGATTACACACACAAAACAGTCTGACTGCGCCATTTCCTCGGACATGGCCACTGTACAAAGATAGCATCAGCTTGTTACTTCATAGAGACAAAACAGTTACATACACCGACTTTACCATGTCAAAGGATCATCTTACCACCAATCCTTTAAACTGACATATACCACACTTACTGGGTAGTTTGTTATAACTTACACCCTACCACCAGCTTAAACACTTAACAAACTTCATGTATTGCACCTCAAGACTTTTTCTGTAAAGGTTGAGAACCCGCAATGTCCATTTTTGCACAAGTTAATATTTTGTTGATAAATTATATACGTTATATTGTAGGCTAAAGCTATGATAAGGCAATTCTTGCCTCTGGGCCAGCCTCCTGCTTTGAAAACCACCACACCACTGATTTAGCAAAACGGAAATTCCCCAAGTTAGAAGGAACTCATCCTCACCTACCCTCTCTACACCCCTGGAATTTGCAATGGCAAAACTGTTGCCACATTGTTGATGAGGCAAGAGGACTAGTTCGATCCTTCAATGTACGTCAAAATAATCTCACAGTCACATAACGGCAAAAACTAACAGGTTTTGAAGTCGGTTGTCTCTTCTTTGAAATCTTCTAAAGGCAGGTATCAGCCTAGTGATCATGATTGGTCAGGTTTTTAACCTGGGACCAATCAAACTGCTATCTTCATGCCTTCAGCTTTGCCATGACATATTCCAGGGGTGTCGAGGTTATAGTGAGCGTGACCCCTGGATATAAGGACGGAACGGACTGTAATTAAGTACAATATCAAAACCTACTACAATACTTACGTTCTTTTAAGTTGTGCTGAAGTGAAACAACCTCCTCGTCCATAAAGAACTTCACCACAAATCCTAACCTCTGAAAAACCTCAAAAGTACTTTTGAGGTCCATATTGGCACCTTTTCTATCTTTTTCTCCTGTATCAAACTTGCTGTGGCCAATTAAGACAGCCAAACCTGGGCGAAGTTGATTTATTGAATAAAAACAATCCTTATCTTCTTCATCATCCTCCTCATCAACAGGTTTGTGATCACCTCCCTGATGTAATAGCTGAGCTGTTGCTGTAGCTTGACTCCCTCCCTGAGGGTTTTTACTTCCCTCTGCTGTTACAGTAGCGTGACTTCCTCCCTGATGTTGTTTATTACTCTCAGATGGCTTATCAACACCTGATGTTTGTCCTTCCGTTGTTTCACTTTTTGCTTTTGCTTTGGAGTAAACCTCTCCATCATCGTCTACTGCTGATGAGCATTGTTTCTTACCAAGGATTGCTGGAAAACAGGAACTGGAAGAAACATTTTACAACTCATGCATTTTGTATTTTACCACACATAACTTTATAAAGTGAATATTTCAGAATCCCTAGCCAACATAGGCAAATTTACCCCAAGATGTTGTGATTGGTGAAGTACTAAAAAGTTCCAACTTATTTCACTACAGTAGCCTCCCTTTAACTTTTAATGCCCCTTTTTGATAACAAGAACCTTGAAAGTAGGTCAAACTAATTTATTTTGTTTATGCAGCCTTCGTTTAGGCTCCTTCCATGGAGGCAACCAGCAAAATATGTCTACAAGAAGTCTTTTAAAGGTTTTGACATATTTTACCACTTTGACCTTGAAATAAGTCAAAGTTATTTATTTTCACAAACTTTGTCCAGCTTCTCCCAAAGAAGCTTCCAGCCAAATATTATGTCTGAGCAAGGCCTTTCTGTATTTCAGGAGAATTTGGGACTAAACAGACGACAAACAGACAGAAGGTAAACATGGCACAATGACAAAAGCTTACTTGCAAGCAAGTTATATTGCAGAAAGGAAAGTTTTAGAATTTTATGCTACAGAAGGAATTCAGTCTTAGTTTGTGTTGGTTATTCAGATATAACATCTTAGTCAAGGCTAAGGCATCAACTGAGATTTCTTATGAGATAAATTGACTTTTACAGGAAATTAATTATTGTAAAATCACACATTTTTTGTGAGACTAAAATTTTATGGCTTTCTAAAATAAAACAATTATTTCATGGGAGACATGAGTACATGGATAAATATATTACCTTAACTATATGTGCATCAAATTTTCAACATTTTGAGCTTTTCTTCAATTTATGGAGATTTGAATTCATATATTTCAGAGTACCCTGAAAATAATCGAAAATTAACCCCTGCAAAAATTAACAACTTCACAGTATAGTGTATACAGGAGAACTTTGCTCAAGGTATAAATTTGCCACCTTTTTGTTTGAGTGAACTTATCATTACAGTCTTTGATTACCATTGTAAAATTCAACAAGACTGGCTACTAACACCTGGTGATAGACGACGGCTGCTGACAAACAAACTTATGACACAGGAATTCGAGAAAAACAGGTTAATTGATTAATACTATGAGCAAGGCTTATGGTCGCAATCTTGGTCTCATTGAGAAATATTCTTTATCCTAGTTTAGTATGATAGGAAGATGGACATTTTTGAATATGCCTGCTTGTTGTGATTGAGAATTATGCCTCATTTCTCACTCTTGAGACCATGATATTTACTTGGATCTGACCTACATATACAAGGCAGGTGTCGTCCATGAAGCAGAAGTGGCTTACTCTTCCGGAACACCTGGCTTATTCTCTTGTTCTTTTACAAGATTCTCCAGGTAAATATTTCCTTTGTTCATATTTTACCCCTACATTAATTGATTTTGAATTGCAATTATGATTTTATTGATGCTTTGGTATTCTCTTATTCCTTTTTGAAAATTGATTTCATGGGAGATAAAGGTAGTAAATTTCCCTGATATAAAGTACCTACTTGTTAAAGCATCTGTCCTGCTTACCTTATGAGACCGTCTGTGGTGGAATGTGGCTGGTGTCCAGGTGTAGCTCCTAAAACAACAAAAATATATCCTAAAACAACTGAAATATCTCCTAAAACAACTGAAATATCTCCTAAAACAACAGAAATATCTCCTAAAACAACAGAAATATCTCCTAAAACAACTGAAATATCTCCTAAAACAACTGAAATATCTCCTAAAACAACAGAAATATCTCATAAAACAACAAAAATATCTCATAAAACAACAGAAATATCTCCTAAAACAACAGAAATATCTCATAAAACAACAGAAATATCTCATAAAACAACAGAAATATCTCATAAAACAACAAAAATATCTCATAAAACAACAGAAATATCTCCTAAAACAACAGAAATATCTCCTAAAACAACTGAAATATCTCCTAAAACAACTGAAATATCTCCTAAAACAACAAAAATATCTCCTAAAACAACAAAAATATCTCCTAAAACAACAGAAATATCTCATAAAACAACTGAAATATCTCCTAAAACAACTGAAATATCTCCTAAAACAACTGAAATATCTCATAAAACAACAGAAATATCTCATAAAACAACAGAAATATCTCATAAAACAACAAAAATACCACCTAAAACAACTGAAATACCACCTAAAACAACAAAAATACCACCTAAAACAACTGAAATATCTCCTAAAACAACTGAAATATCTCCTAAAACAACAAAAATACCACCTAAAACAACTGAAATACCACCTAAAACAACAAAAATACCACCTAAAACAACTGAAATACCACCTAAAACAACTGAAATATCTCCTAAAACAACTGAAATATCTCCTAAAACAACAAAAATATCTCATAAAACAACAGAAATATCTCATAAAACAACAAAAATATCTCATAAAACAACAGAAATATCTCATAAAACAACAGAAATATCTCCTAAAACAACAGAAATATCTCATAAAACAACAGAAATATCTCATAAAACAACAGAAATATCTCATAAAACAACAGAAATATCTCATAAAACAACAAAAATATCTCCTAAAACAACTGAAATATCTCCTAAAACAACTGAAATATCTCCTAAAACAACAAAAATATCTCCTAAAACAACAAAAATATCTCCTAAAACAACAGAAATATCTCATAAAACAACTGAAATATCTCCTAAAACAACTGAAATATCTCCTAAAACAACTGAAATATCTCATAAAACAACAGAAATATCTCATAAAACAACAGAAATATCTCATAAAACAACAAAAATACCACCTAAAACAACTGAAATACCACCTAAAACAACAAAAATACCACCTAAAACAACTGAAATATCTCCTAAAACAACTGAAATATCTCCTAAAACAACAAAAATACCACCTAAAACAACTGAAATACCACCTAAAACAACAAAAATACCACCTAAAACAACTGAAATACCACCTAAAACAACTGAAATATCTCCTAAAACAACTGAAATATCTCCTAAAACAACAAAAATATCTCATAAAACAACAGAAATATCTCATAAAACAACAAAAATATCTCATAAAACAACAGAAATATCTCATAAAACAACAGAAATATCTCCTAAAACAACAGAAATATCTCATAAAACAACAGAAATATCTCATAAAACAACAGAAATATCTCATAAAACAACAGAAATATCTCCTAAAACAACTGAAATATCTCCTAAAACAACTGAAATACCACCTAAAACAACAAAAATACCACCTAAAACAACTGAAATATCTCCTAAAACAACAGAAATATCTCATAAAACAACAGAAATATCTCCTAAAACAACTGAAATATCTCCTAAAACAACTGAAATACCACCTAAAACAACAAAAATACCACCTAAAACAACTGAAATATCTCCTAAAACAACTGAAATATCTCCTAAAACAACTGAAATATCTCCTAAAACAACAAAAATACCACCTAAAACAACTGAAATACCACCTAAAACAACAAAAATACCACCTAAAACAACTGAAATACCACCTAAAACAACTGAAATATCTCCTAAAACAACTGAAATATCTCCTAAAACAACAGAAATATCTCATAAAACAACAGAAATATCTCCTAAAACAACAGAAATATCTCATAAAACAACAGAAATATCTCATAAAACAACAGAAATGTCTCATAAAACAACAGAAATATCTCATAAAACAACAGAAATATCTCATAAAACAACAGAAATGTCTCCTAAAACATTAAACAACAGAAATTTCTCCTAAACAACAGAAATATCTCCAAAAACAGCAAATATATCTCCTTTTACAACAGAAATATACCCTAAAACAACAAAAAACAACACCAATATAGTAAGCAAGTGAAAAACATAAATATCTCCTTAAACATCAGAAATATCTCCTAAAAAAAAAAGAAATATCAAATATTTTCTTAAACACCATATATGTACATGTGAATTTCAGCATTTGTATTACATGTACCATGACAGAGTGTAAAAAAGATTGTATAAAATTATGGGTTACATTGACAAGTTATCATGGAACTGCCTGAATATAGTAATTGTATATTTACCATGCTTTTCATCCTCCTCCTCTTCTCTCGTTTCCATCATCACTTGATCTACGGATTTTCACTTTCTTTCCCTACAACATTAAAGTACAATGTACATACCTGGTATGTGAAAATTCTGTACCAAAATACCTCTCAATAACTTGGTTAAACATCAGTAAGCAATTTGTATGTTATTGTCCAGACGACACTTTAAAACTTTTGTCTTTACAGATACATGGAGGATCTTACATGAGTGTCTGTGTAATACTGAATCTATTAAACAAGTTCAATAATTAAGTATGTCATAAGCCTTTAGCGGAGTGACATATTGATTTATTTAATAAGTTTTTAAATAACATATTACACTGACAAAAGTGTAAGATTCTATTTATCACATAACTGATATTCGTTAGAGAATACACCAAAACTCATTTATTTTTTCTACTTTGACAGTACCATTTTCACTACTGAGACGATCAAATGATGTCATAAATTAATATACTTGTAATATACTTGTAATATACAAGTCTTCAAATAAGACAATAGGCCCATGGGCCTTAAATGGTCATCAATAGCTTTATTTGTGTGAGTCTGACACCAAAATTACTAAAGGATTAGCTTTCAATTTTATTTAGGTCAAGGGGGGATAACTACAGTTGTGTTTCTACAACCTAAACAAAATAGATGGTTTATCCGGATATTAAGAGTACCTTTCTGTGAAAGGTTCATAACCATTTTGTGTTATTGAGCTACAGGTAATTATTTTTTCAATGCCTATGCCAGTAGTTGAACCAGGAACCTAGTCTGGTTAACTAGTTTAATGCTTTTATGAACAAGACAATGAGGATTTTTCCTTGACCATTCGGTAAGAATTTCAAAGCCATAATGGTGTCTGTGGAGTATCAAATATATATAGATAGATAAAAAATATCAGGTATATTACCAGGGTGACATAATAAAAAAAATCATATTGAGCAAAAGTATTCAGGCCTTGTCAATAATTATATAATGGGATATAAATACTCATCTTGTCCTCAATGTTTTGTGTTGACATTGTTTGAAATACATGTGTTATAATAACAACAAAATAGTAAAAGGACCTGTCATTGCAGCAAAATGCTGTCATCCTTGTGAGGAAATGTTGTTAACTTATATATATGTTTTTCCTACAATACTCAACAGTCAATACAACACACTGTTTTACAGGTGGGCACATCTGTATCTGTATAAATACTGGAAATTAGCTCACTACTGAGCAAAGTTCTGCCAGGATGAGTCAGTATGCACAAATTTAATTTAGTCAAATTTCACTTTCAGCTTTTAACCGATCCAGGCCCTTGCTGCTGATTGTTGATTCTGGTAGTTTATTCCCGGCATTCATCGTAGATGGAATAAAAGAGTTCTTATAAACATCAGTATTACAAGTTGCTACTCGGACTGATTTTGACTGAACGTTTCTAATGTTGAATGAGAATAAATTAAGAGTCAGCAGGGAGAGCCACCAGGCCATTTATGATCTTGTACATGAATATCAGGAATAGTCTCTACTTCTCTGATGTAGTACATGCCATTTAAGATCTTGTAGCATTTTTAGATACGCAGCTGTACTTTCCAGTGTCACTTTGGACAAATCTTGCTGCTAGACATTGTATTGCCTCAAGCTGATCCACATCCTTCTGAAGCTTTGGGTACAACACAGCTGAAGAATATTCCACTATCGAGTGAACTAGAGAGATGCAGGTAATTTCTTTGAATACTCCAGGTATGATTGGTACCAGCTATACCATAGTTCTATAATTTGTACATGACATTGTGACACAATGCGTATGGAGTATATGGATGACAATCCTGGCATCCTACATAATACATTTGGGGGGTTCAGTTACACATTTCAGTAACTATTTTATTACTCATATTGGTAAAGTAAAATAAAATACAAAGTTCTTTTAAAATCTTTGAGCAGAAAACGGACGTGATTCTTTTGCCCAACCTGAACCTGTTTTACCTGTTTACACTAATAACAGTGGCTGATAATGAGGCATAGTAGGCTAGAAATTAGAATATTATCACCGATTTACAGACTTGGTCTTGACATTTTCTATTTCTTCATTTAAAATAATCTGTTGACAGTGTGGAGTGTTTACATTTTTGAAAAACATTCAAATGCATCAATGGTGTAGATCAATTTACCTTGTTGGACTATCCTCCTAGTTGTTGGGCTTCCCTAGGCCTTTACTTTCGTTTTCGAAACCCGGAAGTTTCTATACCGGAAATACACAGAATTATATAAAATAAAACTAGAACAAAAAATATATTCCGTACGATTTTAGATTTTTACACACATTGTACGTTATTTATCATTCGTTGTGGTGTGAATTAATAAATGTATATAAGTCAAAAATAATCTTTAAAAAAAGAGAACTGTTATTTTTTTTCTTCATTTTTAAAGGGAGATAACTTATGAGTTCTATCTTGGTGGAATTTGATATGGTTTGAAATGTCATTAATTGTTATTGAAAAAAAAACGGAACTTTGAACTTTGAATTTATTATCATTATTCATAATTACTTATCCTTATTCAAATGTTCCAACATGATATTATACGTAAAAAAGAAAGTGTATGTATTTCCGTTTTATCCCTCTTTGACCCAGTGATTTTCCTGATATGTATGTAGTTTACAAGTTCATATAGTCTGCACAAAAAATAACGCCTGTTATAGTGAAGAAATGGTTTAATAACACCAAATGTTGTCTTCAAAGGCTTACGAAAAACTTGAACGCATAAATTTTCGCAATAACAAAAAAATACGATTGCCATTTTGGTGTAGCATAGGAAGAAAAATGCAACTAACTAAACACTGGAAACCCTGCCGCAATAACACAGCGGCTAGATATGGTATATGTTCGGCAGACATCCCACTAAATAATGAAACGAAAATCCGTCTTTTACAGAAAGGTTTTTAACTAATCTGGAAAACAACAAGATTGACAGAAACATTGACCAAGGAATTTCCATGTTCGTGGGTAATTTAACATGTCATCAGACGGATTGTTCTCGTGTCAGTGTCTAATTATAAGGCGATACATTGTATGAGTAAAGAGAGAGACAAGGAAAACTTGGAGGATGTTTAGCTCTTAGAAGACAAAAAGTCCCGTAACAAACTTTTTTTCTCGCATGCATTTGGGAAAAGGGAGTTCATGCCATAAGAGTTATATGTTGTTGTTGTCTTTTGATTGGCCAAAGATATCAATTTTGTATAATACGTAAATGAAAATTTAAGTGGATTGTGCTGTATTGGCCACCTGGAGGACAATTTACAGTATCTTCCAAATTTACATCGTCGGTAACCCACGGGATAGAGAAGTGTGCCGTGGGTTTCCGACGGTGCCAAATTATTTTTGCATTTGTTTGCAAGAAATTGACAAAAAAAAATTTCGTTTGTTTAAACCATGGAAATTAAATTTTCTTTTAACCCAGAAAAGCAGACTACATTACAGCTACGAAAATGTACACGGACTTCTTGATTTACACGCTTCGAATTCTTCAGGTGGAAACTTGTACAGCGACTCATGAAATCAGATGAGCATTACCAACCATCCCTTTAATGAAATGACGGACCCGATGACAAAATGTGATTTTTCAAACGATGAGAATAATTTAATCCATTCACTTAATAATAATTTTTTAGTGTATTTTTAGTATACATGTATATATAAACCGCGTTAATGATGCTGATGTTCCAGTTCTGATGATTGAATCAAAAACAGATAATTATATTCCATCGTTTCTCAAACAGGATGATCGCCATACGCCGTGTAATCATTTATGCCTATATCCCTTCTAGATCTGGTAAAGTTTTGGGCGTGCAATTCACAAACTAATATTTACATTCTGTGTTGCCTTCACCTATATATCATCACTAAACCAAATTGTAGTGATTCACACGTATACTACAATTTGCAATCTGCATCACATGCATTATTTATGACGCCATGTTGGACTACGTAATATCAAAGCTTTGCACTCCGCCTCAGATAACATGTAAAATGGCTTTGAATCAATCGCTTAGATCACACTGATTTAAATCAGGCTATTATGACGTCATTTATGGCGCAGTGTTGGACTACGTAACGTCAATGCTTTGCGCTCCGCCTCAGATAACATGTATAATGGCTTTGAGTCAATAGCTCTGGTAACATTGATTTAAATCAGGCTCTTCCAGTAAAGAAAAACACACTGAAAAAGGCAGAACATTTACCGACTATATCCAAAAAGAATAGACACAAGCATATTTTGAAATTATCCGTAATGTAAGTAACTATAAGCATTGAACTGTTACCTGTTCGTGTCACCCTAACGGGCGACATTCTATTTATCTGTCACCCAAATTGTATTCATATCGACTGTATTACATCTGGTAACAGTTCAATGCTTAAATATACGTTTTGCATGATGGCTTCCCATTAACTTAGTGTTAAACTGGACTGTATTCATAGTAGTATAGATGCAACCCAGACCACCGGAAAATATCATGACGTCATTTTGGCGCCATGTTGACCTACGTTACGTCAACGCTTTACACGTCGCCTCAGATAGAGCGCTTTATAACCATTTGGGTAACGGACGTCATTCGATTTATCTTGCACTCAGATTGCATTCACAATGACAATAAATACAATGTGACCCCACCCTTTTTCGGAGGAGGACAATCTTTATAGCCGTAAAATGGAAGTTTTTACCGTTATATCATTGAAAAAACGTCAGCTGGACCCGTTTCTTTCGAAAATCCTGCATCTGCAATAAAAATCCGTAATACAAGTAAAGAAATATTTGTTAAATACAATGCAACTTTTCATCAAATACATCACGACAAGTTCCAAACAAAGGGACCCGAGAATTTGTTATAGCTTGTTTTGGACCTGAATTCATAGTGATCTAATTCAGTGATTGAATCTAGATCTATCTTCATTTGAATAAACCTTTCTGCAATAAGTTGTACATATCTGCACTAATTCAAGACAGGTGTGATCAATTAAATTCATTATGAAATGTTAATTTTTTGTTTGTCCGGGGACTATATAAATATATATATGTCCCTGGTGTATCGCACAAGGCATTATTTGCGTCTCTGACATTATTTGCGTCTCTGACAGTACAAAATCTGTACCAGATGGCGGGAAATAATTTCGACCAATCAGGATACAGATTAGCATTCTGCGGCGCACACGCGGAAAATGGCCGACCACAACAAGTCGGGTGCCTGGAGCCCAACGTCTCCGGGGGGAACGACTGATGATAGCACAACTATGGAGCTTGGAGATGAAGATGACCCCCTCTCTGAAACGCAAGAATGTGTGGAGGAAACGGTGGTCATTCCGATGACTGCACCGCCCGAAAACCAGTAGGTCGTCCGCCATGAACTGTCGAAGAAACTTTCGCAAACTCGCAGACAAGTTGGATGAGTTTACTTTATCTGCGAGTATGGTGGTGCTACATTATTTAGTTTCGATGATAATTTGATGATGTATATGTACGTACTGAGAAGTGTATTAAGTTATTTCCTGTTTAAACTTTTGAAGATTTTAAAACAATATTGATCTGTCAGTATGTAAACAATGCTAGCCTTTCCTTATTTGGGATTGGTTATAAGTTGAACAAGTACATTTATCAAGTGTTGAGTGATCAACAACATTCATCATCTCAAACTCTAAAAATTATTGGTATTTCTTGATATATTTATTAACAATCTACTGATGTCATGTCAAAACATATTCACATCCTAACAAATTAAAGTGATTATTTAACAAATTGCATTCATAAAATATAGTACCCTGATCACTGCCTCAGTATCAATTCTGCAGGAAAAGCCTGCTACAGTCGAATATCAACGAGGATAGAACACAAGGTTTTCAATATAGGTTGAAAATGTTTTACTATTACACAATTAGAATATTATTCTGAAATGTTACCACTGTTTGGATACTGTAAAGGCAAAGGGAGATAACAACATTCGTCATGTTATAAGGAAGAATCCAGTTTTGTGTAGGCGTTATGAGATCCGTGTGTGATTGAAACTTAAGTTTTTTTGAGTGCTTATAATCAGTACACATGTGAGTCACATATATTGAGGTCACCTTTCTAGTTAAATAGGTACTTATGAACATACGTACAATTTTTGTATGATAACCACATTAATTTGATGATCTTTATTATTTCCTTCTATACTTATCTTGTGTATACATACAGATGATATAAACTTCAACCTGTTAAAGTTGATCATGAAATAGTACAAAAAGATGTACCATTTATAAAAAAAACTAGGATTAAGAGGAGCTACAATGATCATTAATGTCTATTCAATTAAATGAAAGAAACTTCTTTCTGTAACAATATTAATTACATGTATAAGTTTACATGTACAGCTATGCAAAGTATTAAAGGTTAGCATCTCTTTTTTCAAGTATCAACACCATTTTGCCTTAAGAATTAACAATCCAATAAATGATAATATTTGTTGAATGATAATTAACCTATGTATTGTATGGAATATTCATAAAAAAAAATAATGTAAAATGCATGTAATGATGTTTGGAATCTAAACTTGAAATAAAATGTCTACATCTTCCAAAATATGTGCCCCTTGAGGACCCCCAAATTTCACTTGCTTACTTATTGGTGTTGTTTCCCAAGTGCCTCATTAATATAAACTTATTGACAATCCAGGAAACCCCGCATGTGTTTTTACACCTTCAATAATGTCACAAAATTGGTACGTAATCATTGCCCTTAGTCAACATAAGAGTTGATATTGTTTAACTAATGTCTGTTCGAAGGATAGTTTAAAGATGATAGAGCAATATGATTTTATTTGTATACTATTAAATACAACTGAAAGTTAGCTCATTCACACCAGAAATTTCATAATGAACTGCTCCAACTTTTGAGTGTGACAGCAAGGTTGAATGAGTTGAAATTTATTCAATTATTTTCTTCAAAAGGAATGACAAGATATTGGCCAGATTTGTCCATGAATGTTTAGCTACAACTGTATCCAGGTGAGCAATTCAGACCCTGTAGTATGTAAATGTGGTACCAGTTAATTCCTTAACCTAAGAAATATATGCCTTTGTTTTATATATGCTCACTGTTTACAGATGGTACCATGGGCGACTAGGGCGCCAGACAGCAGAGGAACGGCTTCGTTCAGCGGGCGAGATCGGCAGCTATCTTGTGAGGGAAAGTGAAAGTAAATCAGGCTCCTATGTCCTGTCCTACCTTGGCAAAAATGGACTCACCCACTTCAGGTTTGTACAATAATTGTAAGGGTGGTTTTGAAGGTCAGATCAGGGTTCGGGGGGATGCCCACCCCCCACCCACCTATTTGAAGTATAAGTGTAAGCCTTGCTCCAGTTTTGGGTCCTGACATTTACAAAAATTTGAACATCAATAGTTTTATATACGGTAAATGAATAATTCAATAACAGTTTACACATGTAAACCAAGCCATGCACTGCAGCCACCACAGCCATGGTGTTTGGTGCCATAGCATGGCCATTTACAACTTGTACATCTAGCTGCTAATTGACCTGTAATTATAATGACTTACCTGTGATTGAGACCTCTCAGTGCGAGTCAGTGACCAAGGTCAGTGCGAGTCCATGTAGATGATGTTTATTCATTCAAATTAAACAAGCTTTACTTCTTTTCGCGAGACGAATTGAAATTCTTGAAAAACGTGTGTCCAATGACATGAAGACTTTTTTTGAAGGGAGTTTCAAAAGTTTCTCATCCAAATTGTTTCATAAAGTTGCTTAAAAAGGTTGCTTTCAGTATTTGGGACACAGAAATGATGGTTGTTAGTTGCTTCAGATAGGGAATTGCTAAATTCAGGTCATTTGTATAGTGAATTTTATTGGGAGGAAATATAACGGTCACACAAGACAGAAAGTCACTTTATTCAGGTGGTTGTAAGTGTATTTTATCTGCACCACATGTGGTTTTGCAGTCTTTTATTAAATCTGGAGACAAATATCAAGAAGACAAATATATAGAGGATATCTAACAGTGTCTTCAGTAATACCAAATATATTTCACGAGTGGGGCTAATATTTTGATATTTTTCGCGCATGTGCAGCAGGAGTGAAAAATTCAAAATATTAGCCTCACAAGAGAAATATGTTTGGTAAAACTGAAGACACTGTTAGATATTCTGTTTATTACATTTTTATAGGAAAATCTACAGTGACTGCTTTTGATTTTCCCAAACGTCGTTTGTAAGCAGCATTCTGATTGGTCAAATAAAAAAAAGTGATATTTTTCACTAGTGAAAAATGTCACTTTTATACAGTGAATAATTTTCGATATTTCACTGGTAAAGATATAATAAAAGACCTAATTATATTGTTTTGCTTTTTGTACACAGGATATCTGCTATCTGTGGTGATTACTACATCGGGGGCCGGAGATTTGAGACGCTGTGCCTCCTGGTAGGGTATTATACATCACAGTCCTATCTTCTCAAAGAGGAACAACTAAAGCTGCCAGTCCCTCCCCCTGAGGTAGGTCTACCATATCATCTGATGTCTAATTTTCCTTTAAGGCACATTTGGCAGTCATTATGGAACAATTACTTTACATAGTAAATCTCTTTAATATTTGATGGGTGGTGGGGTCTCTGAAAAAGTGCCTACTGCCCCTCCCACATAATTAATTCTGGGACAGCCCTAATTCAAAGGGCACAATTACTAACATTTATTTTCATTTGCAAAGCTTTTTGAGAAATAGTTCTGAAAACTTTAAAGTTTTAGTTCATTAATTATCCTTTTCTGTTCCTGGGGAAATCACTTAGTGCATTCATTTTCTGCCGAATTTCAATATACTAGATAGAATTGACCTAGGCTTAAATTCATCGATAATTTCCAGTGTCAGTGATGTCGTCTAATGACACAGACTGAAGTGACAGAGTTGGGGTTTTGTAAGAATTATCATAAAGTATAGAGAAGCTACTCGTCACTTACAGAAAATTTCAAGAGATGATTGATGCGTTTAACTCACCTCATTAACTCTTGAAACACATTTTAATTCTTGTAATTCAATGGTTTGAATAGTTAATTATGAAACTTAAACTTATACTCCGCTGGTATTTAATAAGTATCAATTTTGTTATCATGGACTTTGGTATAAACAGGATCTATATTTTATCATAGAGAAGATAAGTCGTCTAGTTGAATACTGACTTGTTTAACCAATTTGCTCTTTTTATTTTGCAGCCAGTGGATGATAGAAGGCGGGTGATAGCACATCTTCCCTTCTCTAAAATGCCGGAAACAGATGAGCTGAGGTAAGGACTTAAACAAATATATTTAGTGTACAGGAAAACCCAATTTACTTAAACTTGTGGGGACCTGATCAATAGTTCAAGGAATACATGGTATTCAAGTAATCCGAGGTTGGTTGAATATGTACGAACTCGGTCATAACCAAACAAACTGTTTGACGAATAAGAGGTATTCGAGTAAAGCGGTCTTGAGAAAGTGGGGTTTTACTTTACCTATCCATGTCGTCTCACAGGTCAAACATGGCTCTGCTTCAATATAATCATAATAATATCAAAATATGAATACACTGATTCAGGAAAAAATGTTCATATCATAAATGTACTATTCATCTGTAATTTTGCAGTGCATGATGCCTTTCATATGCAAAATATGGCATTTGTGAGTCTTGACTGTTTATGGAATTCGGTTCATTATAATTGTTTTGGGGGTCATACAGCCGATCTTAAATCTTTCATCCCTGAAATTTACAGGGAACTATTCTGAGAGCTCGCATGCTCGCTTCGGGATAAATGATTTAAAGCTGCCATACTATATACAGCTCTCAGCTCTTTGTAATTACATTCTGACATTCTGTCACTAGCCTCCATCTCTGGGTTGCGAGTTCAAAATCCACATGAGGCAGTTGCCAGGTACGAAATGTAGGTTTTTCTCTGGGTACTCTGGCTTTCCTCCACCTCCAAAAACTGGCACGTCCTTGAATGACCCTTGTTGTTTGTAGGACATAAAAAAAATTAACAAAACCAATAGTATATACTGATGCTTTGTTTCAGCTTCGAGAAAGGTGATGTGTTTGTGGTACTTAATGAGATGGGAGACGGCTGGCTGTGGGTGAAGGCTCAGAGAATGGACAAGGAAGGACAGATACACGAGGCTCTAGTGGAGGACCTGGTGAGGCTCGCAACCATTTACAGTGTTTACTCACCTGGACTGATAGACATCTATATCATGTTTGCTTTATCTTTGAAAACACCATTTATACCTGGATATATGCTGATTAGGTACTGTTTTCAGTCTCCCCTACTCATGGCACTGGGCATTATGCAAGTACCGCAGAAATCCAGCTTCATATGCCAGTTCACATCTGAAGGAGCACTACCTAAGTTTATCAAAAGTAGATTGTGACCTATATTTTCCATATATATTGAACCATTTTTTATTAATTTCACATTTAGCTTGATTACTGTCAAAATGAGCTTTTAGACATTTTCTTCTTATAGATATAGTGACCAATAGCGCAAACTACTTTGGATGTTTTCATATTGCAGGTTGTAAAGAGATAAACAAATAAGTACTGTGTTGACATAAATAAATTCATGTGTCACACCTTGTTTCCTTATAGAATGGGAGTATAGATCCAGATGAAACGCTGCCATATTTTCACCCGGGTATTACAAAGGAGGACGCAGTGGAGAAACTCCGTGAAGGTTGGTTACTCAGTGGAAACTTTGATGATATTGGTCACAAAGAAACTTCAGATAATGAGTAAAAGAAGGAGACCATTGGATAAGATTTGTCATTGAAGATATGAACCTTAATGATATTTGCTATGAGAAGAGGAGTAAAAGAGAAGTTGAGATACATCTTCTTCCTTCCCCCCGCTTCCCTACTTGTCCCACCTTATTTCTGTACAGTAATAAATTTAGAACTATGGCACAATCTTATTTCTAACTCATTCGCACCTGAAGTTTCTTAATATGGTATTCCAACCTCTGAACTAGAAGGGTTCAGATTTGCCTTACATTGTTTCATTACTGAAATGCTAAAAAGTAACTGTAATTTAGAAAATATAGATCTCAGAACAATTGCTTTGGTTCTCGTGGATTGGTAAAACTTTATACACTGCATTGTGATGGAAATTAGTTGTTTGGGATTGCTTTATCAGGATCAAGAACCTGCGTAGGTGCTCACATCCAGGCCAACAGTAGTGATTAATATAAGTTAAATATGACTTGTTTCATTATTGTTATATATAAGTTCAATTTGAAGGTCATTGATAAAGGTCAGCTTCTATAAATAGAACCTTATTTTCTGCACCACTCGAATATCTCGGCATCCAAAACATATAACCTGACTTTAATGCTCATTAAGGGTACAATTATTGTTACTCAGTCGTACTTAGTATTTTAGACTGACTTTTCTTTTTGTTACACACTGTAGCAGGCCAAGGAAGTTTCCTGGTTCGTCCCAGTGAAAATTCTCCCGAGAATTACACGCTGTTTGTCCTTTGTGACAAAACAGTGCAAAGATTCCGAATAGAAAAAGTGGGCAGGCAACTCTACATGGGAGGACGATACTTTGATGGGTATGGCTACTGAACAATTGACAATTTTCTTGAACCAGGTAACTGAGCCGCATATAATAAAGGCCAGGGACATTTGTGAAGTTACTCATTTCATAAAGGATTTTCACTGGGGTTTCTACTTCGTTAAATTCCAAACAATTCACTATATTGAAGTATCTTTGACACTTTTAAACTTTCATGAGGAAAGATATATAGAACTGCTGTGAATAGAATTCAGTATAATAATATTATAATGACTTGTAAGCATAGCAAAATGAAATTGTAAAATATTCATTTGTATATCAGTTCTTTCGGTCACATAGACCAAGGGTACATTCGCGCTACGGGTTGAACCAGCTGATCCAGTTGAACCTGCAGCGAAAACACCAGGCACAGATTTGAACCGAGGCTGACCTCTGGAAAATCTGGCACGTGTGGTTTGAAGGGTTCAGACGAACCTGGCTGAAACAAAATTGCTGACTATTGCTAGTTTGTGTTGTTTATTTCTTAAACAATGTCATATCAGATGAAAATGTAAAAATATGTTATATAAATAAGTGAACGTGTGAAATAACGGCATTTTATTATTAACATGTCATTGGTTTCTCTTCCGAAACTGTGCATTTTTAGCTCTGCCTATGGTTCGGTCCAAGTGCTTTCGTTTATCGTGGTTTATTTCTGTGCCTCCTGTGCCAGTTCAACCTGTAGCGAGAATATGCCCCAAGACTCCTGCAAGCTCAATTGAACAATGAATTTAACATAAATTTTGTTTACCAGGCTGGAGGCAATTATCGACAGATACAAGAAAGAGGAGATAGTAGAGAGCTTCACCTTGGTCACACCTGTCTGTAAGGTAAGGAGGGGTTGTTGTGTTTAAGGTAAGAGTGGGGTGATAATTTTTTGTGTTGAAGGTAAGGTTGGGGTGATTGGTGTGTTTGAATTTCTGTACGAAAAATGCTGATCTGTGATTGGGGTATTTGAATTTCTGTACGATAAATGCTGATCTGTGATTGGGGTATTTGAATTACTGTATGATAAATGCTGATCTGTGATTGGGGTATTTGAATTACTGTATGATAAATGCTGATCTGTGATTGGGTATTTGAATTACTGTATGATAAATGCTGATCTGTGATTGGGGTATTTGAATTACTGTATGATAAATGCTGATCTGTGATTGGGGTATTTGAATTACTGTATGATAAATGCTGATCTGTGATTGGGGTATTTGAATTACTGTATGATAAATTCTAATCTGTGATTCGTGTGTTTGAATTTCTGTATGATAAATTCTAATCTGTGATTGGTGTATTTGAATTACTGTATGATAAATTCTAATCTGTGATAGGTGTGTTTGAATTTCTGTATGATAAATTCTAATCTGTGATTGGTGTATTTGAATTACTGTTTGATGAATGCTGATCTGTGATTGGTGTGTTTGAAGGGGTCAGCTGAACACCTGTATGACTCCATCAGACAGAGTTCCAGAGGACCAATCACTGGGCGGGGACAGAAACTGGACATGCAGGGCTACCTCTTCATTAAAAAGAGTAGGTATTGCGGACAGACCTGGGAATCACTCCATGTTCCTGGGGGTAGATTGTAGTATTTATTGCCCAAGGGCTCTTTCAGAAATCCTAATCTGTCCTAAAAATTCATTCCATGAATAATTTAAAAAGTAACGGAGGACAAATATATTGCACATGAACAAATTTAGACATCTTTTGTGAAATGATATTCATGCAAATATGGAAAGATTTTTGTCTTCTCCTAAACTTTTGCCTTAATATCAATAATACTTTAGCAGGGACCAGGCAGTGCAGGGAGAATAGGGATTAGAACTGAAATATAAAACCATGTGACTTGTGGGACAGTGCAGGGAGGAAAGGGATTAGAACTGAAATATAAAACCATGATGTGACTTGTGGGACAGTGCAGGGAGGAAAGGGATTAGAACTGAAATATAAAACCATGTGACTTGTGGGACAGTGCAGGGAGGATAGGGATTAGAACTGAAATATAAAACCATGTGATTTGTGGGACAGTGCAGGGAGGATAGAGATTAGAACTGAAATATAAAACCATGTGACTTGTGGGACAGTGCAGGGAGGATAGAGATTAGAACTGAAATATAAAACCATGTGACTTGTGGGACAGTGCAGGGAGGATAGGGATTAGAACTGAAATATAAAACCATGTGATTTGTGGGACAGTGCAGGGAGGATAGAGATTAGAACTGAAATATAAAACCATGTGACTTGTGGGACAGTGCAGGGAGGATAGAGATTAGAACTGAAATATAAAACCATGTGATTTGTGGGACAGTGCAGGGAGGATAGAGATTAGAACTGAAATATAAAACCATGTGACTTGTGGGACAGTGCAGGGAGGATAGGGATTAGAACTGAAATATAAAACCATGTGACTTGTGGGACAGTGCAGGGAGGATAGGGATTAGAACTGAAATATAAAACCATGTGACTTGTGGGACAGTGCAGGGAGAATAGGGATTAGAACTGAAATATAAAACCATGTGACTTGTGGGACAGTGCAGGGAGGATAGAGATTAGAACTGAAATATAAAACCATGTGACTTGTTCAAGTCTGATTATACTGCCATGGCTTGTCGAGTTATCTTAGCATGGAAAAACAATTTGGGACGGCATACTATACTAAAAACAATTTGGGACGACATACTCTACTAAAAACAATTTGGGACGGCATACTCTACTAAAAACAATTCGGGACGGCATACTCTACTAAAAACAATTCGGGACGGCATACTCTACTAAAAACAATTCGGGACAGCATACTCTACTAAAAACATTTCCTGTATTATTACTTACAGGTCAGAAAGTGAAGAAGTGGAAAAGCATGTTCTTTGTGCTACTTGGGCATGACAGACAGCTCTGCTTCATGGAAAATGAAAAGGTAGATAGAGAATCTGTACTTATGACAGGAAGTGTTATACTTAGTGGAGAAATTTGAAGTACTGTGGGTGAGGTGATTAAATACAGTTTGTATGACAAAAGTGAAATAACTCATAAAGAATGAAAAGGTAAGGTTACTGTTATTGATTTTGTTGTAAAAAAAGTGTATTTTGTTAAAAAAAACAAGTCACTGATTTTCTTTAAGAAAAAACAACAGTTATCAATCTACAGTTATATTTTATGATGCTTTTCATTTGTATTGCCAAAACAATGGGTCCCACGATATTAAATTTAATCATTTCCAGAAATTCAATGGGTCCTTTCAAAATTCTTAGTGTTCAGGATGCAGAATGCGCATGTAAATTTATCACTGAAAACATGTGATGTGGTGTTTTCTATTTTGACAGAGATCCTAGCCTACGGGACTTATAGACATGACCTACGATTATAATTTTGTGGTGTTTTCTATTTTGACAGAGATCCAAGCCTAAGGGACTTATAGACCTGACCAAAGTTATAATTATGTGGTGTTTTCTATTTTGACAGAGATCCAAACCTAAGGGACTTATAGACCTGACCAAAGTTATAATTATGTGGTGTTTTCTATTTTGACAGAGATCCAAACCTAAGGGACTTATAGACCTGACCAAAGTTATAATCATGTGGTGTTTTCTATTTTGACAGAGATCCAAACCTAAGGGACTTATAGACCTGACCTACAGTTCCTTCTACCCAGTCCATGACAGCTTCTTTGGGAGGTATGTTAGTACATCCACCGCAGTTTTAGCTCTTATTTAGGTTGTTTGTGTTACCACTAGCTCTACACCACTGAGATGTGGTGGCCAAGTGATAAGATGTCTGACACTGCTACCACTAGTCCTACACCACTGAGTTGTGGAGTCCTACACCACTGAGTTGTGGAGTCCTACACCACTGAGTTGTGGCGGCCAAGTGATAAGATGTCTGACACTGCTACCACTAGTCCTACACCACTGAGTTGTGGAGTCCTACACCACTGAGTTGTGGAGTCCTACACCACTGAGCTGTGGCGGCCAAGTGATAACGTGTCTGACACTGCTACCACTAGTCCTACACCATTGAGTTTTTGGAGTCCTACACCACTGAGTTGTGATGACCTAGTGATAAGATATCTGACACTATGTTACCACTAGTCCTGCACCACTGAGATGTGGTGGCCAAGTGATAACGTGTCTGACACTGCTACCACTAGTCCTACACCACTGAGTTGTGGAGTCCTACACCACTGAGTTGTGGCGGCCAAGTGATAACGTGTCTGACACTGCTACCACTAGTCCTACACCACTGAGTTGTGGAGTCTTACACCACAGAGTTGTGGCGGCCAAGTGATAAGGTGTCTGACACTGCTACCACTAGTCCTACACCACTGAGTTGTGGCGGCCAAGTGATAAGGTGTCTGACACTGCTACCACTAGTCCTACACCACTGAGTTGTGGAGTCCTACACCACTGAGTTGTGGAGTCCTACACCACTGAGTTGTGGTGGCCAAGTGATAACGTGTCTGACACTGCTACCACTAGTCCTACACCACTGAGTTGTGGAGTCCTACACCACTGAGTTGTGGCGGCCAAGTGATAACGTGTCTGACACTGCAACCACTAGTCCTACACCACTGAGTTGTGGAGTCCTACACCACTGAGTTGTGGAGTCATACACCACTGAGTTGTGATGACCTAGTGATAAGATGTCTGACACTATGTTACCACTAGTCCTACACCACTGAGTTGTGGAGTCCTACACCACTGAGTTGTGGAGTCCTACACCACTGAGTTGTGGAGTCTTACACCACTGAGTTGTGGAGTCCTACACCACTGAGTTGTGAAGTCCTACACCACTGAGTTGTGGAGTCCTACACCACTGAGTTGTGGAGTCTTACACCACTGAGTTGTGGAGTCCTACACCACTGAGTTGTGGAGTCTTACACCACTGAGTTGTGGAGTCCTACACCACTGAGTTGTGGAGTCCTACACCACTGAGTTGTGGAGTCCTACACCACTGAGTTGTGGAGTCCTACACCACTGAGTTGTGGAGTCCTACACCACTGAGTTGTGGAGTCCTACACCACTGAGTTGTGGAGTCCTACACCACTGAGTTGTGGTGGCCAAGTGATAAGGTGTCTGACAATGCTACCACTAACCCTCCATAACCCTGCACCACTGACTTGCAGGTTTGCAAGGTCCTGGTTGTAGATAATTGTTTTTCCACTGGGCACTCTGACTTTTCTCCACCTCCGAATCTTGCCATGTCCTGAAATGACCATGGCTGTTAAAAGAACGTAAAACATATAAAAAAATCTATCCTATTCCTTGCTTAAAATAAATGGCCAACTGTGTGGTTTACTTGATTAACAATCCATAGTGTTAATTTGTAACATGTTTCTCTTTGAAAGAAGACACCAAAAATATTTTAGCCATATAGTTACTATGCATTATATACCCACTGGAAGGAGACACCAAAGTTACCCACTGAAGAGGGAAGGCCTGGGGTCTATGAGATTTGTTTAAAGTGTCAATATCCTCACTTAAAAGCGATTGTGTTTATCCCTCAGGCCCAACTGTTTCCAGCTCATCACTATAGCCAGTGCTACGAATCACTACCAGATATATTACCTTTGTGCAGAAAACAGCGACTTTGCACAGGTGAGATTTTCTCCATGAACAGGTAAGATTTTCTCCATGCACAGGTGAGATTTTTGCCATGCACATGTATAAGTTGCTATAAATAAACTTCACATTTGTCACTAGTCGTAACAATGTAAGAATCATTGAGAAATCTTGCAGCGAACTTTGTACTAAAATGATTCCATTTGAGATACAAAATTAAGATATCATTTGAGCAAAAGTTAATCATACAAAATAATTGAGAGATTTGAGTTATTATTAACATTTTGTCTGCCTGTGTATGATAAGAAAACAGCGACATAATTGAGATGCCTCAGCTTGTTATGGTTGCAAGAGTGAAAAGCGTTTAAACCATTAAGTATAGCATTATCTCACCATGTTGGATAGAGTTTGTCCATATAAGAAAGCTATGTAAGAAAACTCTATTCTCTCATATCTCGCCATGTTAGATAGAGTTTGCCCATGTAAGACAGCTATGTAAGAAAAATCTATCTTACATAGCATTTCACGCGACGTGACGTCACAATGGCTCAACAATGACGTGACGTCACGAATACGGTAAACTCTGATACCGGAAAGAGAAAACGACGGCGTGATAAAATTAAAACCTTTCACAAAATTTCAACCATAAACACCAGGAAGAGGAGATTAATTTTTCTGAGCAAACTTCGTTTGCAAATATAGGGTATGTTTAAACTCGCTGTCTAATTAGTTTTCGTCAAAAAAGCTCAAGGAAAAAGTTAAAATTTCAAAATGGTAGCCTGTTTAAACATATTTTCATGGTTTTTGAGGTTATTCGGGTAGTTGATATGAGAGAAAAAGACTCTTTCATTATGTGTGTATGTAGGATAGGGATATTCCACCCTCGGGATCACAAAATGTGGTAAAACCCTCGGCAAGCCTCGGGTTTCACCACATTTTGTGACCCCTCGGGTGGAATATCCCTATCCTACATACACGCATATGAAAGAGTCTTATAATCTTACATAGCATATCACGCGAAGTAACATCACGATGGCTCAACAATGATGTGACATCACCAATATGGTAGATTCTCATGCCAAAAAGAGAAAAAGACAACATGATGAAATTCAAACCTTTCACATAATTTTAACCAATAACAAAAGTATAGATTTAAATTTTCTATGCAATATTTGTTTGCAAATATGGAGTATGCTTAATCTCGCTGTCTGATTCATTTTCATCAAAAAAAATTAGGAAAAAGGTAAATGTTCAAAATGGTAGCCAGTCAAAAACATATTGTCATGGTTTTGAGCTTATTCACTTAGTTGAAATAACCAAAGGTGTAAGATAAGGAAATTCCACCTGAGGGATTTTCAAATTTGGCAAAACCCTCGGCAAAGCCACAGGTTTTTCCAAATTTAAAAACCCCTCGGGTGGAATTTCCCTATCTTACACCTCTGGTCATGAAAGAGTCTTGTAATCTTTTTAACCATTTGGTTGTTTGTCTTTCAGACATGGATAAAAGTCCTGAAGCCATATTGTGTGAATACACAGCCAACGCGGTCTCAGTCGCGCTCCCTGAAGGAGTTACGTACCCTGACGGTGGAGGTGTGCGACGCTCGGGGAATACCCACTAAGACCCTGCCACACCCCTACTGTGTTGTGTCCCTCAACAACGTACGAGTGTGTCGCACACAGGTGGAGGAAGGCGCGAATCCCATGTGGGACGACAAATTTATTCTAGAGTAAATAGCACTTGTTACTGAGGGCTGTTCCAGAATTACTGTGTGGGAGGGGCAGGAGGCACTTTTTCATAGAGTGATTTAATATAATGAATAGTATGCTGATCTGGTTTTAATCCCACCACCCATGATATATTAATACTGGTGCCTCCCACCTCCCTCACACAGTTTGTTATGAAATAGTCCTAATACTGATTTTATGTGAGGAAACTTGTACATGAATTATAAGCTTTCATAATTATTATACCCCCCCGCAACGAAGTTAGGGGGGGTATACTGGAATCAGCTTGTCTGTCCGTCTGTCCGTCCGTCTGTCTGTCCGTCTGTCCGTAGAAAAATGTTGTCCGGACAACTCCTCCTAAACTACTGGATCGATTTCAATAAAACTTGGCAGTATTGTTGGGGACCATGTGTAGATGTGCATGCAGGGTTTCGTTTGTCAAAATTTTGGTTGCCATGGTAACCAGGTCACTATACACAGGTTTCCATAATAAAATGTTGTCCGGACAACTCCTCCTAAACTACTGGATCGATTTCAATAAAACTTGGCAGTATTGTTGGGGACCATGTGTAGATGTGCATGCAGAGTTTCGTTTGTCAAAATTTTGGTTGCCATGGTAACCAGGTCACTATACACAGGTTTCCGTAATAACGTGTGTCCGGACAACTTCCTATAAACCACTGGATCGAGTTTAATGAAACTTGGCAGTATTGTTGGGGACCATGTGTAGATGTGCATGCAGAGTTTTGTTTGTCAAAATTTTGGTTGCCATGGTAACCAGGTCACTATACACAGGTTTCCATTATAATGTGTTGTCCGGACAACTCCTCCTAAACTACTGGATCAATTTCAGTGAAACTTGGCAGTATTGTTGGGGACCATGTATAGATTTGCATACAGGGTTTCGTTTGTCAAAATTTTGGTTGCCATGGTAATGAGGTGACTATACACAGGTTTCCGTAATAACATGATGTCTGGACAACTTCTTCTAAACTACTGGGCCATTTTCAATGAAACTTCGCAGTAAGTAATGTTGAGGATTACTATACACAGGTTAAAATACTTTCTTTATTCATTCAGTGAGTTTCACAAGTTGAAACATACATATGCATCCACATTGTTGATATGAAATCTACACTGTAATGTATGTAAGACCAAAGGTGCCTTCTTTGTTTTTGTTTTTTAGATATGCGGTGATACATAGTAATATAAAATAATACATTATATAATGCATGTTATATACAACTTGTACTACATCATGTTTTTTTCAAAAACATGTCAGACACCTCTAATAAGAGGTAGCGGGGGGGTATTAGTCAGCCATCGGCTTACAGTTCTAGTTACTTCTAGAGTCTGAGATCATTCCAATCTATAAACAGTAGCCACTTGATAAAGAATTCAAGTATCCATGAATTAAAGCTACAATATTGAGTAAAGACAAAACTGAAAGGAATACGGTAATAGTACTTTCCTTGGTGATATATAAAGAAGTTATTTATTTGGAACATAATATAAATTTACTGAAATGTCTTTTGTACTTCTTAAAACAACAGTGGTGAACTTATGAAATGCATTCTTATTGCTTTGTCTTTCTGGACAGAAAGATGATTGTATGAGATTCAACAGTTGTTGATTCTCGTCATTTCAGGCCAAAAATAAATCAGCAGTAATTAAGATCTATTGTTTTTTGTATTTTTAGGGCTGAAAAATACCCAGAAAAATTAAGCAGATTCATTTCTTTTACCCCTGAAATTTCATTATGAACTATTTCAACCTTTGAACTGGAAGAACTCAAATCTGACTTCAGGGGTGAATGAGTCAGTGATACTCTTCTGTAATGTGTTATAAGGGGAGACAACCACCTCTATAAACCTACAACTAATGTTTCTATATTACAGTGATATTCCATGTGACATAGAGGATTTCAGCATAATAATTTGTAATCACAGTCGACGTACAAAAGATCAGGAAATTGGTAAGTACACATATGTAGCCACCATTACCTGATATCAGACTGTCCAAAGTAATCACCAATTTTTCATTTTTAAGTACTTATGACATTGAATTTTGTTATACAATACATGATTTATATTAATTATAAATGTACATGTGATTTGAGAAATTAACACCTGGCAAATATATATTGTATCAGAAAAAGGCAAATGGAGGAAAGCTTGCTTAGATACCTGTTTGTTTTCAGTACGTTCTGTTGCATTTTTCAAAATGTTGTCTACATGTCTCATGAGGAGACATCTTGTCCTCAAAAGAAAAAAAATAATGACTTCAGTAAAATATGACATTGACTAAAATATATTGTTAGTTATAAAAAGGACTAGCAAAGGTTATGCTGTTAGATTTTGACAGCACTTTTGATTGGCATATTAGATATTACAATATATATCACATATAATTGTTAAAACAGGATTTTGACGATGAATTGTAATTACAGCCAATATTACGATCCCTGTCATCGACGTAAAGGACACAGACTGTTATGACAGGATTGAAGATTTGATCATGTGATGTAGTTATTTTACAATGAATTGTAATTACAGCCAATATTACGATCCCCTGTCGTCGACGTTAAGGACACAGACTGTTACGATGGGATTGAAGATTTCATCGTGTGATGTAGTTATTTAATGAATTGTTATTACAGCCAATATTACGATCCCCGTCGTTGACGTAAAGGACACGGACTGTTACGACAAATGGCACACGTTACAGGCCCTGAACCCGACGATGCGCGGCGACACCGGTTCACTACGTATCCGAGCGCGCTATCTACACGAGATCATAATGCCAGAGGAAAAGTACACAACGCTCAAAGAGGTAATTCAAACAGGATGTCACCAGTACACCTTCTGGGGTAATCCCGTAACCTGTGCTTCATTTTTGACCGATCAGAAGTGCAGATTGTTGTTGCCTTGCTGGAGTGAAAATGGCAGATGATATTGTAAACAAACCCTCGAAGGCGATATTTCCTGTGGCCTCCTGCCTTAAGAAATATTACCTTCTTGTGTTTATACATAGAAGATATCTAACAGTGTCTTCAGTAACATCAGATATATTTCACGAGTCGAGCTATTATTAGCTGTAGGATTGATATATATACTGTCATTTTCTGTATTTTCTTTTGTAAGCAAATCAGAAAAAAACGATATTTTCAATTAAATGATATTTTTCAATAGTGAACATATCAATAGTGAAAAATATCATATTTCTCTTAAAGAATGAATAATTTTCGATATTTCACTCAGTCTGGTAAAAATTAATAAATCCTCATATTCAGCTAAAAACTGATCAATAATAGTATAATATCAAATGTATATATCTTATTTTATTTTATTTTTTTCAGCTCATCCTCAACGGTGACCTCAGCAACATCCTAGAGCTGTTTAACCTCTGTGGGAATGACCGTATTCCTGTCGCCAAAGCTCTACTACAGATCTTCAGGCATGAAAAGCAGGAGAAAGTCATACTTAAAACTATGAATGACTTTGAAATTGCTCGGGAAGGTGTGTATTGACATCAGTTGTCAAAAGTCAACTGAGGAAATTTTGTCATGTGTATAATATTCTTTATGTGTTTACATCCGTTGACAATCATAATTTTCAAATGACTTCTTCATTATAGTTAACTGTAAATTGACCAAATTTGGCTGAATGCATCCATAGGTGCTTGGGATTCGAAATTGAACCCCCACACAATACTCCTTCCAATTAAACTAGGCTATATATTGCTTTAAACACCTTATCTGGATATAAGATATAGATATCAGAAATATTAGGTTATAAACATGGTGGTGTACATTCGAAATAGTAGAAATGGTTAGGCAGTAAATTTGACACGGTTGAGGTCACCACCGAAAATCTATATACAATTACTTGACATAAAGAGATAAACACAATCATGATATTAGGATTTATCCTGGGATCTGCCCAACCCTTTCAGAATTAACCTCTTAGCTATAACTTTAAAACGGATTAAATCCCCATCCGTCCTAAAACTTTTTATACAATAAGTGGACAAAGGGAGACAAATGCAATCATGATACAAGCATTGATCAGTCAACCCTGAAATGATTAGACGACTAGTAAGCCAGAAGTCTTTGTATTGTATACTAGCTGATTGGATAATGCTGAGAAAGGGGAGATAAATGAGGTAGGATTTGAATGTTGACATCA
Organism: Mimachlamys varia; assembly: GCA_947623455.1. NCBI lineage: Eukaryota > Metazoa > Mollusca > Bivalvia > Pectinida > Pectinidae > Mimachlamys > Mimachlamys varia. Next base: position 46,252,266 of record OX392535.1, read on the forward strand.
TTTGACTTGTTTACATTGAACATTACAGAGGAGGTATCAACGTTGTTCCGGTCGACGTCCCTCGCGACCACTTTGATGGACCAGTACATGAAGATGACCGCAACACAATTTGTGAGCAATGCCCTACAGGATAGCATACTGAGGATCCTTGACTCAAAACAATCGTGTGAGGTAAGGGGAATGTGTTGTTGTCAAAACTAGAGACTTACAATCGCAGCACTGATACACATCTGAAATCATCAACTTTTCCTAATACTGTAAACTAACATATTTCCGCAGCGACTTAATTTCGCGTTTTCATATGAAACCACTATTTTGTGGTGATGTAATTTCTCAATAAATACGTAAATCCTATGTACAGTACAGTATTCCTACAGTTGGCATATTACCACTTTATGAAACTATTTCGCAGCGATTAATTTTCACATATTTTTAATAACTGCGAAATATGCAAAAATTAATCGCAAACGAAAATAAGTTGGTTTATAGTATTTCCTTGTGAAGGCCATTATTTTCTCAGTGGTTGATAGTGTTTTGCTGAATATTAGGGGAAATCTTAGGTGAAACTACCGTAATTTCTCGCGTATAGTGCGCACTTTTTTAGGGAAAATCGAAAGTGTCAAGAAGGGGGTGCGCACTATACGCAAGAACAAGCAAAAACCTTGACTTGGTCGCGATCATGTATCGTTAATTTTTCGGAGATTTTCAGAATAACCTGAAATATCCTCGCGGTAGTTAACAGTTGATATTTTGTTAAATAATTCCTGATTTGCATTATCTTTTTACAACCACGAAAATCTGCAATTATAAAGCCATAAAATACGATAGGATCTGATAAATAAACTTGAGGAAAGTAGCCTGAACTTTCAGGTCGAGATTGGATCGACGCTACATTATCACAAGGCATATAGTGAAATATACCGAAGAATTAGATCGTTGTTAGCACTCTGATGTTAAAAATGCTGTTCTTGTGTAAAAACATACTGTACAATTCAATCCTGACGGTAGAAATGTGTCAAGAACGACTTGGAAGTTCGCCGGTTTGTGTATTACAAAGAGTGAAGATCGCGTAATATTAATACCCGACAGTAACAAACAGGGTCGCAAACAAGCGAGTTGAACTGGTTAAAATAACAGTTCGAGTTTGGAAAATAAACATTTTGGGACTCAAAACAGTCCAATAAGTATCCATATTTTCTTTTCAAAGAAAAAATGCTGAAATCACAAAGGGTTTGTGTTTTTATATCAAACAAATTTGGCTGTATGCGGTCCTCGTTGGACCTGATTGAGTGGATGCTTTTAGTACACCCGTCAACCCAGTACACTGCCGACTCCAGATCTATCTATGTCTAGACGCACAGAGACTCCACAATTGTTTATTTGATAGAAAACCTGGAAGATTAAGTCTTATGTTAGATTTGATTGAATAATCTATGAATGATATTGCCTGGAAACATCATTTATTTCAATTATCTGTATTGAGCCTGTGCCTTCGCTGGTGTCAACAGATCTTCACCGTAACTCGCGCAAGGTGTCAATCAATGTCAAATCTAATTAACAAGGCATTGTGTAATGTTTTCAAAGTTTCCTTTTCAAAGGTGTTTGTTTATATACTCTTTAATTGCGACTTACCTGGTTGGTGCTATCATTCCGACTTGACGTTTTTTTTTTCACAAAATTTTTTTTTTTAATTTCCCCCCCCCCCCCCCCCCCCAAGATATTTTTTTTTTTTTATTTTTTGACCCCAAAAAGTACCTGCGCACTATACGCGAGTGCGCACTATACGCAAGAAATTACGGTATGAACTTTTATTTTCTCACTTAGTGAAGTGTAAACTGTGGGTGAGTTGTGTATGTATGGTGATCATTTCAGTGTGTTGAACTTTACAAATTATACCATATAGGAGCCTTGGTTTTCTGATGATATCATATGTTTATTGGACTGAAATCCAGTTTTTGCCAGGCTTCAGAACTGTGAAAATAATGTTGTTGATGGCCTTTCTTGTCCTGTTTGGTTTTTAATAAAACTGCTGTTTTGTGTTAGAAATTGATAGTTTCAATCCTCAGAACAGCAACAATGGGTACCATCAGTTGAATAACCTCAGAAGCTATTTTGATACATAGTTTTTACATATATTTACATGTTTGTTTTAGTTGAACCCACAACTATTAGAAAGTGGAGCCGACATAACAGCCAACAGAGAGAACTTTCTCCATCACCTTAACGATGTGACGGAGTCGATTATAAAAGCCATAGGCAGCTGTCCTGTGTAAGTATTATATCATTCATTGGTTAGGTCACATTCCTATGTCCTGGTTAAAATTGGTGAGATGATGTGGACATATTTCTCGATTAATGAATGCACTTTGACTTCACTGTATTCAGAGCTAAAATGCAGTTTTGGAAAATATAAGCATCATAATTTTTATCAAGAAGAAAATATCCTTCTGTCATCCCTCCTCTAACTTCTGTAAGAATTTTAAGTATACAATAAGTCATGTGGATTGTTTTACAAGGGACTAACAAATGAGATGTTGTTTGCTTCTCTCAGGGTGTTGAGGTTTATATGCGGCTGTTTACAAAGAAGTGTGGCAGCCAAGTGGATAAACGACGAGAGTGTGAGAACGCGGGTTGTCAGGTAACCAGTCACTTCCTTCTAACGTAAAATTCATATGAATCAGGTTTAGAGTAATGGATCTCTGTCAAACTGTACAATAGAATTTCCTTTATATTCATTTATCTCCCCTTAATTTCTTTTTAAACATAAATGTAGCACATCAGGGCATAACAATTAGCATATAAGATCATGATTTACCTGAATGCTTTCACAGCTTTAAAAGACTACTGCTGAAATATGTACATTTACATTGCATTTTACGTGGGGAAGTTAAATTCAGTGTTTTAGGAAATGGGTTACATATAAACAGAAATGCTTTTCACTCCAACAGTGAGTGAAATTTGATCTAGCAACATGGCTGCTTTGTTTTCACAGTGGGTTCATTTTCTTGCGTTTGCTGTGTCCTGCGATTATCAACCCAAAGTCCTTCAATCTTATATCAGGTAAGAAACTTCTTGTGTATAAAGCTATGCATAAAGCTATGAAACTTCTAGATGGGACAGCTTCAGTAAAATTTTCCATAAAATCAGTTTCAGGTCTCTACTGTGGTATTCGTCTAGGTCCAAAGAAATAACGTTTTAGACAGTGTTTTTATGAACAAAACTATAAGAGGTGTACTCTTATAGTTTTGTTTATGGTTTTCATGCCTGAGGTCATTTTAGGTCATCTGACCCAAAGGGTTTGGATGACCTATAGCCATCGTGGTTCAGCCATGGCCATCATTTTGAAAACGCTTTTCAAACTTCTTCTAATGTTGCACCTGTGGAATCCTGAGACTGTCCTGACCAAGTGTTGTTATTTTTCGGGCCGTTCCGAAATCCAATATGGCCGTCTTCTTGAAAAAAACATTTCAAACTACTTCTATTATTAGTCTAAATTTCCACAGGTGTGATTGAGCTGAAACTTTTGCTTGAAATGATCCATAAATGGTCCTGAACAGTTGTTATTTTTTGGGCCAGTTCAAAGTCCAATTTGGCCATGGGCTATTTGTTTCATGCATACCAATGAAAACGTCAGCAGTGTTGAATTGTGGTTTTCAGATTATGTAGATAGTAAATATTTGTATCTGGGATATGTTGGGCAATGTTTGGTATTGGACAAATCACCATGTTTATACAAACAAGTTAGTCCATGAAGCTTACACTGGCCAGAGATACAAAAATTCAGCTTTAAATGATTGCTGTGAAAGGTAAAAAAAAAAAGAAAACTTCCTCTGTAGAACTATTAAAAGTTTAGTCAAATTTCAATTTTACATTGTAAACAAAAATAGAATTCTTATTTAGTTGTGTCCTTTTATCGTAGAAACTCCTACAGAAATGGCGTCTAGGACACTGAAGTTGGTTGCCAAGGCGCTTCAGAACTTGGCCAACTTGGTAGAGTTTGGTGCGAAGGTAAGTGACGGGAGCTGTGGCTGTTTATATAAACGTGTACTAAGACTGTATTGTGTGTTCAGTTGGCATTGAACTGCTTTCAGCTGGCATTCATAGGCTAATTCAATGAAGCCCGCTAGCGCTTCATGTTGGATTTGCTTTTGTCCAGTTTGAATTCATTTTGCCTATGAATGCCAGCTGAAAAGCAGTTCAATACTTATATTTACCATTTTTAGAATCTATTAACCTCATAAAAAAAATCAATATCTCTTTGTATTTCTCAGCATTAAGCTCATGGTCTTATGCATGCCAACTGAATTTGGTAGGGTCATATAGTGGCAATGCCATACAATGGTAAATATTTTATCATCCTTCCTAGTCAGCTTCTGAAATATTCATTGTGAATATATGATATTATCTATTTTCCCAGATATGTCATCATTCTATATCATAGTCATCTTATTGTATTGAGCCCTGTTGTCTGTGTTGTAGGAATCATTCATGGAGGTCATTAATCCTTTTATCAAAAGAAACAAGGAGAGAATGGTGGTGTTCCTGGACGAATTATCAGTGAGTGGACAATAAATCATAACAATAATTTCTTGCATACCACTTGATCACAACATGTAGGTTATCTCATTTATTGTCTGTGGTTATAGCGCCTTAGCAACCAGCCAAAGTGTTCTCAACTGTCCGTAGAGCATACAACTGGTGCTGCCATTTCACTGTGCACAGATAGTATTATACAATTTCTAGCACTGCCCAATCATGTACTACTTTCCAGCTGTCAGAATAGACTGGAACAAGTGGAGTAAAGTAACTTCCTCAAAGATACAACGCAGTGCCGTGACTCGAACCCGCAACCCTTCGGTCACGTACCATCACAAGGCTGAGGACTACCACCTGAGTACAGTACATCCCTGTGCATCCTACTTCACAATACAGTAGATGTTCCAGACTGTAAATCACAATAGTTTTTGTTGGATGTTTTAGCTCACTTGACAAAAATGCTTCAAAACATGAGATTTGGCTTGTAATCTCAAAGTTAGTTAAAATAAATCACTTGAACTTACTTTCAAGGTCTCCAGGGTCAAGTATGTAGAACCTTTAAACATTTGAAATACTGAAAGGCCTAGAGACAATTTAGGCTGGTAGTTTCCTTGGCAGAAGCAAAATAAAGCTTGCATAAAATAAATTGCTTTGAAAATCTTTCAAAGTCACAAAGGTCAAATACGTTAAAACCTTTAAACATCTTCTGAAATACTGAAAGGCATACTGTCCAAGAAACAATACTTGGCAAGGAGCATTCTTTAGAATAGTTATAAGTATTAGACCACTTTAATGTTACAAATGTGAGATTGATACCAAGTAAGTGATGCAAGCTGTATGGGCCTCTGGTCTGTCGGAGAATTTAACGTGTGTATGACCATGGTATGTCAGCTCCAGGTATCGTGAGGTTCCTAGCAGACCTGTTTGTGATACAATAAAATTAATGTTTCATGCGATGATTACACATATAAATATAACATTATGTATTTTACAACAATTAGGAATCAAGGTATTAATCACTCTTGTTGTTGTACATTCCACAGAATATGTCAGAAGTGGACACGAGTCGTCTACAAGTGAATGTCAACGATGTGGCCAGAAATCTTGCCACAATTCATCAGATCTGTGCCTCACATCTAACAGAACTCAGGAAACTCAGCGAATCAAAGGTAGGGCGATTGGAGGGGTCGGAGCAAGAACAACTTACAGATATATATTATAAGACTCTTTAGGAACCTTTAGAAGGTGTAAGATAGGAAAATTCCACCTTCGGGTTTTACCGAATTTTGAAACCCCTTGGTTAGAATTTCCTTATCTTACACTCCTGGTCATGAAAGAATATTTTTCTCTCATTTCAGCTACCTGAATAAGCTCAAAAATCATGAAAATACATTTTGACTGGCTACTGTTTTGAAAATATAGAATTTTAACTTGAGCTTTTTTCACGAAAACAAATCGGTCAGAGAGATAAGGCATACCCCATATATGCAAACAATTTTGGATAGGGGTATATAGCGTTGCTCTTGGCCGTCCCGTCATGAAAGGACGGGGGTATATAGCGTTGCTCTTGGCCGTCCTGCCATGAAAGGACGGGGGTATATAGCGTTGCTCTTGGTCATCCCGCTATGAAAGGAGGGGGGTATATAGCGTTGGTCTTGGTCGTCCCGCCATGAAAGGATGGGGGGTATATAGCATTGCTCTTGGCCGTCCTGCCATGAAAGGATGGGGGTATATATTGTTGCTCTTGGCCGTCCCGCCATGAAAGGAGGGGGGGTATATAGCGTTGCTCTTGGCCGTCCCGCCATGAAAGGATGGGGGTATATAGCGTTGCTCTTGGCCGTCCCGCTATGAAAGGAGGGGGGTATATAGCGTTGCTCTTGGCCGTCCCGCCATGAAATGACAGGGGTATATAGCGTTGCTCTTGGCAGACCCGCCATGAAAGGACGGGGGTATATAGCATTGCTCTTGGCCGTCCCGCCATGAAAGGACGGGGGTATATAGCGTTGCTCTTGGTCGTCCTGCCATGAAAAGACAGGGGTATATAGCGTTGCTCTTGGTCGTCCTGCCATGAAAAGACAGGGGTATATAGCGTTGCTCTTGGTCATCCCGCCATGAAAAGACGGGGGTATATAGCGTTGCTCTTGGTCATCCCGCTATGAAAGGACGGGGGTATATAGCGTTGCTCTTGGCCGACCCGCCATGAAAGGAAGGGGGTATATAGCATTGCTCTTGGTCGACCCGCCATGAAAGGACGGGGGTATATAGCGTTGGTCTTGGCCGTCCCGCCATGAAAGGAGGGGGGTATATAGCGTTGGTCTTGGCCGTCCCGCCATGAAAGGAGGGGGGTATATATTGTTGCTCTTGGCCGTCCCGCCATGAAAGGAGGCGGGTATATAGCTTTGGTCTTGGTCGTCCAGCCATGACAGGACGGGGGTATATAGCGTTGGTCTTGGTCGTCCTGCCATGAAAGGATGGGGTATATAGCGTTTCTCTTGGTCGTCCCGCCATGAAAGGACAGGGGTATATAGCTTTGGTCTTGGTCGTCCCGCCATGAAAGGACGGGGTATATAGCGTTGCTCTTGGTCGTCCCACCATGAAAGGATGGGGATATATAGTGTTGCTCTTGGCCATCCCGCCATGAAAGGATGGGGTATATATTGTTGCTCTTGGTGGTCCCGCCATGAAAGGAGGGGGGTATATAGCGTTGGTCTTGGTCGTCCCGCCATGAAAGGACGGGGGTATAGAGCGTTGGTCTTGGTCGTCCTGCCATGAAAGGATGGGGGTATATATTGTTGCTCTTGGCCGTCCCGCCATGAAAGGAGGGGGTATATAGCGTTGCTCTTGGTCGTCCCGCCATGAAAGGATGGGGATATATAGTGTTGCTCTTGGCCATCCCGCCATGAAAGGACGGGGGTATATATTGTTGCTCTTGGTCGTCCAGCCATGAAAGGACGGGGTATATAGCGTTGCTCTTGGTCGTCCCGCCATGAAAGGATGGGGATATATAGTGTTGCTCTTGGCCATCCCGCCATGAAAGGATGGGGTATATATTGTTGCTCTTGGTCGTCCCGCCATGAAAGGACGGGGATATATATTGTTGCTCTTGGTCGTCCCGCCATGAAAGGACGGGGTATATAGCGTTGCTCTTGGTCGTCCCGCCATGAAAGGACGGGGTATATAGCGTTGCTCTTGGTCGTCCCGCCATGAAAGGAAGGGGATATATAGTGTTGCTCTTGGCCGTCCCTGCCATGAAAGGATGGGGATATATAGCGTTGCTTTTGGTCGTCCCGCCATGAAAGGACGGGGGTATATAGCGTTGCTTTTGGCCATCCCGCCATGAAAGGACTGGGGTATATAGCGTTGCTTTTGGCCGTCCCGCCATGAAAGGACGGGGGTATATAGCGTTGATCTTGGTCGTCCTGCCATGAAAGGACGGGGATATATAGCATTGCTCTTGGCCATCCCGCCATAAAAGGACGGGGATATATAGTTTTGCTCTTGGTCGTTCCGCCATGAAAGGACGGGGATATATAGTTCTGCTCTTGGCCGTCCCGACATGAAAGGGCGGGGGTATATAGCGTTGGTCTTGGCCATCCCACCATGAAAGGACAGGGTATATAGTTTTGCTCTTGGCCGTCCCTGCCATGAAAGGACGGGGATATATAGTTTTGCTCTTGCCCGTCCTGCCTTGAAAGGACAGGAGTATACAGTGTGGCTCTTGGCGGTCATACCGTTTCTGTCATAATTTCGTTTCCACTCATATTCCCTTAAACAGATAGAGATATTCAACCGTTATTTGGTTTATAGTTGTATAATGATAAGATGTAGGTCAGGTTCTGATTTAGTGAAGGACCATCTATTTTGTCCAGATTTATTGCTACAATTTACTTCTATAATCTGTAAGCGGGGGCAAACTATTTAATTTTCAATATAATCTCTATGTGTTTGAGTTGATTGTGATGGTTTCTGTAATTGTATTTTCAGACTTCTTTGAAGCAGTTGGTGGCAGTCTCAGAAATCTTATCCGACCACAAGAAGCGCTACATGACATGACATCAGTTCTCATCCGTATCATTATCACACACTGTACTTCAGGTTAGGGACTGGTTCTTCCTACCTGACAATCATTTTCATTCACTTCACCGTTGTTTGTCGGCCCACTTGGTCATGTGACATATGAACAATACAGTGTGTCAAAACACTGAATTTCAAAATACATGACTCGTGCCAGAAAGGCTATAAATAGAGTTTGTGGAATTTATCAAAATGGAAATATTTCATTGTTTCTGTAGAAGTTTGTGAAATGAACTCTGGACAAAGTGATTGCACCAGGTATTTATTATGAAGTTCTGGTATTAGTCCAGCCAAGATGTTCTCTCAACATGATGAAGGTTTGACTTTCCAAAGTAAATACTGAGGATAGTGTGACTTTGATTAGAGTAAACAAAGTGGATTGTCCGATGTCAGTATGTATCCAATAGGTGGATAGTGCGACTTTGGTGTGCGTCCCCTTGGTGGATAGTGCGACTTTGGTGTGCGTCCCCTTGGTGAAAAGCATGGCATCACAAGCAGTGGATTGTATAACCATGATGGTCAGCCAGATCGGATCCAGTGCAGTTGTATCTTTGTCATTAGGATGCTTGATTAGGTTGAACTTTGTCATCAAGATGCTTGATTAGGTTGAACACTAGTCTGAGTGATTAAGATGCTTGATTAGGTTGAACTCTAATCTGAGTGATTAAGATGCTTGATTAGGTTGAACTCTAATCTGAGTGATTAAGATGCTTGATTATGTTAAACTCTAATCTGAGTGATTAAGATGCTTGATTAGTTTGAACTCTGATCTGAGTGATTAAGATGCTTGATTAGATTAAACTCTGATCTGAGTGGTTGAAGTTCCCTGGATAAAAAAAACTTGTATTGACAATTGCAAAAAGCCTTCTAATGAATGTTATTTTGTTTTCTTCTATAAAATCATGATCTAAATAGTTGACTTGTAATAAATATTCTGGAGAGAACAGGAACACAAAATGTGTTATTAAGACTGAATATGACTGACCAGTCAACTTTTAATTTGGGGTAAACACTGTGATCTGATTGGTGGAAAATGATAATTAGCAATTTCAATTTGACCAATAAGATTCAGGGAACGCACATCTGCTCATGATTGGTCAAGAAGTATACTGGCCAGTTTAGTATGAATAAAAGATAGTGAGTAAATTGTTATATAATGAGAATGAAAGAAATGGGTGAACGTGTAAGTTAGAAATACAAAGTAGTGTCTGAACATCTATTTTTGAATTGTAAAGTAATTTCTGGCTATTGGTGACTGGAATAATGAGGTTTCGGCACCTAGGGTACAGAATAGTATTTTATGAATAACTTGTGAAAACATACATTTATCTTCAATTTGTATAATCAAAGATTTTTTTATAATATATACATGTATCATTGTTTCAGCTTTGATATAGATTGAAATGAAATTGATATAATTTAATTATTTTAAGTAACATTGGCATTGACTCAGTTTTGAGTTTAGAACCTATCTAATCATTTATAAAATAATTATTTAAATCTCGTGTTCATTTAGGAACAGAAGACCTCAAAAGGGATGTTATTGTTTATAATGTATCATGATCCTGTTTTCTTCATACTTTAGGTGTTCCTGGTGATTTTAAATATTGCTTTGTTATATTTATTAACAACAAATCACAGATTAATTGATTCAGATTTCTTTACACTGATATTTTTAAATGATCTATTTAAAAAAATGAGAAGATGATACTTTAGGTGTTAATGGTGATTTTAATATTTTTTTGTCATATTTATTAACAACAAATCACAGAATAATTGATTCAGATTTCTTTACACTGATATTGTTAAATGACCTATTTAAGAAATGATAAGAATGTACCTGTGGTTGTTTTATACGGATATAAAGCTATCTGGGTTTGTAAGAGTTCCCAAGTAATATCAGAAATCTTCCATGTCCAGGAATTTATTGGTCACAAACATTCTGTAGTGATCAAGTGATCTTCAAAATTGCCTTTTGAAATTATGTAGATGCTGTTTCAGAAAAAAAGCATGAATATTGTTATGAATATAGAAGCAGAAATGCCTCTGTTTGGTATGAACCATGATTAATTAATAGAACGGCAGGGAAGGGGGATACAATGTTCTGAATCAGTTCTTAAACTTAGTTTTACAATGTAGCATATTTGAGGATATGAGGTGCTTCTTCAGAAACTCCACCAATCTGTGGTATCTTTGACTGCATATCACCATTAGAATTATCAGCATGTGTCTATGTGTCATATTTATTCTATCTGCAACAAAAGTGGTGATGGAGCACCCAAGTACACACAAAATGGTGAAGTAGCACTCAAGTACACAAAGTGCTGATGTAGCACACAAGTACACACATAGTGGTGAAGTAGCACATAAGTACACGCAAGAAGGTGATGTTACCACTGAGTACACACAATTTTGTAATACTATAAATAACTACCAATCAAATGTAGAATGTTGACATCAGGAATATGAATTGTTGGCAGATCTGGATCAAAGCCCACCATGAACAACAATAAGATAAAATCACAATACTACAATAAATTGGGCTAAAATACAGGTGCTGGTCCACCCCTCCCATATGATAATGAAATAGCCAAAGATATTTTTCTTGTTCTTTTGTTAAACACTCCAGCATCTGCTAGCTGTGGAAAGTATAACAAATACCAGATTTTGGCTACATTTGAAGTGTTTTGATAGGCATGCTCAGCGTTAAGTGTAGAAAACACTATGTTATTTCTCTGTACTGCATATTTATGGATATTTTGCATAATTTCGCAGGAAGCATTTAATTTGTCAAGAATTCAATTGTCATGCAACACAACACATGCACATTAGGTGAAAGGAAAATTAATCTCATCAGAAATATCTGTGGAAATGTCAGTTTTGGAGATAAAGTGTGTGCCAAAAACAATATCTGTAATACACAGTATGTATATAGAACAGTGAGGACAGTGCTATTTATTTGTCTAGTATTCTTTTTGAATACAATTTGAGTGGAACAGAATAACATCACCAATATACATATATTTTTACGTTTAACCTTATAAATATATATATATATATACAATACATTGGAGACTACTGGAAAGTCACCAATGTAAGTTGCTTTTGTAACTTTACCTACTGTATTCGCCATAATTAGCGCCCCTCCCCCTATTCAAATGATACGAGCACCCCTATTTATCGTGACACTACTAAATGGTTCTATAGTTATAGGTAACCCTTCGTTTGAGCATGCTCACAAGTATAGGGTATGTGTACTAGTTGTCAGAAATTAATGACAAAATGTTGCCCACCATGAGTACATCGTATTTGTTGACTTTATAAAAACAGCATTTTTTCGTCCAGCCCTTAGTTTTGTTGTCAAATTAAGCTCCCCCTTTGGGAACAAGTTTTAGGTGCCCATGGCGCTGATTATGGCAAATACAGTACTCTGTATTTTTTGTTTTTCAGGCAAGATTCTCCCTTTTTCATGGTCTTGCCAGTTTAGTTTAAAACAAATGTGGTTAGATTAACTAGACTCCAGTGTTAAGCAGTGATAAGTGCTATTTAAACCAAGAAAATTTGAACTGGAAATAGTTGATATTCTATAATGTGTTATTGGGATCACTTTCTGCTTGCGAGTGTACGAGCAGGCTCGTTTTTATCAAAATTAATTTGGGCAATGCCAAATAAAAACCCATCTGACACATTTTATGCATCCTATGTTTTAAGGTATAATATTAAAAAAAAAAAACAAGGAAAAAGTGAAAAGGTCATCAGGCTATATGTTATCTCCATCCCAAAAGAGTTTCACACAAAGAAACAGATTTTAAGGGAGATAACTCTATAAAAAGTAACATTATTGTGTAAATGAAGGGAAATTCTATGAGAAGAGATAAAAAGACAACATTAAATAGCATTTGTCATCAAGCTAATTAATTTTGATTCAAACTGAGTGTAGGTAAAAAGTGCTTGGTGGGTTATATAATTATATATTGATAAGTTCTCATGACCTGTTATTACTGCTGTTTGCGAAATTTTAGAAAATTTATCTGTTATTTTATTTGCATATATAGCTTTAATTTTTGACTAAGGCGTGGCCTTTGTATGAGGGTAAGGTCAAATGTGTATGGTTGGGTGTGTGATTGTATGTAAACTGTGTCTTTGTATGAGGGTAAGGTCAAATGTGTATGGTTGGGTGTGTGATTGTATGTAAACTGTGTCTTTGTATGTATGTCTGTATGTGTGTGCATGTACTCGTATGTTGTTGGTATGGAACATGTTGTAAAAAGTTGACGGATAGCCAAGATTTCTATTACAAGTCTGTTTGGTGGATAGTCAAGATTTTAGAATCCGGAGGTGGATTGTCAAGATTTTAGAATCCGGAATACTTGGTGATCACTTTCATTAGGTTTGCGTAGATTTTCTGCAATATTTAAGGAAATAAACTTAATGTTCAAAACTTTATTTCAAAAGTACATTCTTCATAAATATGTTTGATTAATTTATTCTGAAGGAATTTAATTCAACATTAAATTATGTAATATATATATCTCTATCTAATGTATATCTTCACCTTAAAAATATTTGCAAAAATGTTTGTATTTTGTAAGGCATCCCACATTTTGTGATCCACCGACTGTTAGAGCCAAACCTATTTCAGAATGCCAGAATACACACCTCACAAAATGAAAACGACATTGAAATTATTAGATATCTTTATACTGTATATAGGTGTCAAAATCTATAATGTATGAACAAAGGAAAGTGCTTGTATACAGGCAGTGTAGGACATCCACCACCTGGAGGGGGTTGGTTGAGTCCTGGCTATTGTAGAGACGAGATGGTGCTATTTTCAGTGTTTGTTTTATATATATCTAAATAACAGGTAGTCCTTTACATAATTAGTACAATTATCATTTTCTCCACAGTAACAAATTCACAGCCAATTTGCACACATTTTCAATTAGATAGATTCCTATATCCATTACTTCTTTTAAACTGTCTCGTAATTGATGTATAGGAATATTCCCTACATCGTTGGGAAGTATATCTGTCGGATACCTGGGAAAAGTTTATCTGTCGGATACCTGGGAAAAGTTTATCTGTCGGATACCCGGGAACAGTTTATCTGTCAGATACCCGGGAACAGTTTATCTGTCAGATACCCGGGAACAGTTTATCTGTCGGATACCCGGGAACAGGTTATCTGTCAGATACCCGGGAACAGTTTATCTGTCAGATACCCGGGAACAGTTTATCTGTCAGATACCCGGGAACAGTTTATCTGTCGGAAACCTTGGAAAAGTTTATCTGTCAGATACCTGGGAACAGTTTATCTGTCGGATACACGGGAAAAGTTTATCTGGCGGATACCTGGGAACAGTTTATCTGTCCGGTACCCGGGGAAAGTTTATCTGTCGGATACCCGGGAACAGTTTATCTGTCGGATACCCGGGAACAGTTTATCTGTCAGATACCCGGGAACAGTTTATCTGTCAGATACCCGGGAACAGTTTATCTGTCGGAAACCTTGGAAAAGTTTATCTGTCAGATACCTGGGAACAGTTTATCTGTCGGATACCCGGGAAAAGTTTATCTCGCGGATACCTAGGAACAGTTTATCTGTCCGGTACCCGGGGAAAGTTTATCTGTCGGATACCCGGGAAAAGTTTATCTGTCGGATACCCGGGAAAAGTTTATCTGTCGGATACCCGGGAAAAGTTTATCTGTCGGATACCCGGGAAAAGTTTATCTGGCGGATACCCGGGAAAAGTTTATCTGTAAGATACTCGGGATGAGTTTATCTGTCGGATACCGGGAAAAAGTTTGTGTCGGATACCCGGGAAAAGTTTAACTGACGGATACCCGGGATAAGTTTATCTGTCAGATACCCGGGGAAAAGTTTCTCCTTGTTCTGATAGATAGCAGGGGTTCTGTTTTCTGTCGGATGAATTGATGTACAATTCTTGTTGTATTTGCATCCATTTAAGTATAAAATTCATTCATGGATCATTTTTCTGAAAGTATTCAATGTATACAATGTATGTTAAATTAATTTGACTGGATCCAAAAGTATTTATATTACTTATTTATGTCATTTGACCTGGTTATGAATCGATAATTTTTCTGTCTGGACATCTTTAAGTTTTATTTATCATGTACTTTAATTAATGTAGCCAAAAGTAAGTTATTTTCTGTTTAAATCTGACTTCAGAATCATCAGCCTCAGAATCTGTTAATATGTTCTTAAAGCGGATGTGACTCTAAAATTCCACATCCTGAATAGTTCACCTTTTGTTTTAGCACTGTGCGATGAATGCAATTTTATCAGAACATGTACAACCAACTGTAGTCAAAGATATAATTGACATACAGATCAAATGTGTTGAAAATGGATTTTGGGAAAAGTGGATTTCATTGGCGTTACGCAAAATTTAACTTTAAGCTCAAATCAAGCATTAGATTTAAAGGCCCAATATAGGTAACTTTCGGCATAACTTGAAGCAGAAATCAAGCCTAATAACTTATTATATTTATAGATTTAGTTAAGATTAGCTGATATCAGCAATATTCAAGATGAATTTTAATGCGGTTACCGGTACAGCAGTAGTTGAAACTCAGTATTTGTAAACACGCGTCCATTTTGAACCGTCTTCTACCTTTGGTTGGTTGTTGAAGTGGGCCCCACCTGAATCATTTTCAGTTCTTTGGATTTTTCTGTCAAGAGTTTCTTGTTAGTTACCACTCAGGTTTACTTCGTTTTAGGCTTATTTTTGCATGGTTATTAACTGGATTTTTTGTCAGAATTTTTCAGAATCACGAAAAAAATTCCTGAAGTTACGTATATTGGGCCTTTAAATGGATTTCATTGAGCAAAAATTTTACTTTGGGAAAGATGAATTTCATTTGCTTTGGCAAAAAAAATAACTTCAGGTGAAAAGTTGACTAGGTGAGATGGGTTAGCCGCATGAATGATTCCTGGTATAAAGAAGATTCTTGATTTTTAGAAAGCATATAATTTGAGTATAATATAACAGTTACTTTTGTGTGTTTGTCACTTTGCCAACATCGGACAGATTTTTACTTGATAATATTGGTTACATGTATGTTACTGGGTTATTAGTTGATTTTCAAAATTCTAAATTAATACTTCAGTTTCATATAGATTTATGATGAAGATTTTTAGTGCAATATTGTACAACATTATGATTCAAATAAGAAATCATGTGCTAAATGGATGACTAATTGCAAGCCATTCTCAAATTTATTTTTATGTCAGTAGGAATTCTCTCTCAAAAAAATGTATTCAGTTTTGTCTAAATTAATTTTTGCCATACTTTGATTATGGTTATACTGATTAAATTACTCTTTTCTCGTTTTCATTGATCTATTTTGAAATGATTTAGTTTCTTCTCAAATGCTTTTGTCTAGGTTTTAATTCAAAGTTCAAACTATAAAAGTGCTAACAGTTACTGTACCATTGGGTTAAATTTTTTATTATCTGTATTAATAAAATTAAAATCATTTGTAGTAGGATCTCTATCTAGCTGATATATGTTATAAACGAGGTTGTTAAATGCATAAAAATAATCAAATGGCAAAAATTAATTTCATGCAAAAACTCAGTTAATATGCAAACAACTTTTTTTTTCACGAGAAATTGGTTGTTTACAGCCAATAGGTTAGAGATTGTCAATTGTTTATACTGTTTCCCTCCAATTTAATATTGACAATAACCACATCTATCTGTAGTTGTTTTATGAAATAAATAATATTAAATATGTTTGATAAGAGTTTTTGCTTTCTTTTTAGCCCACATTTTAGTCCACCATCATCAGATAGTGGACTATATCAAATCGTCCTATGGTCGGTCGTCTGTCCACCATCATCAGATAGTGGACTATATCAAATTGTCCTATGGTCCATCGTCTGTCCACCATCATCAGATAGCGTACTATATCAAATTGTCCTATGGTCGGTCGTCTGTCCACCATCATCAGATAGTGGACTATATCAAATTGTCCTATGGTCCGTCGTCTGTCCACCATCATCAGATAGTGGACTATATCAAATTGTCCTATGGTCGGTCGTCTGTCCACCATCATCAGATAGCGGACTATATCAAATTGTCCTATGGTCGGTCGTCTGTCCACCATCATCAGATAGCGGACTATATCAAATTGTCCTATGGTCCGTCGTCTGTCCACCATCATCAGATAGCGGACTATATCAAATTGTCCTATGGTCGGTCGTCTGTCCACCATCATCAGATAGTGGACTATATCAAATTGTCCTATGGTCGGTCGTCTGTCCACCATCATCAGATAGTGGACTATATCAAATTGTCCTATGGTCGGTCGTCTGTCCACCATCATCAGATAGTGGACTATATCAAATTGTCCTATGGTCCGTCGTCTGTCCACCATCATCAGAAAGTTGGCTATTCAAATAGATAGAAAATAAAATATTTTTTTTGTAATCATTTTATTTTTGAACATGTAGAAAGACATTGAAATGGTAAATTTATTTCTTGATTATGAAATAAGTAAAAATTACTTATTTGACCCAAGGAACATTGTCTTACTCATATCAAGAGTTCATTAGTCTATGGTTAAAGAAAAATAATAAAAAAAAAATATATATTATAGTCAAATCACAAGGTCAAGGTCAAATTTTATACCTTTTCTCTGTTAAACATTTTGATGTGAGACTATGAAGCAAATTAAACCCAATGAACTTTTCAATTAGTCATCTGTTCAAAATTCAAGGTGACCAGGTCAAAGGCCAAGGTCAAAATTGTTATTATATTTTTTCCAGCTATGAACAGTAATTTTGTTATGACCTTATGAAGCAAAGTCGGTCAAAATTTAACAAGAAGTCAACTGACCAAGTGTCAAGGTCACTGAGTCAAAGGTCAAGGTCAAACTTTGTACCTTTTCTCTGATAAACATTTTGATGTAAGACTAGGAAGCAAATTAAACAGAATAAACTTTTCAATGAGTCATCTGTGCAAAATTCAATGTCACCAGGTCAAAGGTCAAGGTCAAATATTGCATTTTTTCTCAGATGAATTTTGTTCTCCTTCCTTATTCCGACAAACTCTGTTTCATTATGTCGTAACAAGAATTTGACAAGGAGTTAATTATATATAATTGACCAAAGATCAGCCTTGTTGGGTTTGACCACATTGCGGGGTCCTTGCTGACATGTCATCGTTCTAGTTGTCAGGTGGATAATTTGCTCCCATTCATAATAAACTGTGGTCTGTCTCCATGCACGAACCTTTCGAACAGACATCGTGTGGAGTTACTCCCCTTTAAATGCCATTTCTGTTGACGAAGAGTAGCCGATCGCGAGTACCGAAGGAGTAGCCAGTCCAACATCGGAGACGACTCTGTTGATGCCGATGTCAGAGGTAAAATCCGATGTATCAACGTCTTTATATACTGAGTGAGTTGTACATACATGTTATTTCATCATCTTGCATGCCAAATGGATGTTCGACATCAGTAGAGTCGATCCTGTCTGCTTGAGGGAATGGATAAACACTGTACTGCACTGTAATATGAGAATATAGCACGTAAGTTTGTCTGTCACTTACCATTTTTAATTAAAACCATAACAGTATATGCCCACAAGGATCAGTGTATAATAGTATAACTAGCTCATATGCACTAGTCTCGTCTATCTAATAACACCTAATATTTACATTTGCTCTGCCTTGTCACTACATGTACATGTACATAACACCACAGCAGGTGCTTGTGGACATGAATGTGACTATTTTTCATTGAAAGTAGAAGGTTTTTATAAGGCTAGCTACTCTGCATGCGTTGTTATTGTGAACTTAATCAGTTAGCATTATATTATTATTAAACACTGTATTTGTATACCTACTTTCAATGAAAAATTAGACACATTCATGTCCACAATTGCAAGCACCTGTACATGTGCATAACACTACCAAGGCCAGTTCTGCGTTATGAGACCATAACACTGGAAGTTTATTATTGTGATTGTGACGTCATAATGATAACGTTGATGACTGCCATGGCCGATACTGGCTGTTCCATTAATTAGAAATTAAATCAACCTTGAAATGTTCAGAACAAATGCAGAATATAAATATAAATGTATTACCAAAGCCAATGGAAAATGTAGATATAAGCATTAAACAGGATTCAGTTCAATGTTATGGTCCTATGACACAGAACAAGATTGCAGACAAATAATTATAACATACTCTGAATCATGTTTAATGCTTAATTACATGTAGGTAAGGTAACATATAGGCTTAGATCAAGGTGTTGGATAGACGAGCTATATATATCTAGTGCCTATGCCTAACCGGAGATTCATCTGGCCCTGACGATGATGTATATGTAACCTACAGACTGTCGGTCTAAGGGTCTAAGTTAGGAAACCACAGAGTCTGACTGTACACGCAGGCGTCTGAACAGAACTGAACAGAACTGTACACGCAGGCTTCAATACCGGCCTAAAACCATCAGTTAACCTGTTTGCTTCACTCACCGACCAGATCAGCAATATAAATGATATAATTATAAAGCTGAGCTTTTATATTTATAACTGACTTTTTAATTTTGCTTGGTTTGAAACATATCAGAGTAGTGTCCATCGTAGAATTATTAAATCAGAGACAAACACCATCGTCGGAAACCCACAGCCATACACTTCTCTACCGTTTGTATACTGTAGGCTAAAACAGACAGGTTATCTTGTTTTTTATACTGAAATAGAAGTTTTTAGGGGCATTTATTAACACCTTAGCTGTAATGTCAACATGATGATAATTTGATCAATCCATTTATAATGTTAAAATGTTGTTGATTGAATGGCGGTTGTTTTTATTTACATTTGAAAAATAATCTTTGTAGTAGAATCGTGAAATATAAGATCTTGATTCATAAAAAAACATCTGTCCATCTTTGCAGGTTACAAGGAAGACTGATGATGAAGATGAAGGGTCTCGTTTTGGCATTAAGTCAGCCGGGGACATTGAAAACTCTCCTTGTCGGAAACTTCCTTCTATTTCTTCTTCATTGGATCATCAAATTTGAGCAAGTCCGTCTTCATGGAAACTTCCAGGATCTTGACATCCCTGTTGAAAAAGGTTTTGTTCCATTAGGACTTCAGGAATATGAAGCTCTTCCCAATTCTGGATCATATAGAGTTCCAAAGATCATCCATCAAACCTGGAAAAACACTGAAATTCCGAGTAAATTCATAACCTGGATTAAAACTTGGAAAGCAAATCACCCAGACTGGGAGTACTTTCTGTGGACAGATGAAAGTGCTCATGCACTCATCAAAGACAAATACCCATTTCTGTTGTCAACATTTGATAATTATTCGGAAGGTATTCGTAAGGCTGATGCACTCCGCTACGTCATTCTGTACGAGTTTGGCGGTGTTTATGCAGATATGGACCTAGAAAGTTTAAAACCGATTGATCCCATGGCCAGAAAATATTCCTGTTTCATCAGTCAGGAACCCTATGAACATCCTATTCTTGATGCAAATTTTGAACACCTTGTAATTAATGCACTGATTGGATGTCAAGCACGACATCCATTCATGAAGAAACTGATGGAAAATTTACCAGCGTTCAAACATATGTGGAACGTACTTGACAGCACGGGGCCCCACTTTGTGACATTAATATACAATGAGTATATGAAAAATAATATCCCGTCCATTCAGGATGAGGGGGTATTTCTCTCACCTCCCGAGTATTTTTTTCCAACTATCGATCCAGCGAAACATTTCTGGTTCCGCATGCAGTGTGGAAAGTTCCACAAATTAAGCGATCTCCAGAAAAGAGCTTGTAAGACTCTAAAAGTAAAAGGTGTGAATCGTAAACCAACGGCTGCAGCCTATACGGACCACCACTGGATCCATACCTACATAGACTTTAGGGTGTCACTGAAAGGGCCAGTTAATATCTTCCAGATTGTACCAGATGCAAAGATCTATGGCAACACTTCCTAACTCACATGTTCACAAGTTTATTTATTTACCAAGTGATGCGGTGTCGGAAACCTACATATTTGTTCAGATCTTACATTTGTGTCCCTGGGCTAGAACAGACGAATATCGTTATAACCCACTTGTAGCTATACCATACAAACCAACATGGGGGCGGCATCGCCTGCCAAGAAAACATGTTGGTTGTGTTTGAACAATATATAAGGGACAATAAGTCCAACCAGACAATGACATTGGTGTCATGTCTACAGATATATACCAAGGTAAATTTATCTAACCTAGTGCCATGAGAAACAACCATTCTGATTGGTCAAAATCTCTGAATAGACTTTATTCAGGAGAACAAGATTCTCCACCTGTTCTAGCCCGCGGGACACAAATTGAGAGCTGTATAACATTTGGTGTCTGACAATGCAAACTACATCATCTTAAACCTGTTATGTATCTATTACACAAATATTTCTGCAATATGTATGGCCTGTAGTTAAAAATTCCAAAAGAAATTTTGTTTCAACTGTTTAACTCATCCACCCTTGAAATTACATAATGAACTGTTCCAACCTTTCGATTGGAAGAGTTCAAATGTGTCTTCAGGGGTAAATGATCTAAACTTTTCATTTTGTGTAAATTTGGCATAAATGTTGATGCAAGCATTAATTATATGATAGTGTATGAGTTTGTTTGTGTGTTCCTCGTCATTGTGTGTCAATCATTCATCTGATTTTTACATTTAAGTTTATAGATTTTTAGTGGTGTTTAATTTCATAGTAATTGATATAGAAATGGAAACCAAGGACCCCAACGTTGCAGCATAATGTCAAAATCTAAAGAATCTGTTGGGGTGCCAAAATTTTCGAGTCTTATGAAGGATAGGCAAATTCAAAAGTGTATAACTGGTACTACATAGATAGATATGAAGTTCTAAACATGTTAACTTGCTAATGCCTCATCAATTCATAGTTATTTATCACTTACAAATTACCTGCATACAATTAAAACTAAAATGTCAGGAAGGGTTCCATCATGTTAACTGACCTAATAGTTTAGCAGTTAAGGAATGTAAAACTTGACCTGATCTTTGATCCGAGTACTTTGATGTTTCGTCAGTTGGAACCTTGCATGTGGATATGATACTACATATACCAAATTTGCCTAAAAATGGTTAGCAGTAAAGAGATGTAAAATTTTGACCTTGACCTTTGATCTGATGACCTCGAGGTTTGGTCACTTGAGTTAGTTACTTTATTTTGACCATCTTTGCTCATGAAGTTAAAACAAAAGGGATGCTGTTCTAAAATTTGACCTTGATATTTGATGTGATGACATGTAAAATATGTGTAGATCTAACGAGCTTGACGTTTTGTCAGGTACATGTAATTAGAAACATGAAGGGATCTATGACATCGCCTTGGGGTACACCTTTTCAGTACCAAGATAGTTTTTTGTTTCTGTGCCGTCCTGTGGTACGTATACTCTTACTCTATCAAATCAGTTGAAGAGATGGTTACAGGAGTATACATTGTAGGTAACTTGATGTATGTAGAATGATAGCCACCTTCTGCTATACATTGTACCTAGGAATCTCACCCAAAGCGCCTGTGTTGACCTCATTTGTACATGTAACATCTGTTTTCCTCTGACAAAGATACAGACTACCATCGTTCTGGGCTCAACTGACGCCTACACAATGGTTTTTGTAACAACTGAATTATTTTTATTGAGATTTTCTGCGCAAAAAAATAAAATAAAAGAATATTGATCAGTTTAATATTTCTTTATTTTTTCCTGCCATGTTCATACAAAAAGCCTTTGACATACTGGAATACAGTAGACATACTGGAATACAGTATAAGGATGATTGAATAGTCTGAAAGGATGAAATGTTTGATACATGATATGTGAAGTGAAGTAAAATAACTTAGTCGCCATGACAACTCTATAATATATAGATATGTAAGTGCCATTATTACAGGGGATACTTGAAAGAATGACGATCATGATATATATCACCAGTTTTCACAAGATTATCAAACAATATACACAAATATCGGGACAATTAATAATATATATATCTTTAGATTCAACACATACATTTACTACATACAACTTGAATTGGCTCACAGCTCAACCTTGTAGATTTTTAAATAAATACATCTATTATGTCTCAAACAATATTTATAAAAAATGCCTGTCATTGCTATATTTATATGTGTCTATGTACTTCGCCTTTACAGAGACAATGTGACCAATTGTTGACAGATTCTCTCAGCAGCAGTTTCATATATGTATAAGGTGCATGAGCCAGACTTCCCCTTGAAAGTGTTGCACCGTTTATTCACGAAGGAGAAATTCTGACATTATGCCTAGAAGCAAATAGTATTATCCTCTCTGATTCTGGGACAGTATTCTCAGGAAATTACAAAATAAAATAAGGTGTACAAGCCCCTGTGTTGGCTTGTCCTGTTCTTATAAGAAATATACAAGCCCCTGTGCCAAGTACTGTAGATTGCCTTATATGTTTAGGACTTATTTATGGACATATGGATCATACCATACCTATTTATCTAATAATAAGCTTAGATATGGTATTCTGATGACTAACATCAAAATGTCCCATAACATTTTCTCATTCACCCCAGAAGATACATTTTAATTCTTATGATTCAATGGTTGGAAAAGCTCATTATGAAATTTCAGGGATGACTGCGGTAATCTTGGTTTCTAGTAGGATATATACAGAATTCCTCAACAAGTGGCTTTGTTTTCACATAATGATAAATGATTGATAAACTTAACAAAACAGACAACAGATTTTGGACATTTATCCATATATGAAGAAAGATGGGCTATGTGAATAAGCTTAATGCTGGCTTAACAAGGGAGGTAACAATTTATCAAAACTTGTCAACCAAGCTAAAAAATGTGGAACTCGTTTGAAAGGAGATTTAATTCAGTAATGTATGATACACCCTTAATGGAACTATGTTTATCACTGCTCAGTAGGTTATCCCTGAAACACATTGAGTAGGAGATTTACCTCAGGTAAAGGTACCATACAGCCTTAAATCAAATGGCAGGCCTGTTCATCTATGGTTCCCTGTAAAGCTTTATAAGCGACAGCCTAAAACCAAACGGCAGGCCTGTTAATCCATGGTTCCCTGTAAAGCTTTATAGTCGAGTTCAGTAAGACCACCCTGAACTGATTACAACGATAAACATATACCCTGCGTAATTCTTCATTGCAATCTTAGAAAAATACTCTCAAATTGATCAATCAGTCAGAAAATATGGCTTCAATGAATTTTTCTTTCCAAGGCACTTGTGGAAAACTCAAAATCTCTAACGGTCCTTCCAGATGTCATAGCATGTTCAAGGTTTGACCAATTAATATTAATTTCATCCTGCACTTCTTTAAAGAAGGTTATCATTTGAAAGATGTGTACCATAAAGATGGACGGACAAGTGCCAAAAACAGTGACGACACAATGCGTTGGGTTGTTTTGGCGAAGTTAGAGAAAAGAAAACTACGAACAACATTGAACATGTGAGGGTTCCTCTCTTTAAAATTTGTGAATTTTCTTGTTAAATGGTATAAAAAATGAAGTTTAACTACCACATCTAAATTTTTAAATAACTACTCGTACAGTTGCACTAGGAATTAAAAATTATGCAAACTTTTTATTTTTTTCTAATATATCTAATGAACAAAAAAAATATATATATGGGAATATATAATCTATGTTTTCTAGGTATTAAATAACTTCCATTTTCTATGTCTAAGCTATTCACAAAGTTAAAAACACAAAGGGACACACAATATATACCACATTTGGAATACTAGCACATGTATTTATAAGCATGCATTGATATAACAGTTTGGACTCCTGAGGTAGGTCAGTTAAATATATGGTAGATTTATCTAGCATGACTTCCATGACATTTAGCGACAGCGGTCTTTCCATCCATAGTCGCACTTTAAAGCTGCAAATTATTAAAATATATAAATTTTGCTTTGGCAAAATAATACTTAACCAAGCAGATTTCTCTATAGTCCCTTATAAGCCAATAGGAAGGGGTGTCACACATTGGTGTTCCAATTCTAGTAACTCCAAGATTTGACTGATAAAAAGACACCTATGAATTGGAGATTTCATCTTAAATTAAATCTCAAAATTTAACACAAAAGGAGATCATGATACCTAAATACTACATTTCTTGCAGCAGTTTGTTTCAGAAAAGTGAGAATTGAACTTTTCCTAACAGCGTCAATTCCACTGTGACGTCCCTATATTACATGGAAGCGTTAATATGCGAAAAAAAACTGTCTGCTGAAACCACTGTTTCCTTAGCAAACTACTGATGTCACAATGGTGAACATAAACCTACCAAAATGGGAGACAACTCTTTTTCATGAAAAATTCCAATATTATAGCAAAACTGAAATGGAGCAGAAATTAAAGGCTTGATTCTTCAGAAATTCTTTGCAAAGAAACCGTCCAAATAAATTCAATGAAATCATTTTTACAACACAGACAGTCGAGTAGAACTATTTATCATGTCTACACACGGTTCTACAAGTCGTTACAGTTCATGGGAAACTTGTTACAATATCTTCTAAAGACACCAAACAACACAACTACAACAGCTTCACTGACTAAACTTACTATTGGGAGAATCTATCAAACATTATCTTTTAAAAAGCGACAGTTTCATTGTGGGAATTATTTAAATACATTTTACTCTTTGGTACAAATGTACTCGGGTATGTCCTGTTTGAAGACTAAAGGTTGTGGTAATAGTTGGTGGGGTTGGTGAGGTGGGGTAGGGAGGGAGGGGGGACAAGTCATATATGTATGACCCTAGCAATGTTTTATTATGCCTGATGATTTCTTTGGTTTACAAAGAGAAGTTTAATGATTGCACTGTTTTATCATTATACAAACCTCTCCAATAATTATATATGTGATATCAGTTGAAAGATTCCGATATTTCTTTACAGAAAACCAATAAATCAAACAAAAAAGGTGATAGATTTTGCGCTTTCTGTTATAAACAAACATTTTCATTGTATTAGTTTTTCATATTCAATAGAAAAGACTACATGGCAAAGACTGAAAATTTTCATAAAATTTGACTAAAAGAGCAAGAGACATGCTCGATTTGCTGTGTGAAGGGTATAAACTATAGGCACAACTAAGATTCTAGCCGTGTATTTCCTGGCCCATCAATGAATAAACAGACAACACTCTTTACAACTATAATCCAACACTGTACACTGACCAAGCTATAGGTTACCCCGGTAACCTCCAAAATGACAGTCCCTGTAAGCCTGGCCTCAACAGGCCCTCCAAACCACTTCCAATACTAAATGGCATTTTGTGAGGCCCTGCAGCAGTATAAACAGGCCCTGCCACTATCACAAGGCCCCACTAAAGTATAACCAGGCTCTGCCACTATCACAAGGCCCTTTAATGTATAACCAGGCCCTACAACTGCATAATGAGGCCCTACTACAGTATAACTGGTCCCCACCACTGTATAACAACATCCCCTTCCAGTATGTAAAGGCCCCAAGTCTGTATAACTAACCCCTACACTTGTATAACTAAGACATCAGTTATTTAAATAATTGAGCAATTGTATTATGCATATTTTCTGTGGAGTAACACATATCAGATTTTGAACACACAAGGAGGAGAAAATATCAGATATTTGATTCATTTTCCTTATTAAATCCAATAATTTTTGGTATTCAAATTTAATAAAATTAATAAGTTTGTGTACAATAATTGTATATGTTTCATAGCTTACATTTTGAATATTTAATACAGGTAAAAAATAGTTAATGCATTTATATCATATGTAACAGGAGAGGAAAAATGCACGGCCAGACCGGGGTTTAAACCCAGGACCTTCCGAACTCTAGATGGACACTCAACCAACTAGGCTATCTGGTCGACGACGATCGATTCGGTCTAGATCCACTTCACATATATATCATGAAGATACGGAAACATGTAAGATATGAAATGGATAAAAAACAAGGATTTCAAATATGAAATGCAAGTTTTTCACTGTACCATTTCATTTACATTAAAACATACCATAACTGATACACACACAATACACACTGCTTCGTGTATATATGTAACAAAAGCATTTAAAAACAATTGTGTTTGTACAACAAACTTTACAAAATATTTTCCTTTTAAAGCACACATTAAAACATAAAATAGAAAGAAATACTTGGTTCCAGTCTGATGGCAATATTCTATGAAGGCCAGTTACTGATTTTGACAATTTGAACATGTTCATGATCATCAACATCAGCTTTTTATAATCCTGCCACAGTATCAGACTTCAGTTGTTAAGATATATATCCATGTTTTAAATTCCAATGAATGTGGAAATGATTTGAATGAAAAGATTTAGGGCCTGTTTGCATACCGTTATTTACTCCCAGCACCATTTCTGTTTCGGAGATTTAAACATCTATTTCATACTCTTGATGGAAAATTTGCTTAGCATTTAGTGTTAAAAATTATCATATTTGAAACATAAAAATTGGATGTAAAGAATATAATTTTTTAAAATGAAATTGTCAGTTATACAATACCAATGCTTGTTACTATGTATCAAATATAATGTCTTCATTCCTTAATGAAGAAATATAGACAGTGATTTATGAACAACATCCGGGACTTTATTGTCAACATCCAAAATTTTATTGTCAACATCGAGGACTTTATTGTCAACATCCAGGACTTTATTGTCAACATCCAGGACTTTATTGTCAACATCCTGGACTTTATTGTCAACAGCCAGGACTTTATTGTTAACATGCAGGACTTTATTGTCAACATCCTGGACTTTATTGTCAACAGCCAGGACTTTATTGTTAACATCCAGGACTTTATTGTCAACATCCAGGACTTTATTGTCAACATCCAGAACTTTATTGTTAACATCCAGAATTTTATTGTCAACAGCCAGGACTTTATTGTCAACATCCAGGACTTTATTGTCAACATCCTGGACTTTATTGTTAACAGCCAGGACTTTATTGTCGACATCCAGGACTTTATTGTCAACATCCAGGACTTTATTGTCAACATCCAGGACTTTATTGTTAACAGCCAGGACTTTATTGTCGACATCCAGGACTTTATTGTCAACATCCAGGACTTTATTGTCAACATCCAGGACTTTATTGTTAACATCCAGGACTTTATTGTAAACACCCAGGACTTTATCAACAACATCCTGCACTTAATTGACTACATCCAGGTCATACCTGTTATTTACTTGTGACTTTATACCTGTGACAACCTTTGATATACCTGTGACTTCATACCTGTGATATACCTGTGACATCATACCTGTGACTTCATACCTGTGACTTCATACCTGTTATATACCTGTGACATCATACCTGTGACTTTAAACCTGTAACTTTATACCTGTGATATACCTGTGACGACCTGTGATATACCTGTCACTTTATACCTGTGACAACCTGTGATGTACCTGTGATATACCTGTGACTTATCTGTACATAATTGTGACTTTTATATAATTTGTAAGTGTGAACTGTGACCTGTTACTTGACTCGTAGCTGTGTTACTAGTACCTGGTATATAGCCTCTCATCAATTGTTACCGTAGTAACCTATATAAATGACAATTGTAGCCTCTCATCGATTGTTACCGTAGTAACCTATATAATGACAATTGTAGCCTCTCATCGATTGTTACCGTAGTAACCTATATAAATGACAATTGTAGCCTCTCATCGATTGTTACCGTAGTAACCTCTATAAATGACAAATGTAGCCTCTCATCGATTGTAACCGTAGTAACCTATATAAATGAATTACCATGTAAGGAATGTTTACTGTAAAATGGATAAAAAAATGGGACTATAGATAATTGGTCTTATAAAAAAATATTGCCACACAATAATATCATTTATAACAACATAAGCTTCACCACATTTACCAACAAAGAAAAAACAACAAATGACATTCAAACACATACGTAACCATACACAATGTATGTCAGACGATCAGGGCCTGTATTCATGAAACCGTTCTCATGCTCACGCATGGATTTTGTGCTCAAGCCTACCGGGTATTTCTTGTTCCAGTTATGACTTACTTAAAATTTCATTTTTTCTTAAGGTTTCGGTAAAAATGTGAAGATCCATGAAGCTAAACACTGTTTCCAATATTTATAATTGACTTTTTGATCGATGATATGATTAAAGTGAGTTTTAAAAAAGCTCGGTCGAGCACAGAATTCATGCTTGAGTGTGAGAACGGTTTCATGAATACGGGGCCAGTTGCCGAATTAACACTGCCAACAGATAAAACACTAGGTTACCTAAAGCAATATATCAGGTTACTATAGCGTCATATTTCACTATCAATTCTCCCTACAAGTGTGAAGATGTGATATTTCAGTGTAATATACTTCTAAGGAAAGTACATTAAAAAGTTCTTCTGATAATGCAAAAATAAATTACTATTATATCAGTAATCTATAATATACTTCAATAATTTCTTCGTTTCAAACACTACTTTACCTACATGTATACAGCCAATGGTATTTATGCTTCAGGTGCAATAAATGCTGGTACACTACAGTATGCATTAGTGTACGTGTACTTAAATTAGCGCAATCAGCGTAACAATATCTTTAAATTTGCGGTAATACACTTTATAATTTCCTGAAACAAACTATAGCGTCCAGGTATGCTTATAAACATTGACAGAGTAAAGGTAAGATATTTACGGTCCATGTTTGTTTTGAAATAAATATATTCAACGATCGATAAAGTACCGTAATTTCACGCTTATAGTGGGCACATTTTTGGGGAAAACGAAAGTGTCAAGAAGGGGGTGCACACTATACGCAAGAACAAGCAAAAACCTTGACTTGGTCGCGATCATGTAACGTTAATTTTTCGGAGATTTTCAGAATGACTTAGAATTCTTCACAGTAATTATCAGTTGATATTTTGTTAAATAATTCCTAATTTGCATTATCGGGTTACTTTTTTGGAAACAGACAATAGTAATATTAGAATACCGCTTAGAAAAGTACACGTACAGTACCTACATTTAGTGTAATTACATGTAACAGAACAAAACTGTTTTCGTCGAAGTTATCCCACAGGGTCAACTCGCTGTATAAAAGGTCTCTACTACTTATATTCATAGTGCATTTCAGATAAAAAAGTGCAGTTTGTGATTTCCTTTGAAAATATCTAATTTGCTTTTTCTTCCTGATTTCAGTGAATGAATCTAGTTTTTTTGAGATATGCTTTTTAGCAAACATGTAAGAAAAAAAAGATCATTCACACATATTTCTTAACATTCATAACATTACAGTACACATCCTCAACAGAAACACCTACTGCATGGCTACATAACATCTATAGATATATGTACTATATATAAAAACATAATAAACAAAACTAACCACAATTTATAAACTTCATATATCTTAATTTCAGATTTCTTTAAATAAAATTAATGCTCTAATACACGTTACCTTGTATTATTACACTTAACATGGCTGAATTTCTTTCACGCAGAGAAACAAGTGTGGCAGATCTATATTGCCAGAGTTGTCTACCCTGCTTTCCAAACCGGGGAAGAGTTCAACAAGCTACTTAAAACAGCAGTTTTGTTTTTCAAAATAGTTTCTTTGAAAAAATTGATTAACTCCTGAACTTCTTTCCAATCCTGTGGAATAGAAGATTTTTTGGCTGCCAAATCTAGAGCGTGACTCTTTGTAGCTTGACTTCCCTACTGAATCCACATGGACTGACCCAGAACAATACAAAAGACAATTCCATTGTAATACTGAGGTTTGGTATATGATTTGTTTAGTTTCTGGATCTCCTATCTAAAATATCAACGAGGTCATAAGCTTGTTTAGAGGTGACAAAAGTTATAGAGATGATTGTAGTATGGTTCCTCTACAAAACTTTGATATATGAAATACAACTCCACTACTTCTGAGTGGTATTGCACCTCTAAACAAACCATTGAAAATATATTCAGGGCGCTTGATCTCCAGGAATGGGGATATCAGTAAACAGCAGTGTTTTGGTATAGCACTCCGATAAATCAGCTGTCTGTCTCGTATTCTCCAGGAATGCTTTAAAGTCGTCCAGATGTGATGTGAACGATCGCATAAATTACACATTCACGCACATAGAAATAGCACAGATCTGACGATATTTCACTCCAACATTCAAACACTGCATGATACCTCAGCATCTTGGTCCGTCCTCACTGTTTTTCAAAATAGTGGAATATGAATAGATTTCAGATCATTTTACAGAGGACAAGATTAATAATCCATATTGCGGTAATTTTCATAGCTAGAGAGACTCTTCATCAATCATGAGCCTTATCTGTCATAAGGGTTGTATGTCCACCCAATGTGACCTTGAATACTTTCTTGCCCCACGGAATTGTTCGTGGTTTTAAAATGGCTTCTAAATATATAAATGTCGCCATGAGTTCTCGGAATACCCAGCACAGAACATATTTGAGCTTAGAAAATGGCGGAGGTCCATTCTGAAAATCAAAACAAGAAGAAATTAATAATTTTTTCAATTTATTTCTTCGAAAAACTTTTTTTATCATTTTTCATAATTACCTTGGCATGACTTGACCTATTTTCCCAACATTCAATTACTATACAGTATAACCTGTCTAAACCAGACTTCCTCAGGACAAAAGTTTGGCCGGCTTACACAGGTGTCAGGTTTACAGACTGAGATAAAGGGAATTGCTGGGACAAAACGGTAAGATCAGAATAGACATTGTATCAGATTAGACAGTGTTTCAGATTAGACAGGGACTGGTTTAGTCAGAATAGACAGTGTTTCAAATTAGACAGGGGCTGGTTTAGTCAGAATAGACAGTGTATCAGATTAGACAGGGGCTGGTTTAGTCAGAATAGACAGTGTTTCAGTTTGACAGGGACTGGTTTAGTCAGAATAGACAGTGTTTCAGATTAGACAGGGGCTGGTTTAGTCAGAATAGACAGTGTATCAGATTAGACAGGGACTGGTTTAGTCAGAATAGAAAGTGTATCAGATTAGACAGGGGCTGGTTTAGTCAGAATAGACAGTGTTTCAGATTAGACAGGGACTGGTTTAGTCAGAATAGACAATGTATCAGATTAGACAGGGGCTGGTTAAGTCAGAATAGACAGTGTTTCAGATTAGACAGGGACTGGTTAAGTCAGAATAGACAGTGTATCAGATTAGACAGGGGCTGGTTTAGTCAGAATAGACAGTGTATCAGATTAGACAGGGGCTGGTTTAGTCAGAATAGACAGTGTTTCAGAATAGACAGGGGCTGGTTTAGTCAGAATAGACAGTGTATCAGATTAGACAGGGACTGGTTTAGTCAGAATAGACAGTGTTTCAGATTAGACAGGGGCTGGTTTAGTCAGAATAGACAGTGTTTCAGATTAGACAGGGTCTGGTGTAGTCAGAATAGACAGTGTATCATATTAGACAGGGACTGGTTTAGTCAGAATAGACAGTTATCAGATTAGACAGGGACTGGTTTAGTCAGAATAGACAGTGTTTCAGATTAGACAGGGGCTGGTTAAGTCAGAATAGACAGTGTTTCAGATTAGACAGGGACTGGTTTAGTCAGAATAGACAGTGTTTCAGATTAGACAGGGGCTGGTTTAGTCAGAATAGACAGAGTATCAGATTAGACAGGGACTGGTTTAGTCAGAATAGACAGTGTTACAGACAGGGACTGGTTTAGTCAGAATAGACAGTGTATCAGATTAGACAGGGGCTGGTTTAGTCAGAATAGACAGTTATCAGATTAGACAGGGACTGGTTTAGTCAGAATAGACAGTGTTTCAGATTAGACAGGGGCTGGTTTAGTCAGAATAGACATTGTATCAGATTAGACAGGGGCTGGTTTAGTCAGAATAGACAGTGTATCAGATTAGACAGGGTCTGGTTTAGTCAGAATAGACAGAGTATCAGATTAGACAGGGACTGGTTTAGTCAGAATAGACAGTGTTACAGACAGGGACTGGTTTAGTCAGAATAGACAGTGTATCAAATTAGACAGGGGCTGGTTTAGTCAGAATAGACAGAGTATCAGATTAGACAGGGGCTGGTTTAGTCAGAATAGACAGAGTATCAGATTAGACAGGGGCTGGTTTAGTCAGAATAGACAGTGTATCAGATTAGACAGGGGCTGGTTTAGTCAGAATAGACAGTGTTACAGACAGGGACTGGTTTAGTCAGAATAGACAGTGTTTCAGATTAGACAGGGGCTGGTTTAGTCAGAATAGACAGTGTATCAGATTAGACAGGGACTGGTTTAGTCAGATTAGACAGTATATCAGATTAGACAGGGACTGGTTTAGTCAGATAAAACAGTGTTTCAGATTAGACAGGGGTTGGTTTAGTCAGATTAGACAGTGTATCGGATTAGACAGGGTCTGGTTTAGTCAGAATAGACAGTGTTTCAGATTAGACAGGGGCTGGTTTAGTCAGAATAGACAGTGTATCAGATTAGTCAGGGACTGGTTTAGTCAGATTAGACAGTATATCAGATTAGACAGGGGCTGGTTTAGTCAGAATAGACAGTGTATCAGATTAGACAGGGACTGGTTTAGTCAGAATAGACAGTGTATCAGATTAGACAGGGACTGGTTTAGTCAGAATAGACAGTGTATCAGATTAGACAGGGACTGGTTTAGTCAGAATAGACAGTGTATCAGATTAGACAGGGACTGGTTTAGTCAGAATAGACAGTGTTTCAGATTAGACAGGGGCTGGTTTAGTCAGAATAGACAGTGTATCAGATTAGACACGGGCTGGTTTAGTCAGAATAGACAGGGGCTGGTTTAGTCAGAATAGACAGTGTATCAGATTAGACAGGGGCTGGTTTAGTCAGAATAGACAGTGTTTCAGATTAGACAGGGTCTGGTTTAGTCAGATTAGACAGTGTTTCAGATTAGACAGGGACTGGTTTAGTCAGAATAGACAGTGTATCAGATTAGACAGGGGCTGGTTTAGTCAGAATAGACAGTGTATCAGATTAGACAGGGTCTGGTTTAGTCAGAATAGACAGTGTTTCAAATTAGACAGGGGCTGGTTTAGTCAAGTAACACTGAACTCAACCATTGAATGCATTAATTAGAAGTTTAAAAATGTTCTTTAAAACAAGTTACAAAAAAATATTATACCTGTAATAAAATAGATTTACCTAAACCATCCTTAATTGTAAATAAAAGGAAATACAATGTATTAAAATAGATTTACCTGAACCATCCTTAATTGTAAATAATCCACCAACAGCATTGCTAGCACGTGAATAGGGAAAAAATAATACATATGAACTCCGAAGAAATGGTAAAAGGTCCATCCTCCAATGAGGCCGGAGGGAACACAGTCAGCTAGAGGCTCTAGGAAACCCGCTACCACGGGCATCATGTTCAGGCGAAGTCTCGTCCACCTAACACACAAAATGGACAGTTTTAATGACAGGTTATATATCTAACAGGTAATTACAGATTTAACAACAGGTTATATATCTAACAGGTAATTACAGATTTAATGTTACGTTTTAATGACATGTTTTATATCTAACAGGTAATTACAGATATAATGTTACGTTTTAATGACAGATTATATATCTAACAGGTAATTACAGATTTAACAACAGGTTATATATCTAACAGGTAATTACAGATTTAACGTTACGTTTTATTACATTTTTACCAGTGAAATATCGAAAAATTATCCATTCTTAATCTATAAAAGTGATATTTTTCACTGGTGAATGAAAATCAAATTTTCTGGTGTGGACCTCGACTGTTTAAAAGTTATGACTCAAGAGTTGATTCTACAAGGGTGTGGCATACCACAGGACCAATCATGATTGTGTTTTTATGTCCAGTAGTTGTCTATATAATTTTGGGGTGGAGATCTCGACTGTTTTACTAACCACAAATGACTTACCTGACCATTCTATCTTTAAATGCACGTAGTGTAAGAGAAGCTATATTTTGTTGGGCTGGGTATGCTGAAAGTACAAGTTTATGACCCCTGGAAAAAAAAGAACAGGTTTTATAATTCAATCCAAGTTTTTCTTTGATAAATATAATTTAGAAACAAATTTTAAAGTCACACACTGATATACAATATGAGACATAAATTGTGCACATTGATTTACAGAAAAACAGAAAAAGCTATCGTTCTTTTAAAGGCATATGTACCAGCAAATAAAACGATTGATAAATTATCAGTTTCCTTTCATTTATACGTCACATAAATAAAGGGAGGTAATTCTTACAGGGATCTTTTTATCAAGGTCTTTTGGAAAAGGAGATCAGTATCAGATACAATATGACATCCCAGCTTAGCATCAAATTCAGTGACTGCAAAAATGAGAATTTAGATCTGGTATCTAAGCTGTTAAAATTTTGGACTTCAGAAACTTACTTTTCATGTAATGCTGATGTAAGGAAGAAATCTTCAGCGAGGTAGCGTCCGTAATAATTGAGCCCATTCAGCTCATCTAGGAGGGATTTTTTAAACATGTAGGACATTCCTGTACAACAGCACAGCCCGAGAGTATTGAAGGCGGGATAGAACCTCGCCATGGCACACCCGAAGTAAATCTGTCATAACGAACAAATTCAGATTCATAAATTCTAGTTTTTAATTTTACATAGCAATACAGACTGATAAATTCATGTACCTATGTCAAATTATAGCAGAAACGTTTCAGTAAAACATATCCTTCAATAAGCCCAGGGTCGACACCACACAAACTTGGATTCAAAGTGAGGGCAGGCGGGGGGGGGGGGGGGGGGGGGGCAATAAGAAAACAGAGGTTAGTATTTACACCGGACATGATTTGACATGCCTGGGTTAATACTACCAGGTATGGGTTTTGGGCTGAATAACAAGAGGCCCAATGGGCCTGCATCGCTCACCTGGTATCAATCTCTGACTTATATTATAGTGTAACCCTAAAGTCCCCTAAAATCTTTTAATGTAAGACATTTAGAAGAACATCTTAAGATTTAAACATATTTTACCCCTGTGATCTTATAAGACAACATCATTTTCATTTTCAAATTTTGTTTGGCTTCATCCCAGGACGCTACCAGCCAAATATCATGTCTCTAGGCAAATCAAGAAATCAAATATCATGCTTCTAGGGCTTTTGGTATTTCAGAAGAAGTCGTTTAAAGGTTTTAACAGATTTGACCCCTGTGACCTTGAATATAGGTCAAGGTCATTTCTTTTCGCAAACTTTGTCGGGCTTCATCCAAGGAACCTTTCAGCCAAATATCATCCTTCTAGGGCTTTTGGTATTTCAGAAGAAGTCGTTTAAAGGTTTTAACAGATTTGACTCCTGTGACCTTGAATATTGGTCAAGGTCATTTCTTTTCGCAAACTTTGTCCGGCTTCATCCAAGGAACCTTTCAGCCAAATATCATGCTTCTAGGGCTTTTGGTATTTCAGAAGAAGTCAATTAAAGGTTTTAACAGATTTGACCCCTGTGACCTTGAATTAAGGTCAAGGTCATTTCTTTTTGCAAACTTTGTCAGGCTTCATCCAAGGAACCTTTCAGCCAAATATCATGCTTCTAGGGCTTTTGGTATTTCAGGAGAAGTCGTTTAAATGTTTTAAAAGATTTGACCCCTGTGACATTGAATATAGGTCAAGGTCATTTCTTTTCACAAACTTTGTGGGGCTTCATCCAAGGAAACTTTCAGCCAAATATAATGCTTCTAGGGCTTTTGGTATTTCAGAAGAAGTCGTTTGCATGTTTCAACAGATTTGACTCCTGTGACCTTGAATACAGGTCAAGGTCATTTCTTTTCGCAAACTTTGTCGGGCTTCATCCAAGGAACCTTTCAGCCAAATATCATGCTTCTAGGGCTTTTGGTATTTCAGGAGAAGTCGTTTAAAGGTGATAATAGATTTGACCCCTGTGACCTTGAATATATGTCAAGGTCATTTCTTTTCGCAAACTTTGTCCGGCTTCATCCAAGGAACCTTTCAGCCAAATATCATGCTTCTAGGGCTTTTGGTATTTCAGAAGAAGTCGTTTAAAGGTTTTAACAGATTTGACCCCTGTGACCTTGAATAAAGGTCAAGGTCATTTCTTGTCGCAAACTTTGTCGGGCTTCATCCAAGGAACCTTTCAGCCAAATATCATGCTTCTAGGGCTTTTGGTATTTCAGAAGAAGTCGTTTAAAGGTTTTAACAGATTTGACTCCTGTGACCTTGAATATAGGTCAAGGTCATTTCTTTTCACAAACTTTGTCCGACTTCATCCAAGGAACCTTTCAGCCAAATATCATGCTTCTAGGGCTTTTGGTATTTCAGAAGAAGTCAATTAAAGGTTTTAACAGATTTGACCCCTGTGACCTTGAATTAAGGTCAAGGTCATTTCTTTTTGCAAACTTTGTCAGGCTTCATCCAAGGAACCTTTCAGCCAAATATCATGCTTCTAGGGCTTTTGGTATTTCAGGAGAAGTCGTTTAAATGTTTTAAAAGATTTGACCCCTGTGACATTGAATATAGGTCAAGGTCATTTCTTTTCACAAACTTTGTGGGGCTTCATCCAAGGAAACTTTCAGCCAAATATAATGCTTCTAGGGCTTTTGGTATTTCAGAAGAAGTCGTTTGCATGTTTCAACAGATTTGACTCCTGTGACCTTGAATACAGGTCAAGGTCATTTCTTTTCGCAAACTTTGTCGGGCTTCATCCAAGGAACCTTTCAGCCAAATATCATGCTTCTAGGGCTTTTGGTATTTCAGGAGAAGTCGTTTAAAGGTGATAATAGATTTGACCCCTGTGACCTTGAATATATGTCAAGGTCATTTCTTTTCGCAAACTTTGTCGGGCTTCATCCAAGGAACCTTTCAGCCAAATATCATGCTTCTAGGGCTTTTGGTATTTCAGAAGAAGTCGTTTAAAGGTTTTAACAGATTTGACCCCTGTGACCTTGAATATAGGTCAAGGTCATTTCTTTTCGCAAACTTTGTCCGGCTTCATCCAAGGAACCTTTCAGCCAAATATCATGCTTCTAGGGCTTTTGGTATTTCAGGAGAAGTCGTTTAAATGTTTTAAAAGATTTGACCCCTGTGACATTGAATATAGGTCAAGGTCATTTCTTTTCACAAACTTTGTGGGGCTTCATCCAAGGAAACTTTCAGCCAAATATAATGCTTCTAGGGCTTTTGGTATTTCAGAAGAAGTCGTTTGCATGTTTCAACAGATTTGACTCCTGTGACCTTGAATACAGGTCAAGGTCATTTCTTTTCGCAAACTTTGTCGGGCTTCATCCAAGGAACCTTTCAGCCAAATATCATGCTTCTAGGGCTTTTGGTATTTCAGGAGAAGTCGTTTAAAGGTGATAATAGATTTGACCCCTGTGACCTTGAATATATGTCAAGGTCATTTCTTTTCGCAAACTTTGTTGGGCTTCATCCAAGGAACCTTTCAGCCAAATATCATGCTTCTAGGGCTTTTGGTATTTCAGAAGAAATCGTTTAAAGGTTTTAACAGATTTGACCCCTGTGACCTTGAATATAGGTCAAGGTCATTTCTTTTCGCAAACTTTGTCCGGCTTCATCCAAGGAACCTTTCAGCCAAATATCATGCTTCTAGGGCTTTTGGTATTTCAAAAGAAGTCGTTTAAAGGTTTTAACAGATTTGACCCCTGTGACCTTGAATATAAGTCAAGGTCATTTCTTTTCGCAAACTTTGTCCGGCTTCATCCAAGGAACCTTTCAGCCAAATATCATGCTTCTAGGGCTTTTGGTATTTCAGAAGAAGTCGTTTAAAGGTTTTAACAGATTTGACCCCTGTGACCTTGAATATAGGTCAAGGTCATTTCTTTTCGCAAACTTTGTCCGGCTTCATCCAAGGAACCTTTCAGCCAAATATCATGCTTCTAGGGCTTTTGGTATTTCAGAAGAAGTCGTTTAAAGGTTTTAACAGATTTGACTCCTGTGACCTTGAATTGAGGTCAAGGTCATTTCTTGTCGCAAACTTTGTAGGGCTTCATCCAAGGAACCTTTCAGCCAAATATCATGCTTCTAGGGCTTTTGGTATTTCAGAAGAAGTCGTTTAAAGGTTTTAACAGATTTGACTCCTGTGACCTTGAATATAGGTCAAGGTCATTTCTTTTCGCAAACTTTGTCTGGCTTCATCCAAGGAACCTTTCAGCCAAATATCATGCTTCTAGGGCTTTTGGTATTTCAGAAGAAGTCGTTTAAAGGTTTTAACAGATTTGACCCCTGTGACCTTGAATATTGGTCAAGGTCATTTCTTTTCGCAAACTTTGTCGGGCTTCATCCAAGAAACCTTTCAGCCAAATATCATGCTTCTAGGGCGTTTGGTATTTCAGAAGAAGTCGTTTAAAGGTTTTAACAGATTTGACCCCTGTGACCTTGAATATATGTCAAGGTCATTTCTTTTCGCAAACTTTGTCTGGCTTCATCCAAGGGACATTTCAGCCAAATATCATGCTTCTAGGGCTTTTGGTATTTCAGAAGAAGTCGTTTAAAGGTTAAAATAGATTTAACCTCAGGGTGACCTTGAATATTGGTCAAGGTCATTTCTTTTCGCAAACTTTATTTGGCTTCATCTAAGGAAGCTACTTTTCAAATATGAAGTCTCTATGCTTGACGGTATTTTAGAAGAAGTTGTTTGAAGGTTTCGACATTTTTGACCCCTGTGACCTTGAAATTAGGTCAAAATGATTTTTTTTCGCAAACTTTGTTCAGCTACTTCCAAGAAATCTACCAGCCAAATTTCATGTCACTGGGCCTTTCAGTATTTTAGAAGAAGTCGTTTAAAGGAAAAAGTTGACGGACGCAGGACGGACGGACGGACGACGGACGCTGCACCATCACATAAGCTCACTTGGCCCTTCGGGCCAGGTGAGCTAAAAACAGTATACTGAACACGGGGAAATAATTTCAGAAAAAAGTAAATCATTTGTGTAGCTAACTGAGAACAATGTAAGACATTAAAATAATTCCAGAAAGCATTTATTATTGAATATCATGGAATTTACAGCAAATTAAAAAATATACATATATTCATTAGATTAGAAATAGGTAGGTACAGTCGAACCCTCGTCATCTCTAAGTCCACGGACCATAGGGAACATCAAGTTATCCGAGTATTCGAGTTACGTGAGTTTGAATGTTAGTGTAAAGCTTAGCCGCGACCGACAAAATACTTCAAATTAAACGGGGTCAGTGAGTTACATGAGTTCCAGATAACGAAGCCCTTCTACATTTGTCGATGTTTTGAGAATGAGAAGTGTAATGGGACTCACCTTTTCAACAGCAGCGGCAAATCCACTCAGGTCAGTGGTAAAAGGCATCTGGTGAACGAGGGCGACACTGGGGTGTTGTAACTTAGACGCCATGTCAACAATTATATCTGTATTAGCTACAAACAAACAACACAAAACTACAGTAATTTGGTAAACAAGAGGTCAAATGGGCCTGAGCTGGCCACAAAAATACAGCAGCAAAACTTTGGTAAACAATATGAATTTTTTTTTGTCGTGTGTACACCACAAAGGGAACTAGGAAGCACATATTTTTGTCTTCTCTACATAACAATGATACGAAAAGACTTAAACAGTGTTTTTACACCGGCCAGTTATCACATCGCCCAAACAGAAGGAATGTCAGTTTGAAGTTAACAGAAAGTCAATTTGAAGTTAACAGAAAGTCAGTTTGAATTGAACAGAAAGTCAATTTGAAGTTAACAGAAAGTCAGTTTGAATTGAACAGAAAGTCAATTTGAAGTCAACAGAAAGTAAGTTTGAATTGAACAGAAAGATAGTTTGAAGTCAGCAGAAATTCAATTTGAATTAAACAGGAAGTCAGTTTGAAGTCAGCAGAAAGTCAGTTTGAAGCTAAGCCTAACAAATTTATTTTTGAGAGTTTTATGTCCTCACATGGCCTTACAACTTTCGTTGGACGCAGAGCCTAACAAATGAAGCAGCGTTACCTTTGATACGACTGGTACTGATCCACACACTGTCGTA
Organism: Mimachlamys varia; assembly: GCA_947623455.1. NCBI lineage: Eukaryota > Metazoa > Mollusca > Bivalvia > Pectinida > Pectinidae > Mimachlamys > Mimachlamys varia. Next base: position 46,292,966 of record OX392535.1, read on the forward strand.
CTGGGCGTTGTCGTAGCCAGGAGCCATGTTAAATACCATGGGGTTCACTATGCCCTCTTTTCCACCTGGTCAATACATAAACGGAACTAGATGTAAAGTCAATACAAATAAGAAATATACGTAATTGTACATCTCGCCTTTTGTGCTGTGTGAACGACGATAAAGTAAATACAGAATATAAAAGTATGAACTGTAATATGAATTCTCAAAATCCACCAAAAAGTACTAAAAAGTTAAAAATCAACTTTACCTGTAAATATTTTCGAATCAACGTGTGGAAATTTTTCTATAAGTCGCTTTACAAGATTTATGGCTGGGTCCTGGTCGTCAGGGAAACAAAAGAGCAGCTCAAACTGAAAACAAAAGCCAAAACCATATTTAAACAGTCTCTTTAAAAATGTCTTTTCTTCATTTTTCCTTCAAGGACAAGTAATATGTAACAAGATTTTCATTTGTTTTTAAATTTTTTTTTTTTTTCTTTCATCTATGTTTTTAATCTTTAGTTATATGAAGTTTAAGATTTTCACTCAGAAATTAATAATAGTTGAAAGAAGGTCACTTGTATACTTTCATAGACAAAACAAAGACGGCCGCCTGTCTGCCATATTTGTTTTCTGATTAGCTGAAAAACTGAATATTGCACAAGACTAAGAGCAACTTGCATATGAAGTTTAAGAAGGATCCATCCAGTCCTTCTTAAGAAATAGATTTTTATGTCAATCACAAACTATTACTGTCAAAATCCAAAATGGCTGTCTGTCGGCCACGTTGTTATTCAGATCTGCTCAGGTACTTGACAATGCACAACTATGTATAAAGGGGAACCTTCATATAAAATCTGAGAAGGATCCATTCAGTACTCATGTACAAAAATTTTACTTCTGAATCACTGAATTGTTTAAGGATTGACGGACCATGGACACAGGGTGATTTGAATAATATCTTCATAATCATATATATGTACTGAGATTGTTTTTTGTACACAAACAGGAATTGAAAACTTAATTTGCGAGCTTTCGAAAACGTCTGTTTCCTTTGTCAAGCAAAGAGTACAATAGCCGAGTGTCGGTGTTCTGACCGCTGAAATCAGCTCACTACCCAAAATAGGGCGAGTTGGAGAAGTCAGCTGTCAAAAACGTAGCACGACATTTCGTCCAAATGTACTCTAGTACTACAGGTAGACAGAGGGACGGGTAAGATGTTTACCCATTCCGCCCCTTAAGGTAATAAAGTAAACTGGCATTAGTCAGGGAAGTGGCATTATTTCATTGTTTTGCTCTTAATTGGTTACATTGTACATCAACATGGTATTCTAAAATAACAATAATCTATTAGTTTAAATGTCTCTGCTGAAATATTTGTCGTAAGAACTGAATAAGTACTTCATGAATTATTCAATCTTTAAATGTCTGTTATAGATCAACTTTATGCACCTGTTACGATCCCATTGCAATTGATTTCGCGTAATACTGCCAAAGTGCACGATTTAGGTGAACAAACATTTAGCCGACTCTGATCATCGTTGACTTTGCCGGTGGACATGTCAGGACATTTATAAACCATAATCAATAACACAGCTTACGACAAAATCTGTACCACAAAAGCTGGAGGGAAAATATTGTACATTCATCTATACAAAATGGTATAAAACTTATAATATTATTTGTGGGAGCGGAATGCATGTGGAATGGAGTTATAAAAGGTTATTTGTAGACATCTGTTGCGATTTCTATTCCGCAGCTATTGAATATACCTGAGCGTAAAAGTCTGGCTGCATCACCGTAAATCACAACAAAGTGTTCAATATTTATAAACCTTTACTATTCTATTGATCTATAATTGGACCCTGCCATAGCTTGGAGCCTGATGTCAGGGGTCAGAGGTCAGATTGGATCAATGAAGAATTCATTATGTGATAGCTACATTCCAATTCTTCCACTTCCGACAACAGCTGTTGGACTGGATGCCCACAGCAGTTCCAGAGTCAAATATCAATCTGGAGTCAAATGTCAGGGCATATTAACTCATTCACCCCCGAAGACACGCTTGAACTCTTCTGATTCAAAAGTTTGAACAGTTCATTGCCAAAAGTCAGGGGTGAATAGGGTAATGATGAACTTACACATCACTCATGGGAGTACAGTGTACCCTCGACCTATCGCCACCCAAATCTACCACCGCCCTCACCTCTAGAACGGGTTTCCCTTCTATATAATTCCCACGTTTAGTTCGCCACCCTCACATATCGCCATCCGCCACACACTTTAAAATACAAATGCTTTGGACGAAAGGTGGCAGTATAACAAGGGTACACTGTAATAGAATCAAGAGAAAAATGTGAGAGTAGGGGGTCTTTCCAAAATGGTAAACAGAGAAGTTGTGTTCTCCAGACCTTTTTGTCAGAAATGTAATAAGAAATACCTTTGGATATTGTATCCTAAAATGACTTTCGAGGTTTTCTTCCAAAAGTGGATCAATGCCCATAAGAGGTTTGATGATTGAGACACCAGGGTAGCTGTCCGTCGACAGGAAACTGTCTGATTTCTTGTGGAACAACACCCGCCTGTAAAACACAATAATTTGATATTTTTGTAAAACACAAATAAACATTGTGAAATGGATATCTACAAATACATTGACATTTTTTAATAAATCATACAATACTTTGTTACATATTAAGTATATAACAGTAAGTACAGTATAACCTCTTCATCTCGTATAACTCAAAGACCCCGTTTTATTTGAGGTATTTTGTCAGTCCTGGCCAAGCTTTACACTAGCATTCAAACTTGCGTATCTCAAATACTCGGATAACACGAAGCTTACCTATAGACCCATCAACTGTGAGGTAACGAGGTTCAACTGTTTATATTTTTACAATTGATCTTTAACTCATATTTTGCTCATTATGACATGTTTAAATTCTGCTTCTTCAGGGATTGAAATAGTTCATTATGAAATTTCAGGGGCAAGTAAATTAAACTGAAACCATATTCAACCTGCAAAACACACATGGCAAATATACTCTGTGACTAATAAAGGTAGTACCGTATTCACCATAATTAGTGCCCAGGTTGCCTAAAAAATGGATTCCAAAGGGGGCGCTTAATATGATAACAAAGTGTTATCTGGATAAAAACTGTTGTTCTTAAAAGTAAAAAAGTAAGATGCATTATGACAAGAGTTAGAAGCACTAAGGATGTGCAACATTACTGTCATCAGTTTTGGATAATTTTTACGCATATGACTGATATTTGTGTTTTTTCTTGTAAACATGCGCACAGTGTGGTTCATTGTACCGTTCAATAGAATCATTTAATTGTGTCACGATTAGTTGGGGCGGTGCTTATATAATGTTGATACCTCCAAAGAAGGGGGAAGGGGTGCTCATAAGGGGAGGGGCACTAATTACAACGAATACAGTATGTACCATAGGACAATTAGATAGCGTTTGTTGGCATGGTTAGTAGTATTGGTTACTGAGCTGCATGGGATAATGGTCTCAATATTGAGAACACAAAAACATTTTTTTTGTTCCGATAAGTTAATCATGTGATTGAATCTTCTCAAGAAATATTGCGAAATAAAACATTTGAATCTTCTTAAGAATTATTGTGAAATAAAACATGTGGTTTGTGAAATAGGTAGCCCTGTGCCTGTTAACAATAGAATTTTCTGGATCACTTTTAGAGAATTATAGGAAAAACAACAATCCAAAATTTCGGTAATTTTTGTTCCGATTTACCAATGTTTTACTCCATCAAGGTTGGTTAACTACCGATTTACCATTACACCGGAAGTAGACATGCACCACTTAATGTACCACAAGACTGCTTGAGAAACTAATGACTAGTGCTTGTAGAATTAATGTATGTGAACAAAAGTTGGAGTTAATTTTTGCTGATATGTAAATATTAGCTTCTCACTCAAAATAAGCTTGCAGTATTTTCCAAATAATAACACTGAGGCCATAATACTTTAAAAGTGGAATTGTTGGCAGTGTTCGCTTATTTCGCTGGCATTAAATCCCCGCGAATATATTCACATGCCAACATATTTAACACTACTCAATACTTACAGTGTAAAATCAAAATAAAGGTATAGTCAGTACAAAACAGCATGACTGACAGCGCGGAAGTTTCCATACTGCAAACAGTTTGGAGGCTGACTTACCAAAAAAATTCCACGTGCAAAATATTGGCTTTTACAGTTACAAGGTTATGAAATATAATGTTTTGGAAATGTCAATCACTATTGGTGCTCATGGTCCGAGTAAAATATGATTGGAAATATGAATTTGTTATTTGTGAAAATGCTGTCAAGCAACATTTTTACTACAGTGCCACTCGGAATAGGGGCCCGTAGCATTTAATAATTGCGATTGTTTAAGGAATCATAACCATGAGCTATAGGTCTATTTGTACATTGGGTATCTAATATTGACAATCCAGACTGTTTTTAATGAAAACCATCAGACAATATAATTTCCCCGATTTCATGCAAACTAATATTCTCCAATATTTTCTAATGAATTTCTATGAAAAAATAACGAGAATACCTAAAGCAGAGAAAGCTTACGTGAACAAATGGAAAATTTGAACATTTTAAAATGTTCAAATTCCTTTTTCAATTGTACAATCATGCGAAATATCAAACTTTTAAACTGTACAGTCATGCCAAGCTCCAAATGTTTTGTCCTGTGTTTCTGGTGTACTAGCATTTGGCAAAAAATTTGTTAAAGCAATATCACAACTTCCTAATTATGTTAGCAGGACTGAATCTTCAAACTGTGCACGAAAAAAACATCATAAATTTTGAGATCAAAACAAATTCATGAAAGTTAATCACCGCGAATTATGATGCGGATGACCCACTTTTAAAGTGTACTTGCTATAAATATAATAACATGTTTAGCAAAAGTCAATACATGTAGCTGGAATCTAGTTGTTATGCATAATCGAGAAAGTTAGTACATGTAACTGAAGTTGAAGGATTTAACACATATTTGTCTTGGCATGTAAAATGATCAGTAATTGGCTGTCATTGATTAGTTAGAGGACATCTGATTGGTCCATTTATTGGGTATTAGCAGGGATCACTTTGGGGCGAGATTTGGGAATTTTTACCCATATTATTCCTGAAAATCTCATTCAAAATTCAAAATTGTATTACTTTATATAGAAAAATCTGATAGGAATTTTGCTAATCTCATAAAATCCTTCAAATTCTCCCATAGGCTTTAAGAGCCAGACTAATCCCTGTATTAGTGATGATAGATGCATACAAGAGGTTAAATGAAGTAGATGAAAATGTGACAGATCACAATCTCAAACCAATGAAAGCCACAGTGTGCAGATACAAGATCACGACTGTAAGTAAACCACAGGACATAGAAATAAACAAGTGCTGTTATATACCTCCTCAAACAAAATCTGAAAACAGCAAGAACACATTGGTCACCATAGCAACCGTTGTCAGGTGGATACAAGGGTTTCATGAGGAACCGTTACAAGTTATCAAGGTAAAGGTTTCCTTCTGAAACCCTAGGCAATAACAGCATCCACATACTCTATCACCAAACACAAATTTTCAACAATTTGAGTTCAAAAATTGAGAAAATGACCACTGTGTATTTTTTGTTAAATTGTGTAACTACACGACAACCTGCTCATAAACCACCTGTATAAAGAGACCAACTCTGTTAAGTAGCCACTTTTAATGTTTCCCATACAATATAATCTTTGTGAATTGAACCTGCATAAAAAGACCACCTGTTTTAAGTGACAGCTTTGGAAGTTCCTTATTGATGCAGTTACTGTGATTTGACCTTGTGTTTAACAAGTTCAGCTTTGAGAAACTTACGAACTTAATTGGGACTCTGGGGAACAGTGGTTGGACTCTTCACACAGGTTAAACTGTTTTAGCTATATTTAAATTAGCAATATTCTCCTCTTCTAAAGCGGAATTAAAATAATAAAATAACTTTTTTGGTCTTTTCTACCAATTAAAGCTAAAAATCTTTTTAATTGTAAAATCAGATTGAAAATATTACTGTTAATTCTTCACTTCAATTGAACAACATATCACCAAAATTAAGCAGTAACACATACATCTGTCAATTAGTTTCTGATTTGTTAAAAGGCATTAGGACATCCTTCCTGCAAACCACATTTTTAGTGCATGCATTCCTAATCCAATATAACTATAACACAGAAACACTTCCAACACATTTCATCTGTCCGAAAAGACAAACTTATGCAACCTCACATGGAGCCATCGTTTTATGACTTCAGTAAATTGACAAATACATGTCAGAGAGTGAGACTGCCGAGTCTAACTTTGGCACATTAACATTACAACAAGGGAGATAATTTGTGGAAATGGATAATCCATAGTGGGAGAAACAGACATACAGAACTCATTTGAAGTGTGGAGAGGTTCACAAAGGGGGATAATTCGTGGAAACAAGGGGGATAAATCCATAGTGAGAGAAACAGACAATACAGAACTCATTTTAAGTGTGGAGAGGTTCACAAAGGGGGATAATTCGTAGAAACAAGGGGGATAAATCCATAGTGAGAGAAACAGACAATACAGAACTCATTTTAAGTGTGGAGAGGTTCACAAAGGTATATAATTTTTGATACACATGAAGGAAACAAGGGAGATAGTTTAAAGCATGAGCAGATAAAACAAGAGAGATAATTTAAAGCATGAGAAGTTACACAGATGGTGACAAGGGAGATAATTTGTGATGCATGAAGAACACAAAATTTCTAGTAGGAGCTGACATAAAGCTTTAATCATTAGATTTTACCACTTGACAAATTTCATGTCACTCTGATAAAGGTCCCTAATTTTACCCAAACGTTCCAATAGCAAATTTTGACCCCTTCCCAAACGGGGAACCTAAAATACCAGGGGTATGAAATTCACATTTTGATAAAGCATCTCAAGGCCTATCCATCTATGAAGGGTATTTGATTCCAGAAAATCTGGCTCTTGAGAAGAAGATTTTTGAAAGTTTAACTAACTTGACGACTTTTGACCCCTCCCTCAGACCCCTAGGGGGTTAGGAACTTAGGACTATATAATTCATAATGCTGGTGCATCTTTGGTCAAGGAAGGTTCATGCCAAATTTCAGTAAAATTGGTTTACAGGTTTCTGACAATAAGTTGAAAATTTAAATTGTTTACAGCCAGACAATGAACATGTACAATGGACGATGAACAACGACGGACAAAAGACAATAAGAATAGGTCACTTAAGGCTTTGTCTATTAAAATTTTCTACAGGATAGAATGTATGATCATATTTTTTTTGAATGAAGAAATTAATAATAGACTACAGAAAATAGCAGCATTAATATCATAAATATAAGGGGTAAAATTTCAAGTGAAAACAACTGGCAATTAATCCAATGATAATTTCAGTAGTGTATTGCGTGTTACTTACGTAGTGATGATCGACACAAGCATACAGAAGACCATGATACCGTAACCGACAGTACACAGTATCGCAATGAAGAAGATAATATAGGACTGCGTCTGCTCGTCCAGGTAAAACATCTTGGACTATAAAACAAAAATGGAAGAAGTACATTAAAAAGTTATCACAATATTAACATGTTCATTTTAATTACCATCTAGAACCAATTTATTCATTCAAATTATTAATGAAGACTAAACACAACAGTACAATCGTTTAAATTTAGTCGGCCTCAAAATGATCAATTCAATCATTACAGCCAATTCTGTGTTACTGCCACCTAGAATAATATCTAACAGTGAAAACCAAAATAAATATCCACAGAATTTTAAAAAATGACAAATGAACTTCAAATAAACCAAATAGATCTTTCTACATATATTTAGTATATAGTTATCAAATGAAGTTTGAAGATCATTTTCACTTAAAATCAGAAATAAACATTCTAAGAATAGGAGACTGAATCTGATTTCAAAATCGTCAAAATTTTTTAAACCATGAACAGCAACTTGACCTCAAAAAAGCAAAAACTTAAAGCCTTAAGTTGTAATACTGTATAATGAAGCCAAGGTATCATTTTCAATGACGTAACATTGTATTTTGTAGGTCACTTTTCTTCACTCGAATGTAGTAAACATATTTTCTAGTTTGCTTTAAATAGTAAACAAGCATTAAGAAGGCACATAATCTGAAAAATTAAACAAGTTTTGGATGCTTCCGTGGGACGAATATATGCAGCAGGGATTCAGTATTCAAGATTTAAAATGGACTCATGTTTGAAAATATAGTCTGCCTCCTCTCTGTGTAAATTCTATAAACAGTAGTTTGTATTATGTCATGCATGGTCATACAGTTTTTGAGTTTGTCAGTGGCATATAGTTTTTGAGTTTGTCAGTGCCATATAGTTTTTGAGTTTGTCAGTGGCATATAGTTTTTGAGTTTGTCAGTTAAACAGTTGTGGGGTTCATTGTTAATCGCTTTTAGTTTGTCTGTCAAAGCCATATTAGGTTTTGTGCTTGTCAATACATTTTCTCTTTCATTTTGAACTATATGATAAGACTATAAACCACTTTCTGCAGACAAAGCAGTATTTAGGATAAAACTTTTTTGCTTGCTTAGTCTACTTTTGATTCTCGTGTACAGAAAGTAGGGAAAACAGCCTTTACAAGTGAAAGCATGGTTGAGACCATCTTGGTCATATCCTGTCCTGTTTACAGTCCGTACTACTTTGTCTGGAGTGGGTCCGTATCCTGTTGACCGTAACATGTTCATGATATCATTGGTCTATAAATAGAAGCCATCAAGTCTCCATGGAGTCAAGTACTTCATTTAAAGTTCCACAAAATCCAAAAAGTTCCACATTCAAAATATTTCCATAGAGGACAAAATTATTTTACAGATTCTAGATAGTTTATACAAATTCAAAAAAGTTCAGATAGTTCTTCAGAGTCAAGATTGTACAACTGTCAAGATAGCTCTGCACAGTCAGGATAACTCTGCATGAGTGTCAGGATAGTTCCACAGTCAGGATAGTTTCACAGTCAAGATAGTTCCACAGTCAAGAGAGTCCAGATATAGCCGGCTCGTGACATTTGAAACAATTGAACTGGTTTAATAAATTCCGTATTACATTGACACTTGTATAACTTATCTTCTACTAGGTATTTATGAAAAGGTCTGGCACTTCAAACAGCCACATCAGGTATGAACCTTTTGTATTCCTAAATAGTGCATTAAGTTTAATATTACAATCTAAAAACCATGTGCAGATCTGACAGGTTGTAGGAAAAATACAAATTGACAAATACAATCTATTGTGATAACGAAATTGGACAGATCTGATTAAAACGCAGACCATTCAAGTGGAAATCAGGAAACACATAATTTGGCACATGACCAGGTGAACATAGATAGCATTATATATAGGTGTGTGAATTTATTACTCTGTCAAATCATAAACTCATTAAGAAACATACAGCACCTGTAAATTTCTTGATCAAAGGAGATCAAATTTAAAAGACACACAAGTGCTAAGAAATCGGTTAAAAATTTCAATACATCATCAGTAAGAATCGGTTTATCTGATTGGATAATAAATTAAATAATTGTTAAATACAAATAATGAATTTTGGATATTTTTAGACATTTTTGCTTTTAACGACACTGGATTTGACATACACCATGTGGTGAATTGGTTTATGTAATAGCAGGTGCCAGCTGATTGTTCTCAAATATGTCATTTTACAGCCCCCAAGCAACAATAAATCCCAGTAAGTTTGTTTATCTTAAACAAATATCTTGTTCCATGTATGATTATTAGAAATCATAACAGATGATAGCACCAGAAGAGGGTTAATTACTGATTAATCAATTATTTCTAATGATCGTCCCATCACTACACATATCTAAACATAAAACTCACCTTAACATAGTCGCATCAACACAGAACATATGTGTATTGGAGAACTTTAATGATTAAACATTTACAAGCGATCAGGAAGTTGTTTTAAACATCTCGCTGTCATACCCTTAAACTTCCCCGGTTCTGTGTTCATACGACGTCATTCAAACCGGGAATGTAAGCAGTGTACCCAAGTGGTATATATAAATTTGTTATTTTTGACTCAATGTTTACTCCAATATTGAAGCAAGACATCCCTTATTGCTAATTAATTTCTAATGGATCATTCTTAATAAATTGAATCCCATTCTTGTCTTATACTAAAGGGGAAGTAATCATAAAATGCTTGTCTATAGTGATAAAACAGAATGTGCAATGGTTTATTTTGAATTTGTCTTCCTATGTGTTGCTACCAGTAGATGTGGATGTGTGTTTGGGAGACTGCTGTATGTTCGTGTAAGACTCCTTGAGATAGTCCGGATCTTTTACCAATTTATAGTGCTACCAAACTGAAGTATACTGCCAAAGGCCCCCAACAGAACACCCCACCCCGTCACATTACACTGACAACAGGCGAACGAGTCGTTCCACTCTCATAATGCTGAACGTCTAGCAGGGAGTAGTAACTACCATTGATAGAGACTCTGGTATGTCTTAGCCAGGAGACAGAACCCAAATCCTCCCTCACAGGGAGTAGTAACTACCATTGTTTAAGACTTTGGTATGTCTTAGCCAGGGGACAGAACCCAAATCCTCCCTCACAGAGGCCGGGTGAACGCTAAACTAAAAGCCAAAAGTGAGATAGTGTCGTTTACAAAGAAGAGAAAAGATAAGATCCCAAATTTAGTTGCTTCCTATTAGAGGCGGCAGGTATAATTCTTACGCCCTACCTGCAGAATATGGAAATGTAAGTACATTCAAACCTTTCTATAAAGACCACTCAAGGGGAGACAGAAAAACGGTCACTATAGACAGGTCGAGATTGTACAGTCTTTTCATGTCAGAAAAGACATCGCCTATCTGTAATGCTCATTTTCAGTGACTACCTCATGTGTGAAAAGGGATTCAGCCACATTAGCTCCCCTGAGTGACCTACATCTCCTCTATATATAGTAACAAGTTCGTCACACTCAAACTTTAAATGCCCTGTCTAAACTGGACCAAGTGGCTCACACTTGAAAGCTAATGGCACCAGGATTAAATCAGATTCAAGAATAACATTAAACTAATAAGGTAATGTACTCTGTTGTAGTGGTTTTCACTCATTCAACCCTTAGAGACACACTTAAACTCATCCAATTGAAAGGTTGGTATGGTTTATTATGAAATTTAGGGGTGCACTAGCACAAACAAGTTCAACCACAGTATGCTGGTAAAGGCTGAGTTAATGGTCTGCTTTGTTTCCATGACGAACAAAAGAGGTGTAGTTTACTGGATTATACTGGTCATCCACTGTTAATTGAGAGGTTGGTGTTGAGAATTTATAAAGGTGATATACCGTATTTGCCAATTTTCATATTTTGACTAAAAACACAATATGTGCGATGTTTGGATTCATAACAATATACAGCTCAGTTACTTACTCCAGACTGCAGTCTACAAATATCTTATCAACTGAAAGTACTTTAAACATTTTTTTAAACATCAAATGACATCAGACAACCAAATCACTATCATTCCTATCCTGGTGCCGATCTCTTAGGTAGGAAACTGCTTAAAGTGCAATATTCATTCAAAAATGCAAAAAGATTACAACTACGCTTACAGCTAATTTATGCTAAATTTGTGATCAAACTATATTTGCTGGTTCACATCTGCAGCTTTCTACAACAGCTGTCAGTAAAGTTTGTCATCAACATTGCTGACTGCATCTGTCAGCATCCCTGATTCATCCCACTTGATGGCCTCATCACTGTGTTAACTAACCCACTATAAAGGAAAGTGAGCAGGGACTCCCATAGATATACCCCCAACCCCCACATAGTGGTCAAGTGTGACCTTTGACCTTTTACATAGACTGATGACCACTAAATATACAAATAAATATTGATATTGTGATGGTATGGTGTGAATATGAACAAAATCTATCTAGGGGTTCATGAGATATCTTGTACACAAGTTTTTTATTCCCAAAGAGGTCAACAGTGACCTTTGACCTTTAACATTGACTGATGACCACCAAAATCTAATCAGGTGTAGACCTTCACTGTGTGATGGTATGGTGCGAATATGAACCAAATCCTACCAAGGGTTATAAGACAAAGTGTTTACTACATACCCCCCTTATATATAAGTAACTTACTTTAGGTGGGGGGATCACATTTTTAAGGACACATGTCACACTGAACTGAGGTTTTTCATAACACAGTTACCTCCCCTTAATTTCATTATTGGAGGAGCTCTAAGGTAAAAATTGGTCTCGACTTCATTGCAACCAGAGTTTGGTGAAATGGCAACATTTTTAACAAAGTGTAGCTTAACATAGATATCCACAAACACTCCCCAACACGGATGTACATGTATAACATCTCTATCCAACGCATTATCAGTGGTGACATGTACACATCTTGCACATGTTGTCTTTTAAGATATGTGTTGCATGCCTTTGTAGGCCAGTGATAAGAATATTGACGATTACGTGTAAAGTACATAACAGGAAGTCGCGATATCGACAGCACGTCCACCAAATGACATAACTGGTCATTCATATACTGACTGAAGATTCATGAGAAAATATTCATTAAATTTTATACAAAATACAGTTTACAGTGCAGACAATAATAGCTAACTAATTAACTAAAGCTTTCACAGACAAAATAAAGGGGAAAACACCTATTGTTTTTATGCCCTGTCCTTTGCATCCCCCCCCCCCCCTCTGTCCAAACCCCCAACCCCCCAAACCCCCTCATCCACCATCCAATTGCAGCTTCAGTTGAATGGGGGTAATTTTAACTTAAACATACCTTGTACTTAAAAATAACATTTTAGTTCTATCATAATTTTGGTACTGTTCTCTTCAATCTCTTGGATAACATACGTTACGTCATTTTGAAAACAAGATCTTCGAATACAATTATATATTTATTGGTTATGCTTTTATACCTTCATTTTAAACAATTTATTTTTGTCTTAGAGTAACAATATCAATTTTTAAAAGCTATCTAAGATGGAATTTTTAGACTCAATGCCAGAACAATCTTCTGTTTATTCACAGAGCTCAGTGGCACTTGGTACCAAATTTAAAGCTTTTTATGAATTAATGCCTGATTTTAAACCCGACTAAAAGTGATTCTTAGTTATATTGCATGAGACTGTGAACTAGAAAATGAACTTTATTACCGGTAGGCCTCCCTTACTTATTAACCCTGAAGACCAACCATTTGAACTCTCCGAAAACAAAGGTTGGAATAGTTTATTTTGAAATTTTAGGGGTGAATTAGTAAATAAAGTGGGCAATATATTTGTGATAAATGAAATCTTCAATTTGTGGTTCAACTCACCTCTCAATTTGGTCAAAACAATTATCGGCCTGGTAACAGCTGCTCGTATAAAAACTTTCACGCTGGACACGACAGTTTTTTCATTGATTTGAAGACGTCACCTTGGCCTTGTATCTCATCTGTAAGAAGAAGAACAGGATAAATATAAGGTTTCATACATATACACAAATATATACACCATTCGTAGTCACTCTCCCCATCCAGTTTTCTGCTTACTTACTCGCACAATTCCCGTGTTAGTCACTCAATATTTCACAAATTCATTTTTCTATTTGAAGTAGTATCTTTATCAACATATGTAAATAATATGCGTAGGGTAAAAATTCATCTCATCAGCTTCATTTATTTATCAACAAACTGTACTGTTACCATATGCTGCCATGTATAGATTATTTTATCTATATACCTATATACATAGATTCATATGATTAGCTACAAAAAGCGTTAGTGGTGAGTTTGGTGCAGTGGTCATTAAAGGGTCACCAGAAACATTGGTTCTGTAACTTTCATATGCATTATATATATTATCAGCCATAAAACTTTTCCCTGCTATTAAAGACAAAATTTTGTGAGGCCCAACGATATCATAACCAGAACAATCTGGAGCTGATTCACCGAGCTCATTGATGCTGTGACTTACAGCTATGTGTGGCTTGCTCTTTAAAACTCATACCAAGAGCTCCTTAAAACATTCATCCCTAAAGACACATTTCAACTATTCCAATTCAAAGGTTGGAATAGTTCATTATGAAATTTCAGGGGTGAATGAGTTAAAATTCATTTGAAGAGCCTTTTAGACTCATCCTATGATTCGTCTGGGGCTCATTAAGAGAGGTCTTTAGTAAAAGATCTTCGCAGCTGATTACAAAAGATCTTCGAAGCTGATTACAAGAGATCACCAAAGCTGATTACAAAAGATCTTCGAAGCTGATTACAAAAGATCTCCGAAGCTGATTTCAAAAGATCTCCGAAGCTGATTACAAAAGATCTCCTAAGCTGATTTCAAAAGATCTCCTAAGCTGATTACAAAAGATCTCCGAAGCTGATTACAAAAGATCTCGGAAACTGATTACAAAAGATCTCGGAAACTGATTACAAAAGATCTCGGAAGCTGATTACAAAAGATCTTTTAAAAGTGTTTTGAGGCTCATATATAAGGAGCACTTTAACACTCATTAGAAAAGCTCTTTTAGGCTTGTCACACAAAAAAATAGAGGCTCACTGAAAAACTTGAGTTGCTTATATATTGCTATATCTGCAGAACTGTATGTATTATTATTTTCCAATAGATCAAATAACATTTCTTTCCAAAACCATTGGATTGGATTGATAATGTAAAAATGTTCTGTTAATAAAGCTCATTTACGACATCTAACTCCAGGTGCTATAGCTAATACTTATCAGACTGAAAAAATAAGGAGTAAGCGAAGGTGCAGAAAATAGGACACGGGTGTTCTTACAATATGGTTACAGTTGATAAGATATTCAACTACATGGTAGGATCAGCAGACCTGTATCTTCTCACCTTAAAAGTGATACACTCTCCCTGGTTTGTGTGGTTTAATGATGTCTACCTTCTAAAGAATGTCCCTCCCTCCCCCACATACAGACACTTTTATTTCTCCCATTCCACGGCTACTAACACATGCCTGTCCACACAGCGAATCCATCTGATGTTTTACCCTTATGATGTCAATGAAATACTACACAAAAACACACACACCTGTCTTAGGTGAGCTCCAAATCTATCCAATATCAGCCCCCCCCCCCCCCCCCCCCAACAAAGTCTCTCTCCCCCCTCCCCTACACCGACATTCCCCTCCTCAAAATACAGAGTTACAATATTTAATATAGCTACAACTATATATATACACCTGTCCCAAGATACTCCCCCCCCCCCCACCACCTCGTAACCACACTGGAGTTATACTAAGTTTCCAAAACACACACCTGTCCCAAGATACTCCCCCCCCCCTTGTACACTGGAGTTATACTAAGTTTCCAATACACACACCTGTCCCAGCTTGACCCCCTCCTCTAACATTGCTACAGGCTGTACACATATCTACATATCTGTACACCTGTCCTTATCGCTGTGAATCTACCTGTTGTCAGCCCCCCCCCCCCCCACACACACACAGGCATAGAAATAAAGTACATGCATCATCCATTCCCTAGAGCTATAAATCTGTTTTCTTCTGGTGACAGCCTGTTCTATCCCCCCCCCCCCACATGACTGACCTCAGCTCCAAATCTACCTGCTATCTGTCCCCCCACCAAACACACACAAAGTTATAAAGTACATTTATCCATTTCCTAGAGCAACAAATCTTTCTGATGTCCTCAGCAACAATTAAATTAATCTGATATCAGCCTCCCCCTCCCCACCTACCACACACTAACACAGAGATACACTACATGCTACACATATTAACACCTGTCCTTAGCTACAAATTACCTGATGTCACTTTCACAGGTGTAAACTCACACGGCATCACAGGTGTTAATTCACATTCATAACAATTGATTACCTCGTACATACTTCTCCAACACATCTTCACACACTGTGTAAATTAAACGTATTGATATAGGCTATAAAAACCGGAGAGCGGCTAGCGTAACACATACCTAACACTGAAATATCATACCTTGTACAACACTGTTGAAATCTCGGTCAGCGCCCATCATACAGGTATATATGTATTATAATAACTTATATGTTGTGAATAATTTGTCAGGCTGAAGTGAATCCTGACAGTCACATGAACACAATACTACAGCGTGTTCACCAAGGGCTGACAATGAATGAAGGTCCGGGGTTTAGAATCCACTGAGACAGCTTTAGGTACGTTTACCTGAACCACCAGATAACAGTTACATCATACAGTTACTACTACATAGTAGTTATCAGTGCTAACACAGACACGTGGGGATACAGAAAGGAAGGGAAGTGGGGGTGGGTTTAGGAGAATGATCAGATTTGAAGGGAGGGGAAGTAAGGGATCAGATTTGAAGGGAGGGGAAGTAAGGGATCAGATTTGAAGGGTGGGGGAGTAAGTAATCAGATTTGAAGGGAGGGGGAGTAAGTAATCAGATTTGAAGGGAGGGGGAGTAAGTAATCAGATTTGAAGGGAGGGGGAGTAAGTAATCAGATTTGAAGGGTGGGGGAGTAAGGGATCAGATTTGAAGGGTGGGGGAGTAAGTAATCAGATTTGAAGGGAGGGGGAGTAAGTAATCAGATTTGAAGGGAGGGGAGTAAGTAATCAGATTTGAAGGGAGGGGGAGTAAGTAATCAGATTTGAAGGGTGGGGGAGTAAGTAATCAGATTTGAAGGGAGGGGGAGTAAGTAATCAGATTTGAAGGGAGGGGGAATAAGGGATCAGATTTAAAGGGAGGGGGAGTAAGTAATCAGATTTGAAGGGAGGGGGAATAAGAGATCAGGTTTGAAGGGTGGGGGAGTAAGTTATCAGATTTGAAGGGTGGGGAGGGATCAGATTTGAAGGGAGGGGGAATAAGGGATCAGGTTTGAAGGGTGAAGGACTGATCAGATTTGAGGGTTGGGGAGTGATCAGATTTGAAAGGAGAGGGAATGATCAGATTTGAAGGGTTGGGATTGATCATATTTAAAGGGAGTGGGAGTGATCAGATTTGAATGATGGGGGAGTGATCAGATTTGAAGAATGGGGGAGTGATCAGATTTGAAAGGAGGGGGAGTGATTAGATTTGAAGGGAGGGGGTGATCAGATTTGAAAGGAGGGGGAGTGATCAGATTTGAAAGGAGGGGTAGTGATTAGATTTGAAGGGAGGGGGTGATCAGATTTGAAAGGGAGGGGAGTGATCAGATTTGAAAGGACGGGAGTGATCAGATTTGAAGGGTGGGGAGTGATCAGATTTGAAGGGTGGGGAGTGATCAGATTTGATGGGTGGGGGAGTGATCAGATTTGAAGAATGGGGGAGTGATCAGATTTGAAGAACGGGGGAGTGATCAGATTTGAAAGGAGGGGGAGTGATCAGATTTGAAAGGAGGGGGAGTGATCAGATTTGAAAGGAGGGGGAGTGATCAGATTTGAAAGAAGGAGGAGTAAGGGAACCCAATGTAGGTCCCACAATCAAACCTACATTATCACTATGTTCACCGGATGCATCATATACAGTCAATATCTGATATCAAGGAGTGTCTCAAGGATTGCTTTTAGACAGCTAATTAATTTTACCAGAAGAATATGCCATTCAGGTATATTTTGACCAGATTCACGTTACTGTCATACCATATTCGCTGTAATTAGTGCCCAAGGCACCGTAACATTCGTTCCTAAGGAGGCGCTTAATAGGATAACAAAATTAACAACTGGACGATAAATGTCATTTTTACCAAGTAAATCAGTACAATGTATTGTGACCAGAAAGTACAATTTGTATACATATTATAATATTTGTGGGATTTTTTTTAAACATGTACACGGGGAGGTTTACCGTACTGTTATATAGACAGGCACTTTCATAACTTAAATACCTCCTTAGGAGGGGGAGGGGCATTTATAGGGGGAGGGTCACTAAATACAGTGAATACGGTAACTGTTTTAAGTCTAGCACTAAATCCTTCCTAGGGTCACTGCGTCAAGTGAACAGCAGGCGAGTTTAAATCTACAAAACCAATCCTGCATAGAAAGTGTAAGTGGAATTGATGTTTTTATGCCTTAACGGGTCCAAAAGAATTTTCACATGAGTTTGCGTGAACTAAAGTCTTTGTGTACTTTCATGTTTCTTGAAAGTCGTCAATTCACCTACCGGCATCTATAATTCATCATAAACGCAGTGTCTTTATACATGTATACACTGACAAACAGATTCTTAAGTTTGCTTCCATTACACAAAAATTTGTATATATATCGTATATATATGTACCTGGTAATGACTAGAATACCTGTATGTCGGCACCTGTAATTAATGTTTAAACACCAAGCTCTACGACTTCACTACGTTACCTGGTTATTCCATGTTGAAGTAGTATATTGGTTTATGGTAATTCCATTACAAGACCAAAGTCTGTATATATAAAAGAATTAGGAAAGACCTATGTACAGTTAAACCTTATTATCACGAAGTTGTTTGGCGCAAATACCCCGTTTAAATTCAAAGTACACTGTATTTCATTGGTCTAGGCTGAACTTCACACTAAACATTCAAACTGAATTAACTTGAATACTCTGAAAAACTCAATGTTTTACCATAGTCCTGCTGACTTCAAAATAACGAGGTTCGTCCGTCCATCTTTCAAACAATCTGAACATACATTATACTACTGGGATTCCCACTGTATGTAAATGGCACAGCATCTAGAAGACACCTGAATAGTGTCATGTTCTCTATAGTTACTTTTTCCTACTGGGTGAGAAATTTTGAAATTGATCAAAGTTTGATTTTGACATCGCATCAATTTTAAGTCCTGACATTTCCTCCCAGCATGATTTGGTTTGGTTTGGTTGATTTTGCGTCCTATTATCAGCCAGGGTCATTAAGATTGTGCCAGGTATTGGAGGTGGAGGAAAGCCGGAGTACCCAGAGAAAATCCACCGACCTACAGTCAGTACCTGATACTGCCCCATGTGGGTTTTGAACTCGCAACCCAGAGGTGAAGGGCTAGTGGTAGAATGTCAGGACACCTTACCCGCTCAGCCACCACGCCCCACAGAGGAGGAAGGCTAGTGGTAGAATGTCGGGACACCTTAACCTGTCGGCCACTACGGCTCAGAGGTGGGGAGGGGGGGCAAGTGGTAGAATGTCAGGACACCTTACCCGCTCAGCCACCACGCCCAACAGAGGAGGAAGGCTAGTGGTAGAATGTCGGGACACCTTAACCTATCAGCCACTACGGCTCAGAGGTGGGGAGTGGGGGGGGGGGGGCAAGTGGTAGAATGTCAGGACACCTTAACCACTCAGCCACCACAACCCAGAGGTGGAGGGCTAGTGGTAGAATGTCAGACCACCTTATCCACTCGCCCACCACGGCCCAGAGGTGGAGGGCTAGTGGTAGAATGTCGGGGCACCTTAACCACTCGGCCACTACAGCTCAGAGGTGGGGAGGGGGGGGGCAAGTGGTAGAATGTCAGGACACCTTAACCATTCGACCATCAAGGCCCCTTCACAGCATTACACACATACTTGAACCGATTCTAATCAAAAGATACTTTATTCATCGTTATACTTTCAGAACAACCATTTGCGATGATGGGTTAAATAGGAAACTCTTTATATACACGTATGAAATAATTCTGCTATACACAATATATGGTAATTTATTTACAACACAACATCTCTATAACATGCTAAGTTATTTGTATTTAAAGTTCAGTTTATACCTAGTTAATGACATACCAGTCAAAATGCCAGTTGAGGATAACCCACAAAAACTATGAGAATTAAAGATTTTCAAAAGGAAAAATTGACTCAGACATTTAGGTATGCACTGAACATGTTGTGTCAAGTTAAAACTTTAACGAAAAACTCACTGGTAAATCACAGGTTTCCAACTGATCATTCAGCTCATGACAGCAAGAGTGCATGGCCTAGTTACTCAAAAGGTTGTTAGCTTAATCAGTGATTAGCGAAAATATTAATTATCTTGTAACTTTAAAACGAAACCATAGATTTAGTTACAACTTTGCAGATACCAACTATCTAGTAGCAAAAATAAATCTGCAAAATTGTAAGGTTTTACATTGTATATTGACAGAATTATTTACGGCTGAAAAAGTGTTAAACAGTGATTAAGCTAACCACCTTTTGAACAACAGGGCCCAGGTGCTTAATTAACACAAATACAGATGTTTGGTGATTGAATAATAAGACTTTCTCACGGGAGATAAAAATATAGTTCCAGTAATACTCAAACTCACACAAAATACTCGCACAAGATACTCGCACAAGATACACACACAAGGTACTCACACAAGGTACTCGCACAAGGTACTCGCACAAGATACTCACACAAAATACTCGCACAAGATACTCGCACAAGATACACACACAAGGTACTCACACAAAATACTCGTACAAGATACTCGCACAAGATACTCGCACAAGGTACGCACCCAAGATACACACACAAGGTACTCACACAAAATACTCGTACAAGATACTCACACAACATACTCACACAATATACTCACACAAGGTACTTGCACAAGACACTCGCATAAGATACTCAAACAGGATAACCCCACAAGATACTCGCACAAGGTACTCGCACAAGATACTCACACAACATACTCGCACAAGATACTCGCACAAGGTACTCGCACAAGACACTCGCATAAGATACTCAAACAGGATAACCCCACAAGATACTTACACAAGGTACTCACACAAGATACTCACACAAGATACTCACACAAGGTACTCGCACAAGATACTCGCATAAGATACTCAAACAGGATAACCCCACAAGATACTCACACAAGGTACTCGCACAAGATACTCGCATAAGATACTCAAACAGGATAACCCCACAAGATACTCGCACAAGGTACTCGCACAAGATACTCACACAAGGTACTCGCACAAGATACTCACACAAGGTACTCACACAAGGTACTCGCATAAGATATACACAAAAGATACTCAAACAGGATACTTAAACAGGATAACCCCACAAGATATTCGCACAAGATAAGATACACACAAAAGATCCTCGCACAAGATACTCACACAGGATAACCACATAAGGTACTCACACAAGGTGCACACAAGGTACTCACATAAGATAATCAAGGTTACTCTCACACAAGGTTTTTGCACAAGATAACCACACAGGATACACACACAAGATACACACACAAGATACTCACACAGGAATAATTGCAATGTACTTACAATATGTTCACGGCAGTCACCATACAGGTATATCCAAACTGTTTAATTCCATTAGAAAGATTGGTAAATGTATTGTTTATATAACATCCATAGTGTACATGTTGAACACAAACAGTGCCATGATTGTCATTAAGTTATTTATAGATACGGAACTGACGCGCTCACTGATAAAAATGCCTTCGATCAGAACCCCATGATCCTGACTTTCGGCCAAGGCTATGAGCTGATACAACCTTACTGTCCCTAATCTACTATATTGTTGATATTGAATCACATTCCCTGCTGATTCCAAGCTGAGCCACATACCTATAAATAAACATGTCATTGCAGAATTTACCTGTATCCTGATTCACTGCTATATGACAAACGACCTCATGAAGACTTACCTGGGGTGGTCAGAGGCTTGGCCGGAGTAAACAAACAAACATCCTTATACAGATCACACCTGATAAACGTCCACTTGATATAGACTGCACAGGTAAATCTGTTTCTTAATACATCTTGATTAAATATGCCTTTGTTTTATTGTCTTAAGGCCGCCATGAAATTAACATGATATTGACAACTGACTGTGGTAGGTGTATATAGGTACCGGTACCAACTCCTATTATATAACTTTAGTGCACTATTTTTAGCTCACCCATATTTTGTTTTATCCATGTTTATTTGTATGCTATATTTTTATCTTATAATTATACCTTTGTTTGTCCTAGAAACAGCTCTACAGAGCTACTGTTTGTAAAATAAATGTATGTTTATGGTATACAACATTAAATATTTCAGAAGTTTGTATCCTAATGATTGACTGATATACTTTTCCAGAAACTACCTGGTAGTATCATGGAGGGGGAAAATTAAGGTCAAAGGTACAATTGTAACACGAGAAGAAAAATACATGGCCAGACCAGGACTAATGAACCCAAAACCCTTCAAAATCTAGACCCAAAGTTTTCAACTCCAAAAACACACAAGACCCTATATCACCTGGGTATTGTGGGGTATACATGTAACAGAATGGGAAGAATATCAACTTATTCACCTCTGAAGACACATTTGAACTTGCTGAATTCAAAGGTTGGAATAGTTCATTGTTAAATTATAGGGGTAAATGAGTTAATGAACGAGTCAAAATGAGACAAATCCAGGACCATACAACAGACAGATGCTCTAACTTAACAACCTTCCACATCGCCAATCAACACAGTCCTGTTCTTTTACACAACCAAGTGTAGGGGAAAACTCAAGGGGGTCAGGGAACACTTGAAAGGTCAGGGGTCACACAAGGGGTCAGGGATCACACGAGGGGTCAGGGATAATACAAGGGATCAGGGATCACACAAGGGGTCAGGGGTTACACGAGGGGTCAGGGAACACTTAAGGAGTCATGGAACAAGCAAGGGGTCAGGGGTCAGGGATCACAGGAAGTATCAGGAAACACTTAAGGAGTCATGGTACATGTTAGAGGTCAGGGGTCACGTGAGGGGTCAGGGGAACACACAAAGAATCAGGAACACTTGAAGGGTCCACAGTCACTTGATGGGATAAAGGAACAATCGTGCCTTATGTGGACAGGAAACACACAAGGAGTTGGGAACATTAGTGAAAGGACAGGAAACACACAAGGAGTTGGGAACATTAGTGAAAGGACAGGAAACACACAAGGAGTTGGGAACATTAGTGAAAGGACAGGAAACACACAAGGAGTTGGGAACATTAGTGAAAGGTCAGGAAACACTTGAGGAGTCGGGAACATTAGTGAAAGTTCAGGAAACACTTGAGGAGTCGGGAACATTAGTGAAAGGTCCGGAAACACACAAGGAGTTGGGAACAAGTGAAAGGTCCGGAAACACTTGAGGAGTCGGAGCACACAAGGGGTTCGGAAACACTCAAAGGGTTCTACTTTGGGCTGGTTTCTTGGAATTATTGTTGATATTAACAAGTAAGGCTTCGAAACAAAGGTTTGTATGTGACATAAATGTGTACTGGAGGCACTATCTAGGTACTTCCTGGTGAGGGCTGATTGGATGCCAAATTTAGGACTACTTATTGATACCTAATTACTGAAATTCCATGTCATAGGCACCCACCACAGCAGTCTACCTAATCAGTCTTTATATCTCTGTTAACCATTCAAAAACCTTTACAAAGAGACAAGTTTTTAAGGACCTAATGGTCTAGGACAAAATGAAACAGCCACATGATCAGACAGACAACATGTCACATGACTCTTCTGGCAGGAATTTTCTTCTATCACTATTTATACTTGTAGAAGAACATTTCATGTTAGACATTTTTGTTGCGATTATCTGTTTAGATATTAGCTCATTTAACACTGAAATTTTATAATGCACTAATCCAACCTTTGAATTGGAAGAGTTCAAATGGTCTTCAGGGGTGAATGAGTTGAAAAAGTAGACTTGTAGTAGCTATTTTATACTGTTACATCACCAAAAAAAGATTTGTCATCTTTCTTTCATACTAATTATTATATACTTTCACATCACCAAAATAAGATTTGTCATCTTTCTTTCATACTAATTATTATACACTGTAACGACCACCAAAACAAGATTTGTCATCTTTCTTTCATACTAATTATTATACACTGCAACGACCACCAAAATAAGATTTGTCATCTTCCTTTCTTTCTTACTAATTATTATACACTGTTACAACAAAATAAGATTTGTCGTCTTTCTTTTACACTAACTGGCAGTTTATACAAATGTCCATCCCCTGTAGTCGTTAGTGTGTAGGTGACACTGGGTCTATTTCTGTGATAATAAACCTGATATTGATTACCTACTTAATTATATTATCTATGAATACTATATTTGATTATTAATAATTAACCAGAAATATATATAAGGTACACCTATTTAGCCAGAACTGCACTTGAGGTATACAATAGGCTTGTCAGGTGCTAAACCTATAACAGCAAGCCATGATAGAGCTTACTTTAATCTAATCATGGCTTATTACCAATACGACACTTATCACTTAGAAAACATACGATAATATGAAGATTTTTTAACAGAATGTTAAAATGACACCATCTAAAGGTAAAACAGTGATTATAATATCATGTTGATATTACAAAAGGACTCCTTGACAAATTGAAAATATTTTTCCAACCAAAAGCACCCTCTAAATCGTGAATTTAAGTAGATTGCCATGTTTAAAAATAAAACCTACATGCTAAATAAAGGGTGCATAAAAACACAGAAATACAGATATCATGGTCCGTGAATATTTTAACAACTTTGAAATTACGGGCAATGTTTGATATACTTTAAATATACATTATGAATCAATTTTATCATCATGAGATTTTCTTTTGACTATTCTCTACAATATGAAGTACATGTACTAGTTTTTATCATCTCAACTTACAATTGTCATAATCATAAAGATTGTATATAAAAAACGCCAAAATACAGATATCATGGTCTGTGAATAATTTTTACAACTTTGAAATTACCGGTAATGTTTGATATACTTTAAATACACATGAATCAATGAAATTGTCATGAACTTTGCTTCTGACTATTCTTTACAATGTGAAGTACTTTTATCATCACGACTATTAATGTCTATTAAAGATCAGCTATAACACCTGTCAAGTATACCTGCTCAAACATCCACTCCACAATGCAAATAAACCCTGTACTGTATAGCTTTGTTGGGTATTTACATTACTATATTTATCCCTCAAATAAGACCATGTCTGCTAATAAGCCCACCCTGTCGAACACAGTTAAATAAAATCCTTGACTGCCATATATATACATAGATTGTAACTCATTTACCCCTCAAATTTCATAATAAACTATTCTAACCCTTGAATTGGAAAAGTTCAAATGTGTATTTAGGGGTGAAGTCTTGACAGGGAGCCATGGGCTTATTGCAGGATAAATATGGTGTGTTAGACAAGACCAAGAGAAAACTCAAACTTAAGCCAACTTTCTGCAAAACATATAAAAACTTTACAAATTAGTATACCTTCCTTTCAAAATTTTGATGAAACTTTTTGGTTTTTGAATTTCTTTCTTTACTGGGAATTTTAATGGAGATAATTATGACATTATAAAACTGAGGGCTGATATCATTTTCCAAGATACGATTTTGTTTATTTTAAAGAAAAAAAGATGACTGACGAAGAAATATATTAAATCCTGTTCTTTCCACATATTTTCACCTTGTCAAATAGAAACTCCTGTGTGTAATTCTTTAAATTAGAATTCACATAGTTTGGCTACAACTTCTAAATAAAAAGTTTAATCTTTCTGACAGCCATGTACAACTATATAAAAGGACTGACTATTGACAAGACTTGGGAAATACATTGTATTGAGTTATATAATTACCTCTCCTGCGGCTCTGAACATTGTTAATTGTGTCAGAAACTAGAACTACCATGTGTGGGTCATTTAAATGCTGAGTTCTTACCAAATCGGTGCTGTACACGTTCAAACAATCTGAAACACCAGTACTTGTCCTTGAATCCCTTAACTATCTGCCTGTGGGTGTAGCCAGGAATGTAAAAGCTTACAAAATTGAAATTTCTTGGAAGAACTTTTTCTTTTCCAGTTGTTCACAATGAAGACGAATGTCATGCTCTTTACCAAATGTTTATTTCAATCAATCAATCAAAATAAATAAATAATCAAAATAAACATGAACCTATCAAAATCACCGGTCAACAGGTGAAATAAGTAGTTGACAATTTTTTTAAATCTACAAACAATATTTTCAGTCATTATGGCCTTGTCAATATCCTGTTTGTTAATTTGACACAGGTTTAAAGATGATTTTACATGTGGTAAATAGGTTTTTGTTTGTCTGCGAGAAAATCTGAAAAAACAGACAAAATTGAACGTTTGTACCCTCATTGGACAGAGGAAACCAGTTCCATAGGGGGAGGGAAGAACATTGGTCTGTTAGAAAATAACACATGCATGGTTAATGGTAACTTTCAAAGTAAGAATTTTAGAAAAAAATGAAAACGTCTGCCATTTCTTAGTAACATGTAAGGGGGCATCTCAGAAGCTATCTGAAATATTACTTTGCCGAATTTTTTTTCAATTTCAACAAGAAAGCTTTTAACTTACATTGTCAGCTGTATTATACATCGTAAATGTGGTAGAATAGAATATGGTAGAATGGTGGTAGAATAGAATATGGTAGAATGGTGGTAGAATATGGTAGAATGGTGGTAGAATATAGAATATGGTAGAATGGTGGTAGAATAGAATATGGTAGAATGGTGGTAGAATATAGAATATGGTAGAATGGTGGTAGAATATAGAATATGGTAGAATGGTGGTAGAATATAGAATACGGTAGAATGGTGGTAGAATAAAATACGGTAGAATTGTGGTAGAATAGAATACGGTAGAATGGTGGTAGAATAGAATACGGTAGAATGGTGGTAGAATAGAATATGGTAGAATGGTGGTAGAATAGAATATGGTAGAATGGTGGTAGAATAGAATATGGTAGAATGGTGGTAGAATAGAATATGGTAGAATGGTGGTAGAATAGAACAAGGTAGAATGTTTATAAACAAATGTTTATAATCACTTAGATATATATATACAGTACATAGTATACTGTTATAAGCTAGTGATTTACCTACAGCTCAACATAACTTAATGAACTTGGCCACAAGTCAACACATTACTACCCAGCTAAAATCTCAATAAATTTAAATATCTCAGACAGAGGATAGGTGAGGAAATGTTTGTACAATTCCAGCCATCCAAGAAAATCAAATTTGAAAACTTTGCACTGGTAATATAACACTACTCCAAGCCAACATTTCTAAGACGGACTTTATTAAATACACTGAACCTGTGTGGGCAGGTCTTATCTATATTTTAACGCTTCCATGTTTATCCATGATCATCCAACCTTGTATCGCTATACATATAGAATTTTTTAAAAATTCCAAACCCTCTACTGAAACATCTGCTCTTTGTTTTCTCAGTCATATGTAAAAGTCAGGAAATGCATGTGTGTATTATTTTGAGCTTTGTAGTAAAGGTTTTTGTCAATAGATATCACAGGTATACAATATGTAATATTGTTTTTCCGTATGTCATGATAATCATGATTTTTAATCATTGTAGGATTAACAAGTAATAGACTTTGATGTAATGAAATGTCACAAAACTCTAGTTTTATCAGTATCTATCAGATTTTGAAAAAATAAATACATTCGTATGCAATGAACTGCAATGTCCCATTGTTTGAAAATTATGGAAACCTCTGTACTTTTTCATTTAAAGTTGCCCCCCCCCCTCTCACTCCCAAGTGTTATTCAGATGTAAATATTTGTGTTAAAGTATGTATACACCCTTTTTGAAGGGAACATTAATAATAAAATATCATTTCTGGGCATAGATACAAGAGCCATTAAAATAACTTCTGTGGTTTGTTCTGGCACTTTGACCACTCGGCCCCCAACTCCTGTGAAACTATGGTACAAAATATATACCGGTACATGTAACTTGAGCTGACAATTACATAATCTTACAAGAATGGAAAAATTATGTAACATCTGATATGAAAGCCTTAAAACAGCTGGTACGGTATTAGTTTTAAGTTACCAGAGCCTTCAGTATATTTGAATATCACTGAGCATACTACTTCAGACCATCCTCGACATCCAGTGGTTACGCAAATATACGCTCACCTACACTCTCTACTGTGACCCATGGAATATGTGATGGTAAAACTGAGGGCTCCGTGTGTGACACTTTGTTGATGAGACAAGACATCAAAAGAATCCCACAGCCACATAACGGTAAAATTTGACAAGCTCTGTAGACCGTAGCAGCTCTTTTAACTTGTAATCTTCATAAGACAGATACATGCCTAGCGATTGGTCAGGGTTTTTTACTGGAGACCAAGCAAACTGCTACCTTTGTGCCTTCTGTATTGTCACGACTTATTCCAGGGGTGTACAGAGCATAGTTCAGCATGACCCCTCTATATCAAGGATGTGGTGAGCGTAACCCCTGGATATCAAGGATAAGGTGAGCGTAACCCCTGGATATCAAGGATGAGGTGAGCGTAACCCCTGGATATCAAGGATGTGGTGAGCGTAAGCCCTGGATTGAGGATGAGGTGAGCGTAAGCCCTGGATTGAGGACGAGGTGAGCGTAACCCCTGGATTGAGGATGAGGTGAGAGTAACCCCTGGATATCGAGAATAAAGTGAGCGTAACCCCTGGATTGAGGATGAGGTGAGCGTAACCCTTGGATTGAAGATGAGGTGAGAGTAACCCCTGGTTTTCAAGGATGAGGTGAGTGTAATCCCTTGATATCCAGGATAAGGTGAGCGTAACCCCTGGATTGAGGATGAGGTGAGCGTAACCCCTGGATTGAGGACGAGGTGAGCGTAACCCCTGGATTGAGGATGAGGTGAGCCTAACCCCTGGATATCGAGGAATAAGTGAGCGTAACCCCTGGATTGAGGATGAGGTGAGCGTAACTCCTGGATTGAGAATAAAATGAGCATAACCCCTGGATTGAGGATGAGGTGAGAGTAACCCCTGGTTGTCAAGGATGAGGTGAGTGTAACCCCTTGATATCCAGGATAAGGTGAGCGTAACCCCTGGATATCAAGGATGACTTAAGACACACTGGCAGTGTTCATCATGTTCACAACATTAAACTCACAAACACCTGAATGTCATTCATAACCTATTCCAATCGTTTAACTTGAAGAGTTCAAATGTGTTTTTAGGGATTTAATGCAAGGAACCAGAGATTTTTACAATATCTCATATTTTCATATTCATTTTTATAAATATTTAAAATGAAAAAAAAAAAAAAGAGATGAATTTGAAATTACTTTACTGTTATCAATATTCCAGAGATGACAATCATAAACATTCACCAAAATTAGGAGAGTGTAGGAGTATGTACAGGTGGCCCCTTTCTAATACCTCCATTTCATAAATTATGAACTTATGTAAACAGTTTGTTATTATTAAATGTTGATGAGATCAATATTTTTGTCCTGTAGTCAATGAAAACATGCAGCGAGTGACATCAACATGACAATAAATGGCATATTGATTTACCAATGACGTCAACATGTTAAAAACGTATGAAAAATTAAAGACAAATATTGACCCATTATACAGCCAAAAGTGACGTCATCAAGTCTATAAATGTTTTCCTTCCTTACATTATTATTTGAACATGTCAGACCTTTACCCGTTATACAGGCCTATTAGTATTGCTGTTAAATGAAAACGCTCCAATGACTCAGAATATTTTGCTTAGAAAATAATACCACACGTTCAACATAGATTGACATTAGCTTAAAGAAAACACCGAACTTTTACATGGCAATTTAAAGGATAATCTTTTATGATCGAGCGATTTGATTCTTTAATCCTCTTTCAACAGTTTTAGTTTGTCTTTTATAGTCATTTAGCCATATATTTTACCAGTTTGTGCTGATAGATATTTTGGCTGCCATCCATTCTTTTCAAAGTCTTCAAATTAAAATGAATTACGTTGTCGGTTTATATTGTGTTCCTATTGAACTCCATATGACCTGAATAGTTACTGAACTAGCACACCTCCGGTACCACGTAAAAACTCTATTCAAAGTCAACAATCAGATATTCACACAATTTAAAGCAATCAACGGCCGTATTGTGCTTTGGGTACAGTTCAACTAAAAAGATCGATGATTTCAACTGTAACTAAAATATCAAACTTTAGATCAGCAATTGTTTTTTTTCTAACAGTACAAAATTTTTAGGATTCCTTTGAGTTAAAGGAGTTCCATTTCTAGTGTTTCGCTGGAAATTTTCAACAGAGAACCTGTTATTTAAACTCATTATGTCGTACAAACATCAATGCCGGACATGCCACCTGAGCCGTGAATTAATTGGGTACGAGTTAAATCTCGCCAGGTACATTTTATACCCTTTAAGTAAACATTTGCCCGCTTGGACCTACTGGTCAATATTAATGTCCACCCTGGCTTTTCAACACTTCTACTGACCATTGTGTTGGTACCACTGACTTCAGTCGTACAGAATGAATTAAGAATTGACTGATCGGCAGTGAACAATTATACATATCTTGTATCCACTGATCGAGGTCACTTCGCATCAATATTTTAACCACTACTATAGCTTGGTACGTCTGAGAAAATCCATGCTTTATGAATTTCCATTCACCAAATCATATATTAGGCTGCTAAACATGCATTGAAGCCACTTACCTAATTATTACGGGAAAAATTCTCTCAGGTATTTCCAGGTAAATCCCTATACACAGGTAGATTCCAATTGTATGACAGGTCGGCAAATATACATCAATCACTGATCTTACAGATGAGAAATTGTTTCAACTGCTTCATAAATGAACGGCTGACAGTTCTCCAGACAGAGAAAGCTGATCAATAATGGTTGGGTAGTCGGGTGGCTATTATTATCCGCCGAGTATACTGGTAGCCGTATAGCTGTCCTCCTGGTCTTGCGAAATGCCAATGTGGACTGAAGCTGTTTGTAGAGCTCTATACAATGGTACGTGTGTGCCTACATGTTTTTTTAAGACCAGTAAGCTGGAACGTGACCAAACTTGTACGGTTCACAAGCAGTATTGGACACAGGAACCATATACCTTTAATTGAAGTACATTGTAGGACCAAGATCTAAGCATATAAGCAGTGCAATTATAGGCTTCGGAGATCTCACCCACTCAATACAGGTATGAATATTCTATGATCTCCACCCGATAATGAACAGACATTTTTCAAAATGGATTTTATGCACCGGCCTTAGCATAAAGAATGATTATGTTTTACTGTGGTAAATTCCAAACAATAGCTACAGGAATTCTTTTTAGATAGGCTTATAAACATTATCTACACATAATGAACTTTTTATACATGTACTCATATCCCATTAATCGAGCTACTGTCTGTAAATAAGGCACAATGTTAACATCGGCTACAATATCCAAACAATCGTAACTGCTACTGTAATGATAATCAGAGTTTTTTATCATGATGACAATGATTTTTCCATTTCACTTTCATTTAGGTCCATTGATAGATAAATGACAGAATGGTTGTCTGGAATTGATGTATTAGACAGATAAAGATGTGAATGAAAGTGTACACAATCTGATACTCCGTTTACAAGGAAACCCAGCTGTATTACATACTTGTATAAATCATTCTCTGAACCAGCCATTCACAGAGGGACTCGAACTCAGCCCTCGGAGCAAATCACCAGCTGGTATCTAGGTTCTTGAAACATTTTGGTACATTTCTTTGGTACATTTCTTTGGTGCATTCTGCATCGTAACAAGGTTTCCACAACTGAATTATTATCCAATGCATTTTTTTTCGATGTCCTCTGACATCATAATCACACATGTCTCGATGCGACACCTACAGGCATTAAAACATATTTTGACCATTCGTAACACTCATGGGTTTATAATTCCAATGTAAAACATCCCCTGGGGACCTAGATGATATCAGAAGTATTTTGGGTGAAGCCTGACTGATTTTTACACCTGTCATAAGCTAGTTATATCAAATGATATGTATAGTATTATTCACATCATATGTAATACCTTTAGAAAAGGACATTTTTCTTGCAGGTCAGTGACAAAACTGGACAGGATTATAATATTTGAGGAAGAATCCAGCTCCATACTGCCATCAACAAAATCATGATAGGGTAAATACAGTGAGGAGGACGATAATTAATATATCTTTCAAAGATGGACAGTTGAATTTGTACATTTTCCTGAATGTTTTCAAACATGTTTTGCACAAATATTGAAGGAACAGAATTAATTTTGTACCAGCTGTATCTTTAACCCATTCACCCCTGAAGTTTCAAAATGAACTATTCCAACAATTGAATCGGAAGAGTTTAAGTATGTCTTCAGGGGTGACTGATTGAGTAGAGAGAATGTTTGCAAATTTTGTCATTTATTCAGCCTTTCTATGAAGACTGAAAATATAGAAAAACTTAAATTACTTGAGAGGCATCAAAACTGTTAGCGTGGTACACTCTATAGTTTTTTTTTACGTATGAACTAGCAATAGAAAAAAATTTCCAAAGTCTATTTTGGAAAACACATAAGCATTCATGTACTGTATTGTGAATATATGTTTGACAAGAAAAAACAATCTGTGGTTATTAATAATGTTAAGCCAAAGTTGTAATCTTAGAACATTATTGCGCTCATTAGACCAGTCAGAGTCTCGTGTGGTTAAAGTACATTTCGTCATAAAATCTAGATAATTAATTAACAACATATTGTAATATGAGCTTGGATCATTCAGTTCTTACCCTAGATCTTGCATATCAATCGGCTCGTTAGAAGCTTGGTCTGGAAATCACAATCTTGTAACTGGATAAAGTCTACAGGTTGATAAAAATCAAGATTACCTTCCTGGAAATAGAAGTGTTCTAATCCTCATATAACTTCCTGGATCGGTGAGCAGAAATTTTATGTAAATACATGTGATTCATTCACCCCTAATGACACATTTCAGGACTGTTCGGAATCAAATATTAGAACCTGTCATTAAGGAATTCACTTTTAACAGGTTTGGTTTACATAGAAAGTTTCTTATATATACAGGTTACTGATTATACAGGTTTTAATTAACACAGAAATTGTATTTGTGTATTCATGGAAATGTGAAAGCAATAATGTCAATAAATTCCTTGAAGGGATCGGGACAATGTGTGATTATCATTTTCCTGAAATTATAACATTAATTATTTATCATCTCATTCATAAATATACTGCTTCAGGTGAAATTACAGTTGATTACATTTTCAATTTAATTTATTATTAATTATCTATTTATACTCATTCAATAGTGCAGAGATACCTTTTCTTTTGTTTCACAAGTTGAATTTCACAGTCCTACTACATATACATGTATATATATGTACATCTAGACTTTTAATAAATGTCTGTTCTTTACCGAGTGTAATTTCATATGAAATAAAAAACTTTTCCAATAAATTCAATATTATATGAACACTGGTGTTAAATTCTCTCTAAAATACCGTAAATATACACCATTCAGGAACACAGCTATATATACATCATTAGCACAGATATATACGTACAGTTATATAGAGGTAATATTACACAACAACTGGTTGTTGGATATGGAATTAATTTCACTTGAGTTATTTAATTTTATTAAAGTTACAAAGACACTTGCTTAAGTTTGTGTTACAAAAGTTACAAAAGACAAGCTTTAGCGAGTGTCTTTGTAACTTTTAAAAAATAATCAACAAGAGTGAAATAAATTCCATATCCAATTATAACCATGAGTCGTGTGACCTGTTTCTACCACAATAACATTAAGACGCAGTGGCAGTGTTTTGTTTGGAGTGAACTGTGAACTACTTGCGCAATAACCCATCATCTCGTATATATTCCTGCCAGGTTGTGACAACGTCAACAATTGATGAAGACGTCAACAATCTGCACGTTGAATTAAACCACGTGATTTCTGATCAAAGTTCAACTTCTCAACCAATCAAAAGCCCGGAAGGTCATATACCACTATCCAAAAGTCAGCACATTTATACAATGATAACACAGGGTATTGTGGTAGAAATATATATATTTACCCCATTAAGAAGCTATATATGCCATTAGCACAGCTATATATACACATATGCCATAACCATAAAGACAAAGGAAATTGTTTCCATCATGTGACCACCGGTGTACTTAGACCAGATTATTTATCAATAAGGCAACAGTAAGACTGGTAATTCTAAATGCTAATGGCAATTTCTTTCATAGGTAATGGTTTATCGCAACTCAAAGCAGGATCGTTTTCAAAATACCTTGTGGGTTTATCAAGAGAAGCTGTCATTTCCAGGATACACTTGTATTGAGTCTACTGTTAGAAACGTCTTTTCAATGGCATACATGTGTGAATTCCCTGGAGATATTTTCCTGTGGCCATTTAATTCTCTATGATTGATTTTTTATTGGCGACCATACAGATAGTATCTTGTGACCCCATGACAGACTAAATTGATTTACACCACAAGCAACCTGACATTTGCTAACAGCCATCAACACCTCCCAATCCCATGGGAGCTTTAAGGCTATTTAATCCCAACATGATTACCAAGAACAAAACATGTTTCTGATTGTTTCAGTTTATCATTAATTCCATATCACCATTGATGCTGTGGTCCCTATATAGTTGAATATGTATCTAGATTTCCAACAATATCTTCATGTTTCTGGAATTTAATTCCAATTTTCCTGCTTGGTTCCTCCAAACTTTCAGAACTTGTACTTTTATCTAGAATTTCACCATTACCCCATTCTTGATATCACAAATCCTGATTATGTTTATATCAGTTTTCAGAAAATGATGCCCGGAATAATTTTTATTTCACAGTTGCCATTGGTCAATTCAAAGGTGATAATAGCCCCATACAAATAGAAAGGTCAAACAATTAATTCAACCCTGAAATGTCATAATGAACTAATCCTGCCATTGAAATGGAAGAGTCTAAATGAGTCCTCAGGGGTGAATGTCACAGAGTTAATATCTAAAAATATGGACTCCATGTAAGTTCATATCTTTTTTAACATACCAGGTACTAAAACTTCTTTTCCGCAATGTACATACTGAATGTTAAACCAATAAGCGCATCTGTCCTTCACCTTTTTCAGGGAAAGAGGATGGGCAGAGCTTATCAAAAGCTATAGAAAAAGTTTCTCAACTGTCTGATCTATTGCAATCATTAGATGCAATTCTCAATTATATCATAGAAGAAAGAATTAATGGTCCTTCGTATACCCTATATCATACTATCATCGTATACATGTATTGTACCTTATATCGTACAATCATCGTTTACATGTATTGTACCTTATATCGTACAATCATCGTTTACATGTACCCTATATTGTACAATTATCGTATACATGTACCCTATATCGTACAATCATTGTATACATGTACCCTATATCATACTATCATCGTATACATGTATTGTACCTTATATCGTACAATCATCGTTTACATGTACCCTTTATCGTACAATCATCGTATACATGTACCCTATATCATACAATCATCATATACATGTACCCTATATCATACAATCATCGTATACATGTACCCTTTATTGTACAATCATCATATACATGTACCCTATATTGTACAATCATCGTATACATGTACCCTATATTGTACAATCATCATATACATGTACCCTATATCATACTATCATCGTATACATGTATTGTACCTTATATTGTACAATCATCGTTTACATGTACCCTATATTGTACAATTATCATATACATGTACCCTATATCGTAAAATCATCATATACATGTACCCTATATTGTACAATCATCATATACATGTACCCTATATTGTACAATCATCGTTTACATGTACCCTATATCGTACAATCATCATATACATGTACCCTATATCGTACAATCATCGTATACATGTACCCTTTATCGTACAATCATCGTATACATGTACCCTATATCATACAATCATCATATACATGTACCTATGGTACAATCATCATATACATGTACCCTATATCGTACAATCATCATATACATGTACCCTATATCGTACAATCATCATATACATGTACCCTATATCGTACAATCATCGTATACATGTACCCTATATCGTACAATCATCGTATACATGTACCCTATATCGTACAATCATCATATACATGTACCCTATATCATACAATCATTGTATACATGTACCCTATATTGTACAATCATCGTATAAATGTACCCTATATCGTACAATCATTGTATACATGTACCCTATATCGTACAATCATCATATACATGTACCCTATATCGTACAATCATCGTATACATGTACCCTATATCGTACACTCATCATATACATGTACCTATGGTACAATCATCATATACATGTACCCTATATCGTATTATCATCATATACATGTACCCTATATCGTACAATCATTGTATACATGTACCCTATATCGTACAATCATCGTATACATGTACCTATGGTACAATCATCATAAACATGTACCCTATATCATACAATCATCATATACATGTACCCTATATCGTACAATCATCATATACATGTACCCTATATCGTACAATCATTGTATACATGTACCCTATATCGTACACTCATCATATACATGTACCCTATATCGTACAATCATCATATACATGTACCCTATATCGTATTATCATCATATACATGTACCCTATATCGTACAATCATTGTATACATGTACCCTATATCGTACAATCATCATATACATGTACCCTATATCGTACAATCATCATATACATGTACCCTATATCGTACAATCATCATATACATGTACCCTATATCATACAATCATTGTATACATGTACCCTATATTGTACAATCATCATATACATGTACCCTATATCGTACAATCATCATATACATGTACCCTATATCATACAATCATCATATACATGTACCTATGGTACAATCATCATATACATGTACCCTATATCGTACAATCATCATATACATGTACCCTATATCGTACAATCATCATATACATGTACCCTATATCGTACAATCATCGTATACATGTACCCTATATCATACAATCATTGTATACATGTACCCTATATCGTACAATCATCATATACATGTACCCTATATCATACAATCATTGTATACATGTACCCTATATTGTACAATCATCGTATAAATGTACCCTATATCGTACAATCATTGTATACATGTACCCTATATCGTACAAACATCATATACATGTACCCTATATCGTACAATCATCGTATACATGTACCCTATATCGTACACTCATCATATACATGTACCTATGGTACAATCATCATATACATGTACCCTATATCGTATTATCATCATATACATGTACCCTATATCGTACAATCATTGTATACATGTACCCTATATCGTACAATCATCGTATACATGTACCTATGGTACAATCATCATAAACATGTACCCTATATCATACAATCATCATAAACATGTACCCTATATCGTACAATCATCATATACATGTACCCTATATCGTACACTCATCGTATACATGTACCCTATATCGTACACTCATCATATACATGTACCCTATATCGTACAATCATCATATACATGTACCCTATATCGTATTATCATCATATACATGTACCCTATATCGTACAATCATTGTATACATGTACCCTATATCGTACAATCATCGTATACATGTACCCTATATCGTACAATCATCATATACATGTACCCTATATCGTACAATCATCATATACATGTACCCTATATCATACAATCATTGTATACATGTACCCTATATTGTACAATCATCATATACATGTACCCTATATCGTATAATCATCATATACATGTACCCTATATCGTATAATCATCATATACATGTACCCTATATCGTACAATCATCATATACATGTACCCTATATCGTACAATCATCATATACATGTACCCTATATTGTACAATCATCATATACATGTACCCTATATCGTACAATCATCATATACATGTACCCTATATCGTACAATCATCATATACATGTACCCTATATCGTACACTCATCATATACATGTACCCTATATCGTACAATCATCATATATGGTATATATAAAATCATCATGTACCCTATAATCTTACAAACCTGCTGATTGCCAGACACCTGACAGCTTATATGTGTATATAAATATTTATAAATTACTTGACCCAGTCACTTCCCTCCCAGCTTCCTTTAGCTGGTCACCTTGAAGTGATTGATGTATCTATTAGGTATATATATGTAAGTACACGTCTATTAGGTGGAAGAAAAATTGGGAACAATCATGTCCCTATTAAGGAACATATATAATATACACATAAGTTCAGTGTGTAAGGTATGATCAGTTTTCTGGAGAAGTGTTGATGATACTACCATAACGTTTCTGGACAAGGTTGTTATCTTCCTTTAAACGAAAGGATTTCAAGAAATTTTGATACAGATTAATGTTAAAAATCATAAGAATGTAAGACTATAAATACAAGTTTTACATCAAAAACATTGAACACTTTAAATCTTTTAATGGAGAACCGATTATATCGATAATGAATTTTGCAAACGATAATCAAAATTGGAAAGGACAAAGAGATAGATTTTCAATTATAAATATAATTGACCATCAGTCCATCACTAATAATAAATATTAAGTTACTTAATTATTATTTATGAAGAATGTACAGTAAGCAATTAACAGCCCAACATGTCAGCGTTTTTCCTGTATTTCCAAACAGACCCTATAAATTTGACGAACTACAAGTACACTAAATCGTGTTAGTAAATCAAAGATACAATCGAACGTTGACTGAATTCAAACTTTACCTATAGTTCTCAACAAAAGGCCTTTTACAAAACAGCATCTAACTCATCCACCCCAAAGACACATTTGAACTCTTCCACTCAGAGTTTGGAATAGTCCATTATGAAATTTCAGGGGTGAATGAGTTAACATGGATCTCAGATCACGAAGTCTTTATTAAGTAAAGGTCAAAATCTGGGTTATTTACCTAACAATTCACTGTGGTCTCATATATATCTCACAAATAACCGCACTAGCACTCTAAAAGAATCACGACCATTTTGCCTGTAACAATATTTGTTTGACGGCCCTAGGATGAACAATCTCGTCGTTGATTAAACTTATAAGTACTGTCTTACTTATCAAGTAGACAACTAATCTGATAAGTCAACACTTAGCCGGTAAAACAGCATTTAAATCATTCACCCCTGAAGTTACATAATGAACTATTCCAACCTTTAATTTGGAAGAGTTTAAATGTGCCTTCAGGGGTGAATGAAATCAATGAATTACATGTATATCCAAGATAAAATTCTGGGTACATATATAGTGATATATAAATATGATATTTGAATTGATATTTAAAGCATTTATTCAATATCAAATTCAAAATTAAAGGGTAGTTTGGGTATAAATAGAAGATTTCCTATAAATAAGATATATACATGTGTTTGCTTAAACAGATACTAGGGCCTAGGGGTATAAATAAACAGAATATTTATTATGAAAAGAATGTTTGGTATCATTAACAGATTATTTATAATAATAATAAGCAATGGGTTGAGAAACACAGCGCCTGAAGAGTCGAGGTCCTTTAGGGTACGTACGCACTAACGTACAGTGCTGTGGTCCGGTGGTAGGACACCAGGCTCATCATCAAAGGGTTATAATTCGAGTTCAAGCCACGGCACTTGTGTTGTATCCTTGAGCAAGACACTTTACTCCACTTGTTCCAGTCTACTCAGCTGTAAATGAGTATGTGTTTGGGAAGTGCTAGAAATTGTAGAATACTAGCTGTGAGTGCTGAAATGACAACACAGCACTCCCCTGGGAGTTGAGAAGGATATTGGCTCGTTGCTAAGCTCCTATAATCACAGATAATAGTTTGTGAATCATTTTGAGATGACCTATAGGTTGTGATAAAGCAGTACATCACCTCGAAATATTAATTATCCTATATACCCTCCACGATTCATGTTGAGGATATAAATATGGTAGAACAATGCACTCAAGTTATAACATTCCCATCGACACAGCATGATGTCCAGATGTGTGAACCAGGATGGACGGTAATATGGGCTATTATTAATTACTATTGATGACAATGGACTTGAGTAAAACTAATGATGGACAATTTTCGAGCTGTTAGACCACCAATGGTGTGAGAAGGTGTGAACTTTGTGAAACGGTGAGAGAAAATTCAAGACCGTGTGAGATGGACTATGAGACCATAGGTGGCAAGTTGAGAAATCATTAAACAGAGACAGCCCCTGGAGGAAAGGGTCCTAACAAGTAACACATAGGAAAATGAATTTATTTGAATAAATTATGGAACATTGGGCATTTAGTGTCCATACAAGCATTAAACAGTTAACTATCAGTATTCAACAATGACATATATATGTATATAACTAATACTATTTGCAATGCTAACATAGTTTCGCATCTCATATACATACATTTTTTTGGCGCTGGAAACACCATTCAAAAGATGTTTTATCCCATTGCTGAAATCATTAAAGCTACATAATCCATCAGATTTATTCTAAACTTATCCCAATCCTTTATTATTTGGGTGTGTTACCTGTATCCTGAGATAAGCCTACCCAGATTTTACTGCCGATACTAGCTATTTCATCAACTTCTTGTATCTAAGATTAACTTATGAACCTGGAAAAGTTCAGAGCAACTCAATAAAATGTGATTCCTTCCTGTTCTGGGAGTCTGACCTTATTGTTGACAACCTAATAGCCGCTGAAATATTTGGAAATGCTTTATAAAATTTGAAATTAAGCATTTGATAAATTCACAAAAACTAAACAAGAGGCCCAATCTGCCTATATATATTTTAGTTGTTTATGATATTAACATATTTGATCCCTGTGACCTTCAGAGTAGGTACAGTCAAACCTTGATTAATCGAACTTCGATGATTCGAATTTCTCGATGTGTCGAACTTTTGGCAAAGTCCTGATTTTTTTCATTATATAACACTACTTATTTTACTATTCATGAATCGAACTTCTATGAATCGAATTTTTCGCTGTATCGAAGTTTTAATCTGACCCGTTCGTTATGAAAACATTGAAAATTACTACTAATAAATCGAAGTGAAAATTTTACCTGTACGAGCGCAATAAATTGCCCCGCGGTCATTTTCACACATCCACGGTCGCGTGTGTCGATATCCCGAGAACAGTAGTGGCGACTGGCGACCATGTTTACACAACTAAGAGTTTATAATTCACAGGTAATAAACTGACACTGATAACTGGTAACCTCTCCATTGTTTTCTTAAATACAACAGTGTGAAGTGCATATGACGAAAGGTGATAGTCAATTACTGTTGATCTTCGCCGCCGTCGATTTATCTGAACATTCCGTAAGATACATTGACCGGAAGTAAATTTCTATTGTAAACAGGCCTTGTCGAGATCAATGTCAAAGAAATGGTACGTACTTCTATCATATTTTAGTGTATTGTTATTTTTACCTGTGTGAATTTTGATAAAATGTTAACTGTATATAATTAGTTTTTTATTTTCATTCAAATCATCAAAACAAGCGACGAATGAGAATCATTCTCGGCAACATCACGCACAAGATTTACCATATCGGAATATCAACACAGGCTTCGAAAATTAAGTCGACAAACAAAAAATATTAATCTGACAAAATTATCACGTTACAAAAATTGTATTTTAATACAGTATTCTTCAAAAATGTGAATCTACAATTTCTAAGCCTGTGTTAGGTTACACTAGCACCGCATTGGTTCTTCTTATGTACAGTACATTATATATATACAGTGCATGTCGGTGCTCGATGTTCGATGTTCAATATTCATGAGTCGAAGTCCCGATGTATCGAAGTTTTCACGACGGTCCCGCAAAGTTCGAAACATCGAAGTTTGACTGTATATGTAAAGGTCATTCATTTTAACAAATTCAGTATAGCGCTTCATTTAAGCATGCTATAGGTTAAATATCAGTACCTCTGCATTTCGGTTATTGAGAAGAAGTTTCTTGAAGATATTATAACATTTTACCCCTGTGACCTTGAAATTGGGTCAAGGTCATTCATTCGAACAAAGTTTGTAGCCCTTCATCCCAGCATGCTACAGACCAAATAATAGTGGCCTGGGCCCTAAGGTTACGGAGAAGAAGTTGCTTGAAGACTTTGATAACATTTGACCCCTGTGACCTTGAAAGTGTGTCAAGGTCATTCATTTGAACAAACTTGGTATTTCTTCATCCCAGCTTGCTACAGGTCAAATATTAGTTCCCTGTGCCTTTTGTTTATTGAGAACATATTTCTTGAAGATTTTAACATACAGTATTTGACCCTTGTGACCTTGAAAGTGAATAAACGTGGCAGACCTTCATTCTAGCATGGTACACGGATAAAATCAGCACCATGGGCCTTTCGGTTATTGAGAAGGAATTGCTTAAAAAGGGAAGTTTAAGCACGGCGTACGACGATAGACAGTGCAGGATGACTATAGGTCATCCTATAAATAAAATAATCTCCCCACCGACCTACCCCATTTTTTTCAGGAATGTGTCCTAAACCAAACATATGTTTGGCCTTACAATAACATATCTTCTTCACAATATCTTCAGCTTCATAAAAAAAAGCTATTTCCATTAAAATAAATAATATCAAAGAGACACTGCATTTATATTTAAATTTATTTCAATCCCCTTTGTTTGCTTGGATACTAAGATACTTTTCATGGGAAGAAACCATGTTCAGGAAAGTGACATCATACTTCTTAATTAGAAATCAAATCAAATAGACTTGGTAAAATGAGAGATGTCCTACCAACCATCATCAGAAACCAACGTGATACAGCTCTTACATTTGTGTCCCATGGGCTAGAACAGACAGAGAATGTTGTTCTCCAGAATAGAATTCTATTCAGAGAATTTGACCAATCAGAATGTCTGTGTCTCGTGGGACATGATTTGATCATTTTACCTTGGTATATTTCTGTATAGGTATGACGTTTATATCAATGTCTGATAGGACTTATATTGTTCCTTATGTTATTCAAACCCTGCACAAATGTTTTCTTTGCAAGTGTCCTCTGTCATTTTGGTTTGTATTGTACAGCTAGCTACAAACAGGATATCCCAGTTGTATCTATGTAGCCACGGATGAAAGAGGCGATATGATTGGCTACTATTTTTAGTGCAAAACTGAGATTCTGTGCCTTTTCTATCCCACAGGACACAAACATAAGAGCAATGTCATGGGGATTTCTTGGGAGTACACAGCACAGCACCTGACTACCCATTTAAAGTTCTATTGTAGATTTCTAATTTGATCATGACTAGATATCTGTTTTACTTAAGTGGGAAGTTTTAATTCTGTCCAGTGTCCATGCAAGCACCTGGCTGCTAACTTGACAACTCATGCAGTATTAATTAATTTACCATCAATTTCTGAGCTCCATAAATGTGGAATAATTGAAATACTGTACGTCACAAATTACAGACAACTTTAATCCAATCAAGTTACTGTATAAAATGCGTA
Source organism: Mimachlamys varia (assembly GCA_947623455.1). Taxonomy (NCBI): domain Eukaryota; kingdom Metazoa; phylum Mollusca; class Bivalvia; order Pectinida; family Pectinidae; genus Mimachlamys; species Mimachlamys varia. The sequence continues at coordinate 46,336,411 of OX392535.1, forward strand.
TAACGACTTACTACAAATAAACTAAAATCTTCCCTCCTTTTTTTCTGTGTGTTCATTCATCCATGAAGATTCAGAAACGAAACTTCAAAATGAGGTTAATTATTGCAAACTCACTGCTTGCTCATGATCATTAATCCTCGAGCCTGAAGCCACAAGAATTTGAAACAGGTGATCTTTGTAAATGCTGAGAAGACAGTTTATCAACTACAAAGCTATTTGGTGTGCATCAGTGTTAATAAAGGCCCGTATCACTTTGACGTGTGTAAATGTTCCAATTTCAATGTAACAAAAATGTATTATTTCCTTATTTAATTTATAGTCCTTTCATGTGCATAGTTCTAGAATAGTTCAGAACATGTTCTGATTTCATATAGCATGATTCTAACAACTTATTTATCGTTGCTGATGTCAGTAACACACCAAAACACACACAGTTCTATCAGTTGTAGCCTAGGCATTTACACTCATGATGACATATTCTAGAACATATTCTATCATGGATTGTCTCCCTTAGATTCATGACCCAATTAAGAAATATATCAAAACCATCAGATTAAGATCTATGGCGAAATCAACGGTACAAATATCACTTTCAGTGATTCACTGTATATCTATGTAGTCAATCAAACATGATCCGCACAGCCGGCGGCATGACTGACCGATCATACGTGACGAAACATGTATCGTCATACGGTCATGAGCGAGTTACGTTACGTGACATGTCCAACTCGTGATCATTACCTTTCAGGCTTCCACATCGTGTAAGCTTGTTAGTTATTAGAAAACTTCATATATTGAAAAATAACATAAAATAGAGAAAGGTTCTTACCTTTATGCTGGTCAGATATCAAAATTGAAACAAATCAATCGATAGTTTTATCACCAGATTTTTGTCGAACCACAAACATCCGTCCACGCTTATTATTTACAATGACAACACTGATTGCGGGCTGAATGGGCGGCTCAATTGTGATTGGCTGATGTTTAATCTACCTGTAATCTCGTTTTCGACTTAACGTACCATGCTACTTTCGCTTTGATCACTCAGATTATTTCAGGTTTTCATAAGATACCCACTGAAGTTGTAAAATCAGTTTGATTTTAACACACAATTAAGTGTTTTATTTTATAAATATAATGACTTTATAGGGTCTAGGCGAAACAGGTTTAGATATAGCGAAATAAACGGAAGACATAGTGACCCTCTGAAAACACTGTCATCTGCATCGAATTAGCTATTTGAGAAGTATACATGTGTTTGGACAATGAATAAATAAGTCAGTCAAAGTGTCTTTATGAAGACCAATTATTGGAAATTTGAAAACCTCCTAACGTTTGCCGGTTAGAAATAAGTCGAGCGATCGAGAAGTTATGTCGAGCGATCGACATACATGTAATTAAGGTAAAAAAATCATATACATGTTCTAATGTACCACCGTGGTATTAATGCAAATTTATCAAACTGCAATTCATTAAAGACACATGACTTTTACTCCTAATACATCACACTTGATTTTATGTGATGTAGATAATTTTTGCTCTGTATATTTTTTATTAAGTAAAGACAGTAAATACAAATTGAATTTGATGACGTGAAACTTGGTTAGGGATTGCAGAAAATGACGGAAATCCTATCAAATTTAGGCTGGATAAGGAATTATCTCCTTGGTATAATCTACTATGGACGTTCAGTTGGGGTCAGGAATTAGGACAAATGTCGGGAATATCCTAGAACTGACAGGGGATGTATTAGAGGTACTTAGAACTGACCGGTGTCTGCATCAGATATAATCCTTGTTGACCGTTGTACGTACAGGGGAAGATTATGGATATTGACCGAGAGATAGACATTGTAAGATTGTGTGTGTATGGTAAGTACAGTCTATTTTTCTAAGAAGATTACATGTCGTATTAAGCAAAAGCTTGAAATGAATACAAACATTAACCATTGCATGGTATATTGCCTCTCAAATCCTACATGAAGCGCTTATTTGCCTTTGTCCAGTTGGCATTCATATTGCATATGAATGCCAACTAAATGCAGTTCGATGCTTAATGACGAGCAGTTTCAAAGACAAAAAGTTAGTATTCATTTACTCGTCAAAATGTGATCTTGTGTGAACTTCGTTTTCAGTGACGCAATTTATACCCGTTATAAAATGTTTTCTGTACGAAAACTTTTATTTCTCTAATTATAATGACAACAAGCGCATTTATAAGACACTTGTTTGTAATGACAATTCCCTTCAAACATGTTGGTTTCATTGTCGGATTTAAATGGCTGCATGGTTGGCTGAAACAACATAAAAGTATGGAACGCCAAATTAACATATACTCAATTAATTGCGTCTATTTTCAAATAATTGAAGATTGGTACAATTCAATTGAAGATAGGTCAAATTATTTGTACCTGTCTTTGATTATTTCAAGATAGGTACAATTAAAATGAACTTATCTTAAATTGAATTTAATCTATCTTTTATGAAATTGTACTTATCTTCAATTTAATAGAACCTATCTTCAATTGAAGTGTACCTATCTTCATTTATTTGAAAATAGGTGCAATTAATTGAGTATATGTTAATTTGGCGTTCCATATAAAAGGGTGTGGTTTTAATAACATCTATATAATTATCTAAAATTTAAAAAAATGGTCTAATAAGTAATATTGACGTCCGCTACTATGAGTCTATGTACTGGATTCAAACAGACAAATGTTCGTTGGACGCGTATTACTAGAATAGATACGACGAGTGTTCGAAAACATAAGATTTCAATGAAACCCACTAACCGGTTCCCTTGCAATTTAGAGTGCTTTCAGGTATAGTCATATACATTTCGTTGAAGATTGTTAAAAAACGAAAAGAAAATGTCGTTGAAATCAGGGGATATATATAAACGGCCACGGTAAGTTGGGATTGAGCGACAAAAACATGTATTGTTTATGGGGTTACACGAATGTCATACTCCACAGTTTATAGATTGTTTACTAAAACATAATTCTGGTTACGAATCAGTCAAGTATGTCCTTACTCATGATCAGGAAGACCTAGGTCTGCGGTTACCACCAAATTGAGCGTCAATAAAATCAAGTCAATCAATGAGAAAGGTGCGCGCTCTACGGTCAGTAACTAGCACGAATGAAAACTTGGGTTAGCACCTGTTCACTTCATTCTGAAGAAATGCTCAAGGTAAGGAAAATATTGCAAATTGCTTTTCCAAAAGGTAAGGGTGTGTCTGGAAGCTTCTATAAAAATCCATGTAGTTTCGGAAAAAATGCGAACAAAAAGGCGGGGGGGGGGGGGGGGGGAGAATCGTCCTAAAACAGGTCCCCAGCATGTCCAATTGTTACATGACAATGGCCCAGCCCACAAATCACCAACTGTACATGTAGTCCAGTAGTTTTTAAGTCGGAAGAGGTCAATGTACAATGTAATACCACACCCTCCCTTGCCCCGTGTAATTTTTTGCTCTTTCCGAAATTAGAAAAAGCACCTATCTGGTAGGAGATATAGGTCCAGAAGTGAGTTGGAAACTGCAGTTAACCAGTTTCTGACCAGTGTACCAAAATATGAGTATGAGCATTTTTTTTCAAAACGTGGATTCAAAGATTGAAACGATGTGTCTTTTGAAGGTAACTAGACAAAATACTTTCAGTTCTTGATAAGCATTTCTGAGAAAACAGGTCATTTGCAAAAGTTTTCGAAAAATCCTTGTATATGATGGTTGAAGTAAAAGCGACAGCACGGACAAATAAATTGTCAAACTTTCAAGGTTATCCGCCCTTTTATCAAGACACATAAACAACACGTTGCATCGCACACGGAATATACATAAAGATATATATGTTGCTGATTTCGTGCACCTTAATGCCACGGTTTTCGTCCCTGCAATGCGCCGTGGCAAGGCGTGTCATTTCGGTGGTACGTACGTATTGAAGCCGTTTAGCGGACAGTTTACGCACAAGTTGCGAACTTTCTACGAAAAAATGAGCCCAATTTTAGTTAATGCCTCTTACCAGTCGACAAACAAATTGTGTACAGAAGCTATGAATTTGGTTTTGTATTCACACTTTTGTTTCTATCCTGCAGTTAACATCAGACAAAGCAGGGACCAGTGGCAAGAAGAAAAGATGTCTGTCCTATTTAGTTACAACACGAGATCAAGGTCAGCCACCATCAGGGGCCGATATTACATGCCTAATTTTGACATGTCAGAGAGGAGTAAGTTGAGCAAACCAAGTATGCTGCCTCCCATTCCGTGCTGTAAAGACAGACGGAAAAGGACAAACAAGCTCGTGGTTGGAGTCTTGCCGATAACGGTTCTAGAAGAACGGTTTTAGGACGTGGCTGATGTGGCGAACCCCTCAAACACAAGTTTCGTTCTCTTTTGAGATCACAGGCATCGACTTCTTCTCTCTCGTGGATCACTTGGAATTCATCTTTCGCCGTTTAAAACTGTCACGCGACAAAAACAAAACAGCGATTTTTGTTTTTATATCTAGCGTCCTAGAAACAGCTAAGGGTCAATGAAGGACGGGCCTGCATGTGTATGCTGGTTCACCGACTCCTAGTACCCCAACATACACTACCAGACTACAACTCTGGATGCATATGAGATATATCTTTACCGCCAGATGTTGTCATGCGTACGCTCTTCCTAAGTTTGAAAGTACAAGTGTACCCAATCTAGTTCTTTATTTAATCTAGCTTGGGTCAATATTTAAATCAATAAGGGGAAACTGTTTTAAGCGCCACAGAAAATCTGTTGCCGTAATGTTCCCAGTTAAATTGCTATTTAATGTTGATGCCAGGCATGGTATAGTGTTGGGAAGACGAGGAAGGTAGCAATGAGAGGCCCCACAGGGAACAAGCACCTTACTGACTGTTGTTCAGGCGGATTTGGATGAAAGGATTTACAATGAATAGAACTTTGCTGTCGACTATTCAGGAAAACTATTGGCTAGCTGATTATTTCCCCCTCTTTATTAGTAACTAGATGGAACTATTGGCTAGCTGATTCTTTGGTAACTAGGGGAAAACTATTTGAAAGCCGATTCGTTTTGCCACCTGTATTGGTAACTAGGGGGAAACTATTGGCTAGCCAATTCTTTTTGGTCTCTGAATTGGTAATTAGGGAGAAAATATTGGCTGGCCGATTCTTTTCCCCTATAGTAGCTAGGGGGAACTATTTGCTAGTCGATCCTTTTCTCCGACAGTAACCAGGGAAAACTATTGGCTAGCCGATTCTTTTTCCCTACAGTAACTAGAGAGAAACTTTTGGCTAGCCGATTCTTTTTCCACAAGTAACTAGGGAGAAACTATTGGCTAGCCAATTCTTTTCCCCTACAGTAACTAAGGAGAAACTATTGGCTAGCCAATTCGTTACTCCTACAGCAACTAGAGAGAAACTATTGGTTAGCCGATTCTTTTCCCCTACAGTAACTAGGGAGAAACTATTGGCTAGCCGATTCTTTTCCCTTACAGTAACTAGGGAGAAACTATTGGCTAGACAATTCTTTTCTCCTACAGTAACTAGGGAGAAACTATTGGTTAGCCGATTCTGTTCCCTTACAGTAACTAGGGAGAAACTATTGGCTATCTGATTCTTTTCCCCTACAGTAACTAGGGAGAAACTATTGGTTAGCCGATTCTGTTCCCTTACAATAACTAGGGAGAATCTATTGGCAAGCCTATTCTTTACTCCTACAGTAACCAGGGAAACTATTGGCTAGCCAATTCTTTTCCCCTACAGTAACTAGGGAGAATCTATTGGCTAGCTTATTCGTTTTCCCTTCTGTATTGGTTACTAGGAGGAAATTATTGGCTAGCGGATTCGTTTTGCCAATCTGTATTGGAAACTAATATCCTGGGAAAGACCATAATGTATAAGATCTTTTCTAATGAGTTGATGCAAAAGCAACAGGAATACATTTTTATTTTGTGAACAAGAATTCCACGGAAGTGGATGTGTCGCCTGCGCTGCAAGTTGGGAGATAAGTTTTTAGGAGCTAGCTATGGATATGCATTGTATCTGTTCCAAGTGGAATTTTTATGGTTATCCAAATTGATTCCTATACAATGAATTATTTTGTTGATTATAATACATGTGTGTAATGACACTGGCTTTGACCTTTGTCCCTGAAAAGCAATCCCATGGAAACACTTTTGGTAATGAAGCATTGTAAGAAGTTTGAGTTTAATTGGCACAAGAAAACTAAATTATAGAAAGGAAACATATTTTCTATTTATAGAAACAGTGACCTTGACCTTTGACCTTGCCTGTGAAAACCAATCGCAAGCAAGCACTTTTAGTAAAGAAGCACTGTATGAAGTTTGAGTTTGATTGGCCCAGGAAACTCAAGTTATCGCTCGGAAACCGATTTTCTATTTATAGCAACAGTGACCTTCACCTTTGACCATCAACCCTCAAAACCAATCCCAAGCAAGCACTTTTGGTAAGGAAGCACTGTATGAAGTTTGAGTTTTATTGGCCCGAGGAAACTCAAGTTATCTCACGGAAACAGGATTTCTATTTATAGCAAGTGACCTTGAGCTTTGACCTTCGACCCTGAAAAGCAATCCCAAGCGAGCACTTTTGGTAAGGAAGCACTGTATGAAGTTTGAGTTTGATTGGCACAAGGAAACTCAAGTTGTCGCAAGGAAACATAATTTCTATTTATTGCAACAGTGACCTTGACCTTTGAACGTGAATAGCAATCCCAAGCGAGCACTTTTTGTAAGGAAATACTCTATGAAGTTTGAGTTTGATTGGCCCCAGGAAACTGAAGTTATCGCACAGAAGCATCATTTCTATTTATAGCAACAGTGACCTTGACCCTTGACCCTGTAAAGCAATCCCAAGCGAGCACTTTTGTTTAGGAAGCAGTGTATGAAGTTTGAGTTTGATTGGCCCAAGGAAACTCAAGTAATTGCACGGAAACTGTTGGTGCAGACGCCGTCGACGACACCGACATAGTGATCCCTATATGTCGCCTTTTCCGGCGACACAATATAATGTTGATGACACAATATCTCTTACTAAACAAGAGATAAAAGATTTGGAGGAATCTTGGCACCCACCATTGATGATTTTCATTTGTTCTTAAAATGTTGAACCTGTTCTTTTCATCTGTTGGGTTATATTTCTATAGTTCAGGCAAAATCCATGATGGCAGCATGTCCGCCATATTGTTTTTCAGATCAGCTCAATGCACAATAAGGACCAAGGGGAAGCTGCATATGGAATTTGAGAGGGAACCATCCAGTACTTCTTAAGAAATAGCGATCACAAACTATCAATGCAAAATCAAAAGATGTCTGCCCATCAGCCATAGTTTTTTTCGGATCAGCTCAAACTGGACAATGCACAACTAGGGACCAAGGGGAACCTGCATATGAAATTGGAGAAGGATCCATCAAGTACTTCTAAAAAAATATCGATCACAAACTATTATATATAAATGCAAAATCCAAGATGGCCTCCTGTCGACCATATTTTTTTTCAGATCAGCTCAAAAACAGATCCATGCACTAAGTACCAAGGGGAAGCTGTGTATGAAATTTTAGAAAGATCCATCCTGTACTTTTTTCAAGAAACAATGCTCACAATAATTGTTTAAGGATTGATTGACGACGGACGCAGGGTGATTTGAATAGCCCACCATCTGATGATGATGACTATAAACCAAATCAAACTCAACTTCACTTAAAGACTGCCTTTATTAACACAAATTCACATCAGATTTTTTATATCAATATTGTGGATCTTGCAATAAAATATTTATCTTGAGCATGGAATTTTTAAATCATCATGATCATTTTCATGTATAGCTATTTATAATTAACAAGTTTATTTGTACTGTCTGTCGCACGCACACAATCTAGCCATTTTTGTTTTGCAAAAAGTGATTCGTGCAGCATGTGTACATTCATTTTCAATGGATAACAGTAAATGCACATCAAACGTCACAGTAACCGGTGCCTCCAGTAATGAAATAATCAATATATTGCACACAACACATACTAAACGGCTATGTCCCAGCAATTGTCATTAACTGGATCAGCTCCTGTATGACCACAGGTATCAATATTGTTTAACGATTCAATAAACTTTTTGAAATTAAATAAATATTTTCAGAAACAGAAATACAGAATATGGTTTGAATTGACAATTTTTTTTTTTACTGTTACATACATTTCTAGTCTATAGATCAGCTTGATAAGAGATAACCCTATTACCGTATTTACCCAGAATTAAGACCTGGCAGAGGCTCACACAGATATAATCCCCATCCCCATAAAGTGGTCAAGTGTGACCTTTGACCTTTATCCTTGACCAATGACCACCAAAATCTTATCATGTGTAGAACTTTGAAAGCATGATGGTATAGGGTGAATATAAACCAAATCTGTCCAGTAGTTGATGACATTTCTTGTACACAAGCTTTGATTCCCAAAGTGGTCATTGTGACCCTCAATGTTGAGTGATGACCATCAAAATCTAATGAGGAGTAGAACTGGATATTGTGATGGTATGGTGTGAATATGAACCAAATATGTCCAGGAGATGATGAGACATCTTTTACACGAGCTATTTATTCCCAAAGTGGTCAACGGTGACCTTTGACCTTTAACGTTGACTGATGACCACTAAAATCTAATCAGGTGTAGAACTTGATATTGTGATGGTATGGTGTGAATATGAATCAAATATGTATCCAGGGGTTCATTAGATATCTTGTACACCAGGTCTGGACGCACGCACACACAAAGTGATTACTATATACCACCCTTATCTATGTGTGTGTGTGTGTGTGTGGGTGTGGGGGGGGGGGGGGGGGGGGGAAATGATTATCCAGTAACTTTAAAATGAAACAATAGATTTTAGTTAGGTACAACTTTGCTGATAATACCAATCAATGAGTGCCATTTTACAGGCGAAGTTGTGAGATTTCACCTTCTATATTGACAGAATTATTAAAGATTGAAAAAATATTGTTGAAATAGTGATTAAGCTATATTATCTTTTGAACAGTTGGGCCATGGTACATATATCAATCTCATCGTTTTTACTCTATCAATATAACCATATCTCCTAACTGAAAACGGGAGGTTATGTGTTGCCCTCTGCATGTTATTGTAGGGTAATTAAATAGGAAATCATTTTATCTTTTCAAATCTGTCCTCATTCAGGTACAGTGTTACCAATGCTGGAAGATAATGAACTAGTGGATTTCAATTAGCAGGAGAACACTGTGTTTGATTTCAGTTCATTCAGGTATTATAAGATTTGACAGATTTAATGTCAATTGTTCTTGGGGAAAGTTAAGTAAGATATTCTGTTTAATAAAGAATGTCATGGGCAAAAACAAGGTGTTTGATTTCATCATTTGTTAGAAATAAAGAACCACTTGTGAAAGCGTCTTTACAATTTATCACTAGCACATACAGTAAATTCACATCTGTTTAAAAGTATCAACACAGTTAATGTGATTTTCATCAGAAATAAAATTATTTGGAATTATGCCTACAGTGAATTAGTTTCTATATGTTTCCTTATCATTTTATACTTTATAGCACCTGTATGATAATTACCTGGGTACTTGATGTGTAAGGCCCTCTGTAACTAGAGCGGTTTTATGTTTACCGGATGATTTACCAGGTATACAAGAAAACTTTACAATGTATGGGTCAAATAGCAGTTTTAATGTAAGTACCGTACATTGTATTGTTAAAGCCTCATTTACCAAATATCATTTTTCAAATTAATTTGGAAGGAGAGAAATTTGTAAATTTAAATCAATACCATAAAAACTTCAATATTGTAATTGGGTCTTTTCATAAACAACAGTTATGTCCTTTTTGGGAAGGTATATAAGTCATTTTCATTGTGACGTAATTAAATTGCTAGGAAGCAATAAAAATAGGCAGAGAACTGTAGTCTGAAAGTGCCATATCCTTAGCAAACTAGTGATGTCAAAATGGAAATGTAGATACCTATCCCATTGGGAGGCAAGTCTTGTTTACAAAAAGAAATAATTTTTCAAATTAATTTCAAAGTGTGATTTGCATGGGTGAAAGTCAAAAATCCTGAAAAACTGAAAATAAATTAAAGTATGAAAAAACTGAAAAACTGGAAATAAATGTATTGACCATCAACTTGTCAAAAAAAGGAATTCCGTCACAAAACATAAAACTATCACCCATGGATTCGTAAATTTAGATCTTTTAAAATTACAGATTAATACCAAAATCATAATATCAATTTTGCAAAAGTATCCTCTTGATTAATTACCGATCAATCATCATTAACTTAAAGGCGCAATATATGTAACTTTTGGCAAAACTTGAAGCGAAAATCAAGCCTAATAACTTAGTATATTTATAGATTTAGTTAAGATTAACCGATATCAGCAATAATCAAGATGAATTCTTACGTGGTTACTGGTACAGCAGCAGTTGAAATACGCTATTTGTAAACACGCTTCCATTTCGAACCGTCTTCTACCTTCGGTTTGTTGTTGAAGTGGGCCCCACCTGAATTATTTGCAATTCTTTGGATTTTGTTGTCCAGAGTTTCTTGTTAGTTACCGCTCAGGTTTACTTCGTTTTAGGCTTATTTTTGCATGGTTATCAACTAGATTTTTTTCAGAATTTATCAGAATCACGAAAAATTTCCTGAAGTTACGTATATTGGGCCTTTAAGTAATTACAAATATATATAATCACAAATAAAACCTACAAATTTCAGGTTTTCAAATTAATTTCAGAGGAGAATGATTAATGAATTTAAATCTTCTGGAATTATAGATAAATACCATAATCATAATATCAATATTGCAATATCATCATTAACTAAGTAATCACAGCTAAAACCTAATCATTTCATATTAACTACTCATGATTCGTAGAAACACGAAAGTTGTACAGAATGTCATATTAAATTCATCTCAATGTCAAAAAACTGTAAGTCTGCCAGGACAACATCCCTGTCAAGAATATAATATTGCTGCAATAGTTTGCCTATGTTTACCATATTCGCCGTAATTAGCACCCAGGGCGCCCAAAAGGGGCACTTAATAGGATAACATAACTTAGATCTGGACAAAAAAATGTTGTTATGAAGTAAATAAGTATGATGTATTGTGACCAGAATGGGTAATAATCATGACGTGCAACATTACTGTCATCAATTTCAGACAATTTGTAAACATATTACATGTACCAATTTTTGTGTTTTTTTCTTGTAGACATGTGCACAGTGAGGTTTACTGTACAGTTATATAGAATTATCGAGTTGTGTCACGATTAGAAGGGGCGCTTATATAATTACAAGAGGCCCAAGGGCCTTAACGGTCATCTGACTACCAATTGTGATACCATTATGGAATTAGTTTAAACAATATTTTATTTCCATCAGTGTACATGTATATTACATATATAGAAATTATAGAAATAGTGAGGATTGGAAAACAAGCTAATAGCTTATATAAATTCCTCTCCTCTAGGAATTAGTAATACAATCATGTAACAATATGCCACACAAATGTGGTTTTCAAGATGGTGATGATCATGGATTTCTTCGGAACAGTGCGAAAAATAACATTTGGTCAGAATCATTTTAGGCAAGTTTCAGATCATGGAAAGTGTTAGATGTGGATGCAAAATGGGGGCTGTTGCAGCCATCTTGGATCTCTGACGGACTGGAGAAATAACAACATTTGGTTGGGACTATCTGGGGATCATGTTTCTATGAAAAGTTTTAAATGTGTATTCAAAATGGGGGCTGTGGCAGCCATCTTGGATGTCTGACGGACCCGATAAATAACATTTGGTTGGGACTATCTGAGGATAATTTTTGCAAGGTTCAGCTCAATGTCACTGGTAGAACTTGAGAAGTTCAAAATGACATATGTGGCGGCCATCTTAGATTTGTGACAATGGGCGAGTTCGATTGCCGACTATAGTTACTGTAGTCTACTAGAGTTCAACAGAACACACTTTAGTTATAATGTACTGCGCATGTGTACAGAAAGAAGGAGTTGAACTTGAGAAGAAGTTTAAAATGTGAAAAGTTTACGGACGGCAATTTTGTTTTTCAAGATGGCGAATCTGGCGGCCATCTTGGATTTTGGACCAACCCGAAATGTAACAACACTTGGTCAGGACCATCTCAGGATCATTTCAGCCAATTTTCAGCTTAATCCCAGTGGTAGAACTTGATAAGAAGTTGGAAACGTGTTTTTCAAGATTGCGGCCCTGGCAGCCATCTTGGATTTCGAACCGACCCAAAAAGTAACAATACTTGATCAGGACCATCTCAGGATCATGTCAGCCAAGTTTCAGCTTAATCACACAGGTAGAACTTGAGAAGAAGTTTGAAATGTGTTTTTCAAGATGGCGGCTCTGAAGGCCATCTTGGATTTCCGACCAACCTGAAAAATAACAACACTTGGTCAGGACAATCTCAGAATCACTTCAGCCAAGTTTTAGCTTAATCCCACAGGTAGAACTTGAGAAGAAGTTGGAAATGTGTTTTGTAAGATGGCGGCCATGGGGGCCATCTTGGATTTCGAACCGACCGAAAAGTAACAACTCATGGTCAGGACCATCTCAGGATAATTTCAGCCAAGTTTCAGCTTAATCCCACAGGTGAAACTTGAGAAATTTGGAAATGTGTTTTTCAAGATGGCGGCTCTGGCGGCCATCTTGGATTTTGGACCAACCCAAAAAATAACAACACTTGGTCAGGACCATCTCAGGATCATTTCAGCCAAGTTTCATCTTAATCCCACTGGTAGAACTTGAAAAGAAGTTGAAAATGTGTTTTTCAAGATGGCGGCTCTGGCGGCCATCTTGGATTTCGGACCGACCCGAAAAATAACAACACTTGGTCAGGACTATCTCAGGATCATTTCAGCCAAGTTTCAGCTTAATCCCAGTGGTAGAACTTAAGAAGAAGTTTAAATAGGTGTTTTTCAGGAAAACAGTGATTGCGCAATCATGTCACAAAATGGCCGCCATGGCACAAATGTCGAGGGTTTTTCGGACCCGAAAAATAACAACATTTTATGGGCTGCCCTTTCCTGAACATCCCTACCAATTTTCAGCTCACAGGTACCAGTGGAACTGTAGAAGAAGTTTAATATGTGTTTTTCAAGATGTCGGCTATGGCGGCCATCTTGGATTTCGGACCGACCCGAAAAATAACAACACTTGGTCAGGACCATCTCAGGATCATTTCAGCTAAGTTTCAGCTTATTCCCACTGGTAGAACTTGAGAAGAAGTTGAAAATGTGTTTTTCAAGATGGCGGCTCTGGCGGCCATCTTGGATTTCGGACCGACCCGAAAAATAACAACACTTGGTCAGGACTATCTCAGGATCATTTCAGCCAAGTTTCAGCTTAATCCCAGTGGTAGAACTTAAGAAGAAGTTTAAAATAGGTGTTGTTCAGGAAAACAGTGATTGCGCAATCATGTCACAAAATGGCCGCTATGGCACAAATGTCGAGAGTTTTTCGGACCCGAAAAATAACAACATTTTATGGGCTGCCCTTCCTGAACATCCCTACCAATTTTCAGCTCACAGGTACCAGTGGAACTGTAGAAGAAGTTTAATATGTGTTTTTCAAGATGTCGGCTATGGCGGCCATCTTGGATTTCGGACCGACCCGAAAAATAACAACACTTGGTCAGGACCATCTCAGGATCATTTCAGCTAAGTTTCAGCTTATTTCCACTGGTAGAACTTGAGAAGAAGTTGAAAATGTGTTTTTCAAGATGGCGGCTATGGCGGCCATCTTGGATTTCGGACCGACCCGAAAAATAACAACACTTGGTCAGGACCATCTCAGGATCATTCAGCTAAGTTTCAGCTTATTTCCACTGGTAGAACTTGAGAAGAAGTTTGAAATGTGAAAAGTTTACGGACGACGGACGGCGACGGACGAAGCACGGTAACTATAGGTCATCTTGACCCTTTGGGTCAGATGACCTAATAATAACCCCGTAGAAGGGGGTAGGGGAACTTATAGAGGAAGGGGAACTAATTACAGCAAGTATGGTATACAAATTACTGTTAGTGCTGTAATCTTTATAGATAATAACATCTTTATAATATATATACAATTTGCTAGCACTTATACCGTCCTACATTAGAAGAATCTATTTCTCCTATCTCAAAATCTGATGTGAAGGGTTGTAAAAGTATAACACATTTTTATGAATGACCCATCCATATACAATTTCATCCCTGGACAATTAAGTCTTTGAAAAATTCATCAAATACTCGTACATGTACTATGTTACACAATCTGACATCAGAACTAATTGTGTAGGTCGAGGGAACGTTTGGACTTGCCGTGTGTTCGCCTGCGTTTCACGTTCAGACTGTGTAGTTTAGGACTTCTATCCTCACTGTCTGGTGGTGAGGTGACCAACGGCGAGTTGATCAGATGCATTAAGCTCTTTGCCGACACATTTGGCGAGTATTTACGATTGGAGGGCGAGAGTTTTGTCAGGGCCGAATTAGATTGTGTTGGACCTTTTCTAGCCACATACGGACTCTTACAAATATCACCTCTGTTTACACGAGGGCTCACTGACATACTGCTACCAGTTACACTAGGACTTGTAGAACACATCTGTCTTGTTCTTGTCACGTGGGGACTCGCCCCGGTGCTGTTTTGTGATACCAGACCTGCTGATGCAGAAAGATCATCAACTATAACGGGCTTGACATTATATACCATAGAATGACGTTTATCTTTCTTGGCTGAACCAAACACCGGAGAATCCGAGCGAGACATTTCCTCGTTCAATTTGGGTTTCCGACACAGAAACACTTCATCATTAGAAAGTGAAAAGTAATCGTTCGAGTCGACACTTGACTGTGACAAAGAGACCTGACTTTTCTGTGACTGGCAAGTTTCTGTTCGGAATCCTTGACTCGTCGGACTGGAGCTAGAACCAAAAGAGTCACGTCCACTTAGAATTCGAGAGTGCAGGCAATACGATACAGAACTGTTTTTATTGCTGTCCAAATTATGCAACTGCACTCGTCTCCTCTTACTAGGCGAGAACACATTGTTGTTCTCCGGGGAAAATCTTAAACTTCGCTTTCTTGTAAATGGAGATGATAGATCAGATAGCACAGATGTTTTAGTATCAAATCCCTGTGACAGTTCAGAAAATATGGATTCATTATCGGTATCCATTGGCTCCGACTCCTGTGTAGGGGATTTCCTTGAGGCCGATTCACCCTCACTGTTTGTATTTACAAAAGTACTGTTTTCTTTACTCTGGGTGGATGACTTACAAGGTGAGTCATGAACACTGTTTAAATTTTCATCTGCTGGAAAAGATCTCGGAGAGGTAAATAATTTCTCACAGTGAGAATGTCTTTGAGACAGGCGAGACCTTGGAGATTTACCCTGCGCTGTTGTTGGGGACTCAAGGAGTCGACTTGATAACCTAGGCGACTGACGTACATTCTGGAATTCAAAACTAGAAGGTGGAGATTGTTTCGAGGACTTTGGAGACTGAAACAGGTTTTGGAGTCTCTGTCTCCTCGGCCTCTTGTCCAATGATCCAGGAGTCGTTACCATTCTGGAGGGTTTACGAGGTGAGGGAGTCTTATCCCCAGGAGATTTTGAGTGACGTTTGTCGTCCTGTCTGGGAGTGGACTGAGCTGGAGGATCTTTTATACAGATTCCTCCCACTGATCCACTCGCCTCTATCCAAGATAGGTTGATCACACTTCCAGTCTCACTTTTAGCCGAATTCTCACCTTTTTTATCGTTTTGTTTCTCTTCACTTTCAAATTTGGACAAATTCAGACATTTTGACGCGGAAATGTTTGTAGATATTGACTTTAAGGATGTAGGTTTGTTTTCAGGGCTTTTGAATAAAAACATTTTTGCACGTGAAGATCTCTTTGGTGTTGCTGTGGCTTTTGAGCGGGTATTTTGGCTTGGAGACTCCGCCACTAAGCTGTCATTTTTCACTGGAGTTTCTTTCAAGAAAACACCAGACTGGTCTTGAGCAACAGCAGGAAAGGATGAACTGACATCTCCGAACAAAACTTTTGGAAGACCTAGACTAAATCCGGGCGACTTTGATCGAGTGTTCATACAGGGTGATTCCAACAAACTTTTACCTAAAATGTGTTTTCTTGGGGTTCCTTCCAAGCATGCAGGTGACCTTGATCTTGTATGCATACTTGGTGACTCCAGTAGGTGCTTGGCAGGAGTGACCACCATTTTGTTTGGTGTTGATTTTGTTGGTGTTGGACTCCCTATCAGCTGCGAGAAGATGAGTGAGGAATTTTTATCTGGCGATCTAAACTCAGCAGACAAATCGTGAAGTGAAGCACCCGAGCTTAGCCTGTTGACAGGAGGCCTTCCAGCCATACGGTCAGCTAGTTGGAAATATTTTACCATGTTGCGTGACCTCTTGGTGGGACCAGCGGAATAAAAGGACCTTCGAAGCATTGCCATAGCTCTCTTTCTCTGTGACGGACTGTCTGTTGGTTCAATACCTAAATAAACAGATCAGACCAAAAACACATTACAGAGTCAAAATAGATCTCATCAATATAAATAAACAGATCAGACCACAGAATCAACAAAGATCTCATCAATATAAATAAACAGATCAGACCACAAACACATTACAGAGTCAACAAAGATCTCATCAATATAAACGAACAGATCAAACCACAGTCAACAAAGATCTCATCAATATAAATAAACAGATCAGACCACAGAGTCAACAAAGATCTCATCAATATAAATAAACAGATCAGACCACAAACACATTACAGATTCAACAAAGATCTCATCAATAAAAATAAACAGATCAGACCACAAACACATTACAGAGTCAACAAAGATCTCATCAATATAAATAAACAGATCAGACCACAAACACATTACAGAGTCAACAAAGCTCTCATCAATATAAATAAACAGATCAGACCACAGAGTCAACAAAGATCTCATCAATATAAACAAACAGATCAGACCACAGAGTCAACAAAGATCTCATCAATAAAAATAAACAGATCAGACCACAAACACATTACAGATTCAACAAAGATCTCATCAATAAAAATAAACAGATCAGACCAAAAACACATTACAGAGTCAACAAAGATCTCATCAATAAAATTAAAAAAACCAGACCACAAACACATTACAGAGTCAACAAAGATCTCATCAATAAAAATAAACAGATCAGACCACAAACACATTACAGAGTCAACAAAGATCTCATCAATATAAACAAACAGATCAGACCACAAACACATTACAGAGTCAACAAAGATCTCATCAATAAAAATAAACAGATCAGACCACAAACACATTACAGAGTCAACAAAGATCTCATCAATATAAACAAACAGATCAGACCACAAACACATTACAGAGTCAACAAAGATCTCATCAATAAAAATAAACAGATCAGACCACAAACACATTACAGAGTCAACAAAGATCTCATCAATATAAATAAACAGATCAAACCACAGAGTCAACAAAGATCTCATCAATAAAAATAAACAGATCAGACCACAGAGTCAACAAAGATCTCATAAATAAAAATAAACAGATCAGACCACAGAGCCAACAAAGATCTCATCAATAAAAATAAACAGATCAGACCACAAACACATTACAGAGTCAACAAAGATCTCATCAATATAAACAAACAGATCAGACCACAAACACATTACAGAGTCAACAAAGATCTCATCAACATAAATAAACAGATCAGACCACAGAGTCAACAAAGATGTCATCAATAAAAATAAACAGATCAAACCACAGAGTCAACAAAGATCTCATCAATATAAATAAACAGATCAGACCACAGAGTCAACAAAGATCTCATCAATATAAATAAACAGATCAGTCCACAGACACATTACAGAGTCAACAAAGATCTCATCAACATAAATAAACAGATCAGACCACAGAGTCAACAAAGATGTCATCAATAAAAATAAACAGATCAAACCACAGAGTCAACAAAGATCTCATCAATATAAATAAACAGATCAGACCACAGAGTCAACAAAGATCTCATCAATATAAATAAACAGATCAGACCACAAACACATTACAGAGTCAACAAAGATCTCATCAACATAAATAAACAGATCAGACCACAAACACATTACAGAGTCAACAAAGATCTCATCAATATAAATAAACAGATCAGACCACAAACACATTACAGAATCAACAAAGATCTCATCAATATAAATAAACAGATCAGACCACAGACACATTACAGAGTCAACAAAGATCTCATCAATATAAATAAACAGATCAGACCACAGACACATTACAGAGTCAACAAAGATCTCATCAATATAAATAAACAGATAAGACCACAGACACATTACAGAGTCAACAAAGATCTCATCAATATAAATAAACAGATCAGACCACAAACACATTACAGAATCAACAAAGATCTCATCAACATAAATAAACAGATCAGAACACAAACACATTACAGAGTCAACAAAGATCTCATCAATATAAATAAACAGATTAGACCACAAACACATTACAGAGTCAACAAAGATCTCATCAATATAAATAAACAGATCAGACCAAAGACACATTACAGAGTCAACAAAGATCTCATCAATATAAATAAACAGATCAGACCACAGAATCAACAAAGATCTCATCAATATAAATAAACAGATCAGACCACAGAGTCAACTAAGATCTCATCAATATAAATAAACAGATCAGACCACAGACACATTACAGAGTCAACAAAGATCTCATCAATATAAATAAACAGATCAGACCACAGAGTCAACAAAGATCTCATCAATTTAAATAAACAGATCAGACCACAAACACATTACAGAATCAACAAAGATCTCATCAATATAAAGAATCATGCCAAATCTGGTTTAAATCTGAGTATGAAGATTTAGGTATTTGGCAGAAACTAAAAAATGACCTATTTTAAGGATTTTCATGGGTAAAAAAAAACCTGAAAAACTGAAAATGAATTAAAGTAAGAAGAAGCTGAAAAAATGGAAATCAATTTATTGACCAGCCACGTGTCAAAAAAAACGGAATTCCGTCACAAACAGAAACAATCACCCATGGATTTTAACGTCACATAACTCTGGCAAATATTGATGGATGTTGACCAATATTGGACTCATTAGAGATCTTACTGAAACATAGCAATACATCTAATGTAAAAAATATTGTTGGTGATGGACGACTGAATGATGCAAAGAATTCAAAGCCACTACTCCTCACATCAGACACACTGACCAACTACATTTCATACTTACAAGCCTTGACGGGTGATTCCTCCACTACCTGTACGGTAGTGACGCTCCTTGAACGATGTCTCTCCTTTTCGATGCGAGAAAACACAGCCTGGCATTTCTGCTTGTGGGCAGGCGTCTCGCTCACCTTCTTGTTGCGAAATGTTGGTGACTTGAAAGGTGATTTCAGAGCTGGGTAGAGTAAAATAAATTATGTGGGATTAAAAATGATTGATTGGCTTTAGACTGTTTTGTTTGGAGTCACAAAATAATGCTCAGCACTGATCAAGTGATTAAAAACTGAAAAATAAACCGAAGTCTATCAGTTCTATTGCCATCTTAATCCAAAATCAAATGATAGAAGATCTAGCTTACCAAATGACCCCTAAAATTTCATAATGGACTTTTCAAACCCCTGCATTGTCAAATCCATAAAATTAATTTTTATTTTTTTTAAAAGACATTTAAGATATGGAAGACTTTTAGGATTTGTAAGACATTAAGCATTTGGGAGGACTACCTTTGGGACTTTTGAGATTTGGCAGTCGTTTATTGTGGTGATGGCGAGATTTTCCAATATTCTCCATTACGGCTACAGATTGTCGACGCTCCAATTTGGTTTTCTTGTTTTCAAAAAGGTTACGACAAACCTTTTCTCCACCTGCAGAGCAAATTAAACATCAGCACTGACCATTTGTTTTTATCAGAATATGAGACGAATTTTTTTTAACGAAATGAAATATATCACTGCGCTAAAAAGTAATAAGATAACTAGAAAATGACATTAATTTTCCTTTTAGCTACAGTAAAACCCCACTTACTAGAACCAAGTTTACTTGAATACCCCTCATTCGTCAAAAAGTTTGTTGATCCCGACTGAGTTTGTACATATTTAACCAACCTCGAATTACTCGAATACCATGTCTTCCTGGAACTATTGATCAGGTCCCCACAAGTTCGAGTAAGTGGGGTTTTACTGTATTCCTCGTACTATTGATCAGGTCCCCACAAGTTCGAGTAAGTGGGGTTTTACTGTATTCCTCGTACTATTGATCAGGTCCCCACAAGTTCGAGTAAGTGGGGTTTTACTGTATGTGGCTGACCTATAAATAGCTAGTGACCTTTGGACCCTGATATATAAAATCATCCAATTTTTTAACATAATTTATAATCTGATCACAATGACTTCTTGTCTTGACCTTTTTGATTACCACAAGAGATTAACTTGGTACAAATGTGTCTCCAGGTACTCTTAAGAGATAATTTTACAACAAACATTCTATAGAGTTTTTGGCTTTGTGTAAGTTAGGCCACATATATGAACTTTTCAGCATTGTATGTAGATACTACATAGGGAGGTAATTATAAACTTACTGCCTGGATCCTTCGCCTTTCTCTTTGAATGATGCGATTTCTTATGACTTTGTTTATCCTGTAAGAAATAGAAAATTCTCTAGTTATATTGTGAAAATCTACTCTGTTAAGGTTTTTATTAATTGTCAAATTTTCACTCTCAATCATTGATAAAGTGTTCTTATTATCAAAATGTACATCTGGGTTTTGCATATCATGAAAAAAAGTATTATTTGGTTATGATGTGTTATTCATAGGAGTACCAGGTGTTAAAACAAATAAGCTCTTAATAATCCACTACAATGTAGGTCCTTATATTAAATCTCTTTTAATTTTTGATGGGTGGTAGGTCTCTGAAAAGTGCCTCCCGGCCCACCCACACAGTTAATTCTGGAATAGTGCCTCCCGCCCCACCCACACAGTTAATTCTGGAATAGTGCCTCCCGCCCCACCCACATCGTTAATTCTGGAACAGCTCTAATATGATATTGATGATCTCGCCACTCCTTGTAGTTGTAAGAATTTGGTGTATGCTTAGCAAAGGTATTCCCAAAATTGGGTTGTAAATAGTTGACTTTGGGTGTGAAACTTTAGAAGAAGGAGGAGAAATGCAGCAAAATGAACTGGGTCATTTGTCTGCGACCAAGAAGCTCAATTAGTTGAGTGCTCGTATAGAGTTTAGACAGTCCAAAACAGCTACAAGTGTATGACAGCAGTAAAACAGCTACAAGTGTATGACAGCAGTAAAACAGCTACAAGTGTATGACAGCAGTAAAACAGCTACAAGTGTATGATAGCAGTGAAACAGCTACAAGTGTATGACAGGAGTAAAACAGCTACAAGTGTATGACAGGAGTAAAACAGCTACAAGTGTATGATAGCAGTAAAAAAGCTGCAAGTGTATGATAGCAGTAAAACAGCTACAAGTGTATGACAGCAGTAAAACAGCTACAAGTGTATGATAGCAGTAAAAAAGCTGCAAGTGTATGATAGCAGTAAAACAGCTACAAGTGTATGACAGCAGTAAAACAGCTACAAGTGTATGACAGCAGTAAAACAGCTACAAGTGTATGACAGCAGTAAAACAGCTACAAGTGTATGACAGGAGTAAAACAGCTACAAGTGTATGACAGCAGTAAAACAGCTACAAGTGTATGACAGCAGTAAAACAGCTACAAGTGTATGACAGGAGTAAAACAGCTACAAGTGTATGATAGCAGTAAAACAGCTACAAGTGTATGACAGCAGTAAAACAGCTACAAGTGTATGACAGCAGTAAAACAGCTACAAGTGTATGACAGCAGTAAAACAGCTACAAGTGTATGACAGCAGTAAAACAGCTACAAGTGTATGACAGGAGTAAAACAGCTACAAGTGTATGATAGCAGTAAAACAGCTACAAGTGTATGACAGCAGTAAAACAGCTACAAGTGTATGACAGCAGTAAAACAGCTACAAGTGTATGACAGCAGTAAAACAGCTACAAGTATATGACAGCAGTAAAACAGCTACAAGTGTATGACAGCAGTAAAACAGTTACAAGTGTATGACAGCAGTAAAACAGCTACAAGTGTATGATAGCAGTAAAACAGTTACAAGTGGCAGAACAGCCCTATTTATAACAGCATCAGCACCAGACTGTAGTCATTTGAGTATTTGATGCAGAGACATTCTTTAATTTGTTATTTGAAATGAACTCATGGACTCTTGAACAAGGTAAATGTATGACATCATAAGAAAACCACATATTACGCCACAAGGGTTTTTGCTTCCAAACTTAAATGAAATGCACTTCTGCTGGTAAAATACATATAGTGGGTAGTGGGTTGCAGAGTAAATATAAACATAGAGAGCCATTAGAGGGAAATTAAGTCTTGGTGAAATGTCAAACCAAAACTTGGACATGAAACCGACTCATATCCTATCAGTTCACAGTATTTTGGGATTAATTTAAATTCAACACTTCATGTACAATGATTTTAACCATTAACAAATATTTACCTTTTTCTTTTCCACTTTCCTGACCATGATCTGTCGTTTGGGCCCAACCTCAGCTAGACTTGGATGGTGCACCAGAGTATGTCGCCTAAAACAATATAACTACATCACAAACAATCTAAGGACATGTTGTTGGAACTAAATACACTCTGTGATAACAATGATCTATTATAACATTTTGAGCAGATGTATAAATTGTAGCAATGTTACTATAAATTTCTTTATACACAATTGTGATGTTTGAGTCTGGTGTAAAATGAATTAATCCTGTATCAGAAAACAGTCACAGTTTCAACAGCTATATGCAGGTAAATTCATTCAAACTTGATTTTTGAACTAAATTTAGGGACTGTTTCTTTAAACTCATTTTGAAAATGATATTCAGACACTGGCATAGCATACAGTCGAGAATATATATATATAGTTTATGCCCAAATGATATCCATACAATGGAACAACCTTGAATCAGAGAATACACGTCTAAGCTTTTCCTTGGCGCTAAGCCACCATACTTGGATGACTTTTACGTTTAATGATGTTCTAAGTTACCTGGTGTTACGAGGCGCCAACAGTCATTCAAGCATTACCTGGTGTTACGAGGTACCAACAGTCATTTAAGCATTACCTGGTGTTACAAGGTACCAACAGTCATTTAAACATTACCTGGTGTTACGAGGTACCAACAGTCATTTAGACATTACCTGGTGTTACGAGGCACCAACAGTCATTTAAACATTACCTGGTGTTACGAGGTACCAACAGTCATTTAGACATTACCTGGTGGACCGTGGCACCAACAGTCATTTAAACATTACCTGGTGTTACGAGGCACCAACAGTCATTTAGACATTACCTGATGTTACGAGGCACCAACATGTCATTTAAGCATTACCTGGTGTTACGAGGCACCAACAGTCATTTAAGCATTACCTGGTGTTACGAGGCACCAACAGTCATTTAAGCATTACCTGGTGTTACGAGGCACCAACAGTCATTTAAACATTACCTGGTGTTACGAGGCACCAACAGTCATTTAAGCATTACCTGATGTTACGAGGCACCAACAGTCATTTAAACATTACCTGGTGTTACGAGGCACCAACATGTCATTTAAACATTACCTGGTGTTACGAGGCACCAACAGTCATTTAAGCATTACCTGATGTTACGAGGCACCAACATGTCATTTAAACATTACCTGGTGTTACGAGGCACCAACAGTCATTTAAGCATTACCTGGTGTTACGAGGCACCAACAGTCATTTAAGCATTACCTGGTGTCACGAGGCACCAACAGTCATTTAAACATTACCTGGTGTTACGAGGCACCAACAGTCATTTAAGCATTACCTGGTGTTACGAGGCACCAACAGTCATTTTAACATTACCTGGTGTTACGAGGTACCAACAGTCATTTAAGCATTACCTTGTGTTACGAGGCACCAACAGTCATTTAAGCATTACCTGGTGTTACGAGGCACCAACAGTCATTTAAGCATTACCTGGTGTTACGAGGCACCAACAGTCATTTAAGCATTACCTGGTGTTACGAGGCACCAACAGTCATTTAAGCATTACCTTGTGTTACGAGGCACCAACAGCCATTTAAGCATTACCTGGTGTTACGAGGCACCAACAGTCATTTAAGCATTACCTGGTGTTACGAGGCACCAACAGTCATTTAAGCATTACCTGGTGTTACGAGGTACCAACAGTCATTTAAGCATTACCTGGTGTTACGAGGCACCAACAGTCATTTAAGCATTACTTGGTGTTACGAGGCACCAACAGTCATTTAGACATTACCTGGTGGACCGTGGCACCAACAGTCATTTAAACATTACCTGGTGTTACGAGGCACCAACAGTCATTTAGACATTACCTGGTGGACCGTGGCACCAACAGCCATTTAAGCATTACCTGGTGTTACGAGGCACCAACGTGTCATTTAAGCATTACCTGGTGTTACGAGGCACCAACAGTCATTTAAGCATTACCTGGTGTTACGAGGCACCAACAGTTATTTAAGCATTACTTGGTGTTACGAGGCACCAACGTGTCATTTAAGCATTACTTGGTGTTACGAGGCACCAACAGTCATTTAAGCATTACCTGGTGTTACGAGGCACCAACGTGTCATTTAAGCATTACTTGGTGTTACGAGGCACCAACAGTCATTTAAGCATTACCTGGTGTTACGAGGCATCAACAGTCATTTAGACATTACCTGGTGTTACGAGGCACCAACAGTCATTTAAGCATTACCTGGGGTTACGAGGCACCAACAGTCATTTAAACATTACCTGGGGTTACGAGGCACCAACAGTCATTTAAACATTACCTGGTGTTACGAGGCACCAACAGTCATTTAAGCATTACCTGGTGTTACGAGGCACCAACAGTCATTTAAGCATTACCTGGTGTTACGAGGCACCAACAGTTATTTAAGCATTACCTGGTGTTACGAGGCACCAACAGTTATTTAAGCATTACTTGGTGTTACGAGGCACCAACGTGTCATTTTAGCATTACCTGGTGTTACGAGGCACCAACAGTCATTTTAGCATTACCTGGTGTTACGAGGCATCAACAGTCATTTAAGCATTACCTGGTGTTACGAGGCATCAACAGTCATGTAAGCATTACCTGGTGTTACGAGGCACCAACAGTCATTTAGACATTACCTGGTGTTTCGAGGCATCAACAGTCATTCAAGCATTACCTGGTGTTAAGAGGCACCAACATGTCATTTTAACATTACCTGGTGTTACGAGGCATCAACAGTCATTTAAGCATTACCTGGTGTTACGAGGTACCAACAGTCATTTTAACATTACCTGGTGTAACGAGGCACCAACAGTCATTTAAGCATTACCTGGTGATACGAGGTACCAACGTGTCATTTAGACATTACCTGATGTTACGAGGCACCAACAGTCATTTAGACATTACCTGGTGTTACGAGGCACCAACAGTCATTTAGACATTACCTGGTGTTACGAGGCACCAACATGTCATTTAGACATTACCTGGTGTTACGAGGCACCAACAGTCATTTAAGCATTACCTGATGTTACGAGGCACCAACAGTCATTTAAACATTACCTTGTGTTACGAGGCACCAACAGTCATTTAAGCATTACCTGATGTTACGAGGCACCAACAGTCATTTAAACATTACCTTGTGTTACGAGGCACCAACAGTAATTTAAGCATTACCTGGTGTTACGAGGCACCAACAGTCATTTTAACATTACCTGATGTTACGAGGCACCAACATGTCATTTAAGCATTACCTGGTGTTACGAGGCACCAACAGTCATTTTAACATTACCTGGTGTTACGAGGTACCAACAGTCATTTTAACATTACCTGGTGTTACGAGGCACCAACAGTCATTTAGACATTACCTGGTGTTACGAGGCACCAACAGTTATTTAAGCATTACCTGATGTTACGAGGCACCAACAGTCATTTTAACATTACCTGGTGTTACGAGGTACCAACAGTTATTTAAGCATTACCTGATGTTACGAGGCACCAACAGTCATTTTAACATTACCTGGTGTTACGAGGTACCAACAGTTATTTAAGCATTACCTGATGTTACGAGGCACCAACATGTCATTTAAGCATTACCTGGGGTTACGAGGCACCAACAGTCATTTAGACATTACCTGGTGTTACGCGGCACCAACAGTCATTTAAACATTACCTGATGTTACGAGGCACCAACATGTCATTTAAGCATTACCTGGTGTTACGAGGCACCAACAGTCATTTTAACATTACCTGGTGTTACGAGGCACCAACAGTCATTTTAACATTACCTGGTGTTACGAGGCACCAACAGTCATTTTAACATTACCTGGTGTTACGAGGCACCAACAGTCATTCAAGCATTACCTGGTGTAACGAGGCACCAACAGTCATTTAGACATTACCTGGTGTTACGAGGCACCAACAGTCATTTAAGCATTACCTGGTGTTACGAGGCACCAACAGTCATTCAAGCATTACCTGGTGTAACGAGGCACCAACAGTCATTTAGACATTACCTGGTGTTACGAGGCACCAACAGTCATTCAAGCATTACCTGGTGTAACGAGGCACCAACAGTCATTTAGACATTACCTGGTGTAACGAGGCACCAACAGTCATTTAGACATTACCTGGTGTTACGAGGCACCAACAGTTATTTAAGCATTACCTGGTGTTACGAGGTACCAACGTGTCATTTAAGCATTACCTGGTGTTACGAGGCACCAACAGTCATTTAGACATTACCTGGTGTTACGAGGCACCAACAGTCATTTAAACATTACCTGGTGTTACGAGGCACCAACAGTCATTTAGACATTACCTGGTGGACCGTGGCACCAACAGTCATTTAAGCATTACCTGGTGTTACGAGGCACCAACAGTC
The DNA here is from genome assembly GCA_947623455.1 of Mimachlamys varia. Lineage (NCBI taxonomy): Eukaryota > Metazoa > Mollusca > Bivalvia > Pectinida > Pectinidae > Mimachlamys > Mimachlamys varia. The sequence continues at coordinate 46,363,500 of OX392535.1, forward strand.
ATTAAGCATTACCTGGTGTTACGAGGCACCAACAGTCATTTTAACATTACCTGATGTTACAAGGCACCAACATGTCATTTAAGCATTACCTGGTGTTACGAGGCACCAACAGTCATTTAGACATTACCTGGTATTACGAGGCACCAACAGTCATTTAGACATTACCTGGTGTTACGAGGCACCAACAGTCATTTAGACATTACCTGGTGTTACGAGGCACCAACAGTCATTTTAACATTACCTGATGTTACGAGGCACCAACATGTCATTTAAGCATTACCTGGTGTTACGAGGCACCAACAGTCATTTAGACATTACCTGGTGTTACGAGGCACCAACAGTCATTTAAGCATTACCTGGTGTTACGAGGCACCAACAGTCATTTAGACATTACCTGGTGTTACGAGGCGCCAACAGTCATTTAAGCATTACCTGGTGTTACGAGGCACCAACATGTCATTTAGACATTACCTGGTGTTACGAGGCGCCAACAGTCATTTAAGCATTACCTGGTGTTACGAGGCACCAACATGTCATTTAGACATTACCTGGTGTTACGAGGCGCCAACAGTCATTTAAACATTACCTGGTGTTACGAGGCACCAACAGTCATTTAAGCATTACCTGATGTTACGAGGCACCAACATGTCATTTAGACATTACCTGGTGTTACGAGGCACCAACAGTCATTTAAGCATTACCTGGTGTTACGAGGCACCAACATGTCATTTAGACATTACCTGGTGTTACGAGGCGCCAACAGTCATTTAAACATTACCTGGTGTTACGAGGCACCAACAGTCATTTAGACATTACCTGGTATTACGAGGCACCAACAGTCATTTAGACATTACCTGGTGGACCGTGGCACCAACAGTCATTTAAGCATTACCTGGTGTTACGAGGCACCAACAGTCATTTAGACATTACCTGATGTTACGAGGCATCAACAGTCATTTAAACATTACCTGGTGTTACGAGGCACCAACAGTCATTTAAGCATTACCTGGTGTTACGAGGCACCAACAGTCATTTAAACATTACCTGGTGTTACGAGGCGCCAACAGTCATTTAAGCATTACCTGGGGTTACGAGGCACCAACAGTTATTTAAACATTACCTGGTGTTACGAGGCACCAACAGCCATTTAAACATTACCTGGTGTTACGAGGTACCAACAGTTATTTAAGCATTACCTGGTGTTACGAGGCACCAACAGTCATTTAAGCATTACCTGGTGTTACGAGGCACCAACATGTCATTTAGACATTACCTGGTGTTACGAGGCGCCAACAGTCATTTAAACATTACCTGGTGTTACGAGGCACCAACAGTCATTTAGACATTACCTGGTGGACCGTGGCACCAACAGTCATTTAAGCATTACCTGGTGTTACGAGGCACCAACAGTCATTTAGACATTACCTGATGTTACGAGGCATCAACAGTCATTTAAACATTACCTGGTGTTACGAGGCACCAACAGTCATTTAAGCATTACCTGGTGTTACGAGGCACCAACAGTCATTTAAACATTACCTGGTGTTACGAGGCACCAACAGTCATTTAAACATTACCTGGTGTTACGAGGTACCAACAGTCATTTAGACATTACCTGGTGTTATGAGGTACCAACAGTCATTCAAGCATTACCTGGTGTTACGAGGCACCAACAGTCATTTAAGCATTACCTGGTGTTACGAGGCACCAACAGTCATTTTAACATTACCTGGTGTTTCGCTTAGGCCGATTCAGGAGGACATCTGATTGGTTGGACGGAGGAAGAGATAAAGTTGAGTCTGTTGATTGATTGGACCCGGGGTTGTCAGTTTTCAGGAGCGAACTACTGAACACAGACTGATCTGCGCTGTGATTGGGCGACAGGATGTCCTCCAATACACTAGGAAGTGGCTGCATCAACTCATCGTAGATATTGCCGAGGACGTGCGGCAAGGTGTGTAAATACCTATAAAACAGACGTGGGGCAAGGTGTGTAAATATCTGACAAAACAGAAGTGAGGCAAGGTGTGTAAATACCTATAAAACAGACGTTGGGCAAGGTGTGTAAATACCTATAAAACAGACGTGGGGCAAGGTGTGTAAATACCTATAAAACAGACGTGGGGCAAGGTGTGTAAATACCTATAAAACAGAAGTGAGGCAAGGTGTGTAAATACCTATAAAACAGAAGTGAGGCAAGGTGTGTAAATATCTGACAAAACAGAAGTGAGGCAAGGTGTGTAAATACCTATAAAACAGACGTTGGGCAAGGTGTGTAAATACCTATAAAACAGAAGTGAGGCAAGGTGTGTAAATACCTATAAAACAGACGTGGGGCAAGGTGTGTAAATACCTATAAAAAAGACGTGGGGCAAGGTGTGTAAATACCTATAAAACAGACGTGGGGCAAGGTGTGTAAATACCTATAACACAGACGTGGGGCAAGGTGTGTAAATATCTGACAAAACAGAAGTGAGGCAAGGTGTGTAAATACCTGATAAAACAGAGACCAGGAAATTTCAGCATGTTATCCCTCCTTTACAAAGGAACAACTAAAGGAACAACTAAAGTCAAAATAATTGATTATGATCAACCGCTTGATTATAGATTATATTGTAAAAGGGAGTTTTGTTTGTGGTGTGGAAATTTTTGCTTATTTTGCTTGCATAAAATCTCCAATATATATATCCACACCCAAATATAATAAACACATATTAGAGCCTACTGTATATGATAGTATTATTGGCACACAGTACAAAACCGCACGGAAATGTCCACATCGCAAGAGTATAGAGGCCGACTTAGTCCACTCGCAAAAATATTGACGTTTACAGTAATTGAGAATCGGCCAAACACAAAGTAAAACTATTTCAATAGTTACATTTTCTTCCTTGTAAATAATGGGACCTTATTAGACAACTAAATTGTAAATATAACTGTTCCTGTGCTGTAGTTTTTAAATGTAATGGTACTGTGAAGGAGTCATTTAAAATATGAACCCATAACAAGCAGAAGACATTATAGCACACACTTATGTAATAAATGGGAATCAAATCATATAAAAACTAGAAATATGTCTGGGTGACATAAATGTCCCCTTCCCTATATGAAATTAGTTCTTCGTGCTTATTATGTCAAAATATTTTTTGTCAGACATCTGTGACTTCAGGTGTATGCAAAGTCAGGCTTTGGAATTAAAATTCAAACGTTGATAAAAATCTTTTTTTTTTAAAGTGAAGTCTGGTGTAAAGGCCCAATTCACGTAACTTTCGACAAAATTTGAAGCTAAAATCAAGCCTAATAACTTATTATATTTATAAATGTAGCTAAGATTAGCTGATATCAGAAATATTCAAGATGAATTCTTACACGGTTACTGGTACAGCAGTAGTTGAAACTCGGTATTTGTAAACAAGCATCCATTTTGAACTATTTTTTAACTTCAGCTTGTTGATGAAGAGGGCCACGCCTGAATTACTTTCAGTTCTTTAAATTTTTCTGTCAAGAGTTTCCTGTTAGTTACCACTCAGGTTTACTTCGTTTTAGGCTTATTTTTGTATGGTTATCAACTGGATTTTTTTTAGAATTTTTCAGAATCATGAAAAAATTCCAGAAGTTACGTATATTGGGCCTTTAAGTGGCGTTTATGTATAGTCAGGCGTTGGTAAAACATCAGGTGCTTGTTGTTGCCATGATACACTGTAATATAGTACTTACAGATCAACTAGTGAACCAGACATGAACTCGGACAAAGCTGCTGGGTCTGTGACGAACCCTAGGGTCCTCAAAAGGTTTACTACCTGTGGACAAAATAATGATAAAATTATAGTCTTGTATTATATGTTATGGTGAAAAACAAATTCACAATTCCTACATCCAGTTGATACCTTTAAGATTCAAATATATAAACCAATGTTCTTTTATAGATTTTAATCTTTAAGGTCATGCCCTTTTTTATTTAATATTTGACATCTTTGAAAAAGGTTCCATTCAAAACTTTTACATGAGTAGGGTCGGAGATATTTAAAGATACAGATGAAAATCATTTTCATAAACCATGATTTTTATGTTTTTCTCTGGATGATTGTTACTATACAACATAATTATTGTGATGTTAACATGTTGATAATATGGTTTAATTTGTGTGTTGTAAACATGTTGACTATGTTGTGCGGTTTGTCATGTAAACATGTTTACTACATTGCATAACTTGTGTAGTGTAAACAATGTTGAGAATATTCTAGAAACCGAACGTGTTTACTTATTGATATGTAGAATTAATTTGAATGTTCTCTGTGTGTGGACATGTATGTTCTAGACTTGGAATAGTCTAGAATAAACTAGAAACTTAGAAGTATATATAAGCTCAGCCCTGCTTTGGTGGGTCAGCACTACCAAACACTGGGGATTATAATACGTACACTTGCATTCATTAATCGGACACGGATTGATTCCATCATTTCACCTTGGATTAACGGATTAATTTATCAAATATTCTTGGACTTGGATACTGTGAACAGTGTAAAAAGGATTCATTGGACATTCTAATTCTCATTACACAGAGAACATTGTGAGTACAATTTGTTGTTATCTCACTTAGGATTATATTGAATTTACCTGTAAATGTCATTTTGTCATTGTTAAAATAAATTGTTAAATTTTAGACAGGATTCATTGTTTTATTTTGTTGGCTTTACCACGGTTTATTTCTGACCGTAACAGAAATTTGGGGGCTTGTCCGGGATCGATCTAATTGCATTAATTTTGTAAAGAGTAAATTAATCAGCATATTTGCTTTTATTTTGAAAGGTAAAGCCAGCAAAATTCATCATGACATCTATTGTAGAAGAATTTTTACAATCGCCTGCCCAGGAAAAGTTTGAATCTTTGAAAAAATCAGAGTTGATTGAATTAGGACAAAAATTTGGGCTGTCAGTAAAAACGTCTATGAGAAAGCTTGAAATTAAAACCATTGTAGCAAAACATTTAGTTGATAAGAAAATTTTAGAATCTTATCAGTTTCCCTCAGAAGAGGCTGGGTTTTTTGACTATCAGCTTGAACTAAGAAAGTTAGAAATTCAGGAAAGAAAGGAAGAAAGAGAAATTCAGGAAAGAAAGGAAGAAAGAGAAATTCAGGAAAGAGAAAGAGATAGGCAGTTTCAATTAGAAAAACTAAAGCTAGAACATGAAGCTAATATCAAACTGGCAGCTCAAGGTTCAGAAACTTCACTTGGTCAAAAAAGGACAGAATTTGATGCCGCGAAAAATATTAGGCTTGTACCTAAATTCATGGAAAAATCTGTTGATAAATATTTTCCACAATTTGAGAAAGTTGCTGAAAATTTGAAATGGCCTCGTGCTGTTTGGCCTACAATGTTACAAAGTGTGCTCATTGGTAAGGCTGCTGAAGTTTACTCAGTACTCAGCATTGATAAAAGTTCTGACTATGACCAGGTGAAGGCCGCTATTTTAAAGGCATATGAATTAGTTCCTGAGGCTTACAGGCAGAAATTTAGAAATTACAAAAAATTTGACTCTCAGACTTATGTGGAATTTGCTAGAGAAAAAGAAGATTTGTTTGATCAGTGGTTAAGATCCAAAAGGATTGAGAAAAATTTTGACAATTTAAGACAGCTATTGTTGTTAGAAGAATTTAGGCAGTGTGTACCACAAGATTTGAGAACTCATTTAGATGATAGAGGTGTGAAAACTTTGAATGAGGCAGCAGTCACGTCAGATTCTTATGCTCTTACTCATAAGAAGACTTTTTTGACAAAACAAGGTGGTAGTAGTTTTGTGAAAAATCAAAGTACTGCAAGTACTGAAAACAAAAGTAGTGCTCAGTCAACTCCCCAATCAACCTCTCATGTAGGTTCTACTTCTGGTCAAAAATTTAATCGAAATTCTAGTTCAGTCGGTCCAGACTCACTTCCTACTTGTGTTTATTGTAAGAAAAGGGGTCATCTTATAGGTGATTGTTTTAAACTTCAAAGGAAGCGTGAGTTCGATAAAAATCCACAACCCCATGCTTGTGCCGTTATGAAAAGTGACAGGAAGCCCTTTGTTAAGACTAGTTTTGAAAAACCTGATGTACAGGGTCACAAGTCCAGTTCTTTTGATTCTATGGAGGATTATAAGCCCTTTTTGTCTCAGGGATTTGTTTCACTTAATGAGTCTAGTGAACTCCAGCCTGTTAAGATTTTACGAGACACTGGTGCTGCTCAAACTTTGTTGTTAGAAGGTGTGTTGCCTCTGTCTGAGCAGACTTCTGTTTGTGGATCGGTTTTGCTACAGGGTGTGGAGTTAGGCGTCATTAATGTTCCCCTCCATCGTATTAACTTGAAGTCAGATTTAATCACTGGACCTGTTATCGTAGGTGTGCGGCCTACTCTTCCAGTTCAGGGCGTTTCCTTATTGTTAGGCAATGATTTAGCTGGGGGCAAAGTTGTGGCTGATCCCGTGGTTTGTGATAAAGTTATGCCAGTTGATCAAACCATTGATGAAGACCAGGATTTATACCCATCATGTGCTGTAACCAGGGCTATGGCGAGGAAACAGCAGACAGATGCTGAAGGTCAAGTGTCTGCCCCTGACAGTACTAGTTGTGTTCCTGACATTGACCTTAGTGACACATTTTTATCAAAAATGTACAACAACCATGTACCGGTGGACAACATGTCTAACACTACTGTACAGGTCAGAAGCCAGAAGGATGGTTCCCTCTATAAGCCTCTGCCATTTGATAAAAACAAAGATGCCTTAAGCAAGGAGCAGTTGCTTACTGAGCAGCTCAGAGATCCAGACAGTATCCAGCTCAGTAAGAAGGCTCTCCCTCCAGATGAGGCGGCAAAGGTTCCAGAGTGCTTTTACATAGAAGATGGTATTCTGATGAGGAAGTGGCGACCACCAGATGCATCTCCAGAGGAGAAGTGGCGAGTCGTTCACCAGATAGTTGTTCCTGTGTTGTATCGAGGGGACATTATGACTATAGCTCACGACACACCCTTAGCTGGTCATTTGGGCATAAATAAGACTTGCAGCAGGATTCTTAGTCATTTTTATTGGCCTAAGCTTAGGAGTGATGTTTCAAAGTTTTGTAGATCATGTCATGTTTGTCAAATGGTTGGTAAACCAAATCAGAAAATACCGCCTGCTCCCCTGCAGCCGATCCCAGCTTTTGAAGAGCCATTTAGTAGAGTGTTAGTTGATTGTGTAGGGCCTCTTCCTAAGACTAGGGCAGGAAACATGTATCTTCTTACTATCATGTGTGCATCTACACGTTTTCCTGAAGCAATTCCCCTTAGGAATATTAAGGCAAAGACTATAGTGAAGGCTCTTACTAAGTTTTTCTGTTTAGTAGGCATTCCTAATGCTATTCAGTCTGATCAAGGTTCAAATTTCATGTCTGGGTTATTTCAGCAGGTTATGCATGAGTTAGGTATTAAGCAGTACAAGTCTAGTGCTTACCACCCTGAATCCCAAGGGGCACTTGAACGTTTTCACCAGACCCTCAAAACTATGATTCGGACATTCTGTTTTCAGTATGAAAAAGATTGGGATGAGGGGGTTCATCTTTTGTTGTTTGCTGCTAGAGAAGCAGTTCAGGAATCCCTTGGATTCAGTCCCTTTGAGTTAGTGTTTGGCCACACAGTTAGGGGACCTTTGAGATTATTGAAGGAAAAATGGTTGACTGAGCCTACTTATGTGAATCTTTTAGACTATGTGTCTAGCTTTAAAGAGAGATTGCATAATGCATGTAAAATTGCCCAAGAAAACTTGAAAAGTTCACAAAGCAAAATGAAAATTTGGTATGATAAGAATGCCAGGAACAGAATTTTTAAGCCTGGTGACAAAGTTCTTGTATTTCTGCCAGTTCCTGGTCATCCTTTGCAAGCTAGATACTTTGGTCCATATGAGGTAGAAAGCAAACTTAGTGATTTGAACTATGTTATTAGAACTCCAGATCGGCGTAAAGAAAAGAGAGTATGTCATTTGAATATGTTGAAAGAGTATGTTGAGAGAGGTGAACAAATTTTTGTAAAACCTGTTTCCATCTTAGCACATGCTAGTAATTCCTCATTGAGTTGTGACCATGAAACCGATGACAATGCACATGTGGATGTTACCGAGAAAGACTTTATGCCAAGTGTACGTTTGAAGAATTCGGAAATACTGTCAAATCTGGATGTGAAACTGGGTCACCTAAACAAAAACCAGAAAAATGAAGTGGAAAATTTGATTCGAGATTATCCAAAAATATTTCCGGATGTACCAGCCAAAACAAATGCAGCTTGCCATGACGTGGAAATTGGAGATGCTTCACCCATAAAACAACACCCATATCGGATGAATCCAATCAAGTTACAATTTCTAAGGAAAGAAGTTCAGTACATGCTCGAGAATGACATTATTGAACGTAGCAATAGTGACTGGAGCTCTCCATGTGTTCTCGTTGGAAAGCCGGATGGTTCTTACCGGTTGTGTACAGACTTTAGAAAATTGAATGCTGTTACAAAAACTGACTCTTATCCAATCCCCAGAATCGATGACTGTATCGATAAAATTGGCAGTGCTAAGTTTGTTAGTAAGTTTGACCTATTGAAAGGTTATTGGCAGGTGCCTTTGACAGAAAGAGCCAAGGAAATCTCTGCTTTTGTCACTCCAGATGGATTATTCCAGTATAAAGTCATGCCATTTGGGATGAAAAATGCTCCAGCAACGTTTCAAAGGATGATTCATTCCCTAACCCAGGATCTGGATGGATGTGAAGCATACATTGATGACGTAATCATCTACAGTTCAACATGGGAGGAACACATAAGGATTATGCGTGCTTTCTTCAAACGCCTTTCAAATGCCAACTTGACAGTCAATCTTGGAAAAAGTGAATTTTGTCGAGCAACTGTAGAATACTTGGGACATCAAGTAGGTCAAGGACAGGTTAAACCTATCATGGCTAAGGTGGAAGCTATTGTTAAGTTCCCAATTCCTACAAACAAAAAAGAATTAATGAGATTTTTGGGCATGGTTGGATTTTATCGAAAATTTTGTCCAAATTTTTCCACTGTTGTTGGCCCATTGACAGATCTTCTGCGTAAAGATGTAAAATTTAACTGGACAGAAAGTTGTGACAAGTCATTCAGTAAGGTTAAATCACTTTTGATCAGTGGTCCAGTTCTATCTGCTCCAAACTATTCAAAACAGTTCAAACTTGCTGTCGATGCTAGTGATGTAGGAATTGGGGCTGTTTTGTTTCAAGATGATGATGAACATGTAGATAGACCTATTTGTTACTTTTCAAAGAAACTGAACAAATATCAGCAAAACTATTCTACCATTGAAAAAGAGTGTTTGGCATTGTTGTCAGCCTTACAACATTTTGATGTTTATCTCAGTATTACTTTACATCCAATTCTTGTTTTTACTGATCACAACCCTCTCACCTTTCTTCATAAGATGTCAAACAAAAATCAGAGACTGACAAGGTGGAGTTTGTTGTTACAAGAATACAACATGATTGTTACTCATATCAAGGGTAGAGACAATGTTATTGCTGATGCTTTGTCTAGAGTAGGTTAGATGTTTATTCAATAAGACAGAGCAATTGTACAATTCATTTGAGCTATTATGTTTTATATCATTGTATTAATTACTAAAATTTTCATTAACATTCAAATTTTTTTAAGGGGGGAGGTGTTACTATACAGCATAATTATTGTGATGTTAACATGTTGATAATATGGTTTAATTTGTGTGTTGTAAACATGTTGACTATGTTGTGCGGTTTGTCATGTAAACATGTTTACTACATTGCATAACTTGTGTAGTGTAAACAATGTTGAGAATATTCTAGAAACCGAACGTGTTTACTTATTGATATGTAGAATTAATTTGAATGTTCTCTGTGTGTGGACATGTATGTTCTAGACTTGGAATAGTCTAGAATAAACTAGAAACTTAGAAGTATATATAAGCTCAGCCCTGCTTTGGTGGGTCAGCACTACCAAACACTGGGGATTATAATACGTACACTTGCATTCATTAATCGGACACGGATTGATTCCATCATTTCACCTTGGATTAACGGATTAATTTATCAAATATTCTTGGACTTGGATACTGTGAACAGTGTAAAAAGGATTCATTGGACATTCTAATTCTCATTACACAGAGAACATTGTGAGTACAATTTGTTGTTATCTCACTTAGGATTATATTGAATTTACCTGTAAATGTCATTTTGTCATTGTTAAAATAAATTGTTAAATTTTAGACAGGATTCATTGTTTTATTTTGTTGGCTTTACCACGGTTTATTTCTGACCGTAACAGATTAAGAGAAATCTAAGACAAATGTTTTACTTCACCTGGTCGACTCGGCCGTCTGCTTCTGACACTTCTGGCAGATCCCCGGCTGACAACATGGACTCACACTCCAGTCGTAGTAGCACTTGTAACTGGTATCTAAGATGTTCAAATTTAAATAATTTAACAAAGCATTTCAACCCACAATGCAATCTAATGTTCACAAGCTATATAAAATGTTTTGTGAAATTAGTAGTCCCCACCCTTTGGTATGCTTATTAAGATAGACTTATGACAGGTGTTAGACCGATAAAACAGTTTTACGATATTAATTCAGAACTTAATGACTGTGCTGTTCGAATGTTTCACTTTGACTCCTGCAAATCATCTACATCACAATCATTAAATCAGCTTTGCATCATAATAACCATTACTGCTGGTTCTTATACTGCTTTAACACAACCTAGTTTATAGGTCGTCTCAAAATCGGTTAAAAAATCATTATCTGTAGTTATAGGGCCTTAGCAACCAGGTCGTCTCAAAGCGGTTTACAAATCATTATATGTAGTTATAGGCCCTTAGCAACCAGGTCGTCTCAAAGCGGTTTACAAATCATTATATGTAGTTATAGGGCCTTAGCAAGCAGGTCGTCTCAAAGCGGTTTACAAATCATTATATGTAATTATAGGGCCTTAGCAACCAGGTTGTCTCAAAGCGGTTTACAAATCATTATATGTAGTTATAGGGCCTTAGCAACCAGGTCGTCTAAAAGCGGTTTACAAATCATTATATGTAGTTATAGGGCCTTAGCAACCAGGTTGTCTCAAAGCGGTTTACAAATCCTTATATGTAGTTATAGGGCCTTAGCAACCAGGTCGTCTCAAAGCGGTTCACAAATCATTATCTGTAGTTATAAGGCCTTAGCAACAGTCAATATCATTCTCAACTCCTTGGGGTTCATACAGTCAATGCTGCCACTCTGGTACTAACAGTTAGCATTTTACAGTTCTGTCACTGCCCAACCACATACCAGTTTACAGCTGAGTAGACTGGAACAAGCTCAGTGATGCTTCTTGCTCAGATACAACACAATGCCCTGCCATGACTTGGACCTGCAACCCTTTGGTCATAAGCTTGTTGTCTTACCACTAGACTACTGTGACATGACTCAAACCCACGACCCTTTGATCACAAGCCTGGCGTCCTACCACTAGACTACTGTGACATGACTCAAACCCACGACCCTTTGTCACAAACCTGGCGTCCTACCACTAGACTACTGTTACATGACTCAAACCCACGACCCTTTGATCACAAGCCTGGCGTCCTACCACTAGACTACTGTGATATGACTCAAACCCACGACCCTTTGTCACAAACCTGGCGTCCTACCACTAGACTACTGTTACATGACTCAAACCCACGACCCTTTGTCACAAACCTGGCGTCCTACCACTAGACTACTGTTACATGACTCAAACCCACGACCTTTGGTCACAAGCCTGGCGTCCTACCACTAGACTACTGTGATATGACTCAAACCCACGACCTTTGGTCACAAGCCTGGCGTCCTATACTACCACTAGACTACTGTTACATGATTCAAACCTACAACCCTTTGGTCACAAGCCAGTTGTCCTACCACTAGACTACTGTGACATGACTCAAATCTACAACCCTTTGGTCACAAGCCTGTTGTCCTACCACTAGACTACTGTGACATGACTTAAACCCTCAACCCTTTGATCACATGCCTGTTGTCCTACCACTAGACTACTGTGACATGACTCAAACCCACGACCCTTTGGTCACAAGCCTGGCGTCCTACCACTAGACTACTGTTTCATGACTCAAACCCACGACCTTTGGTCACAAGCCTGGCGTCCCACCATAGAGAATGCTACCATGCCTAAGGAGAGATTTGTGTCAAGCCTTGACAATAAGGTATAGAGAGTCAGAATGAAGACCTACTCTCTGACTTTCTGCTGCTTCTCCACATCAGTATTGCTGTATTTCTCCCGGAGACCAGCGAGTGGAAGAATTATAGCCTGCTCCAACATCTTAACACATCGTTCCTGCAAAAACAAAAACAAAATCTATCATAACACACAATAACGTACATTTTACAAATACAATAAAACGAGACTTGTGATAACTGATAAATGCAGATATTAAAACAGCCCTCACAACTTTATAAATCATTACAACATTTACTTGGGCTTTATACAAGAAAATATTTGTTTTCGAATAAGTTGGTCAACATTTATCATATAAAAGGAATTCCACTTTCTGAACCTGTGATCTTCACCTACACATACTACTGTTCAAACAATCTTTCATATCATGAAGTCTGATAGACTTTACCAGTAACTTTCCTCTGTTGGCGACAAGGTTGAAATATGGAGAAAACTATTTATTTGAGGCATAACTTTAATATGAATCAGTGATAATCATAAATCAACAGAACAAGAGGTCCAATGGGCCTGAATCGCTCAGTTAAAAGTGGACTTAGATACAACAACAGGGAAAATATCAGTGTTTGATTCAAATTCAAAAGATTTTAACATATGACCCAATTTGACAAGTGAGCTAAAAACTGCAAAACCTGACAGTCTTTAGAAATCCAGTACATAAGATATAGACAGACTACAGCAATATTCTATTCATGAGAAATACTGTTAAATGAATGAAGACTATACTTGTGGTTTGGGAGTCTGTCTCTCCTTGAGGTAGTGTAAGGCCACTGTGACGATGGTCTGTCCACAGACGGACAGACTGGGCCGGCCACTACACACGGCGCCTGTGTACACGTCCTGTAGGTAGGTCATCAGTTCTCCCTCGTCAGCAAAATCTGTATGCAGAAAAAGGTTCTCAATTAACACTCTCTTTTTCAAATCTGCAAAAGGTTGTTTTTTTTTGGTGTGTGTAACTTAACATTAAGTAACTGATATATATAACTTAATTTTTGGTACAGTAAAACCCCACTTACTTGAACTCTTGGGGGGACCTGATCAATAGTTCGAGGAACACATAGTATTTCAAGTAATCTGAGGTTGGATGCATATCTATGAACTTGGTCAGGACCAAACCAACTGTTTGACAAATGAGGGGTATTCGAGTTAACCTGGTTCGAGTAAGTGAGGTTCAACTGTATCTACCACTTAATTGTTGGTATATCAAAACACTACTTACCAATCTACCAGGTACACTTGAAATTTTGCCACTTGGACAAATGTTTGGACAGAAACCATGAAATGTCATGTGACCCAAATTGGTATTTTCTTTTGGCCAGAAATAGACCAATGGACACTGGCTTAGTATAGTTTAACCCAGACACAAAGCCCTAAATAATACCACCATTATTTGAACTATGTATTATCAGGGCCCTAAAAATACCAACATTTTTTTAACTTTACATTTTTAATGCCCTAACACCATACTCTGAACTATGCAATTTCTGGACCCTAAAAACCCCACCATACTTTGAATTATGCATTTTCAGGGCCCTAAAAATACCTCCATCCTCGCTACCTAGGTGTCAGTACCTGCTTTACTAAGCAAGTTGTCTGTCTTGGGTTTTTAGTATTACTCTGACTCCCTTAAAATGCCACCATACTTTGAACTATACATTCTCCCTCCCTTGGTATCAGTACCTGCTTTACTAAGCAAGTTGTCTGTCTTAGATTTTAAAATAGTATTACTCAGACAGAGGACCCTAAAAATGCCACCATACTTTGAACTATACATTCTCCCTCCCTTGCTATCAGTACCTTCTTTACTAAGCAAGTCTGTCCGTCTTAGATTTTAAAATAGTATTACTCAGACAGAGGACCCTAAAAATGCCACCATACTTTGAACTATACATTCTCCCTCCCTTGGTATCAGTACCTGCTTTACTAAGCAAGTCTGTCCGTCTTAGATTTTAAAATAGTATTACTCAGACAGAGGACCCTAAAAATGCCACCATACTTTGAACTATACATTCTCCCTCCCTTGGTATCAGTACCTGCTTTACTAAGCAAGTCTGTCCGTCTTAGATTTTAAAATAGTATTACTCAGACAGAGGACCCTAAAAATGCCACCATACTTTGAACTATACATTCTCCCTCCCTTGGTATCAGTACCTGCTTTACTAAGCAAGTCTGTCCGTCTTAGATTTTAAAATAGTATTACTCAGACAGAGGACCCTAAAAATGCCACCATACTTTGAACTATACATTCTCCCTCCCTTGGTATCAGTACCTGCTTTACTAAGCAAGTCTGTCCGTCTTAGATTTTAAAATAGTATTACTCAGACAGAGGACCCTAAAAATGCCACCATACTTTGAACTATACATTCTCCCTCCCTTGCTATCAGTACCTGCTTTACTAAGCAAGTCTGTCCGTCTTAGATTTTAAAATAGTATTACTCAGACAGAGGACCCTAAAAATGCCACCATACTTTGAACTATACATTCTCCCTCCCTTGCTATCAGTACCTGCTTTACTAAGCAAGTCTGTCCGTCTTAGATTTTAAAATAGAATTACTCAGACAGAGGACCCTAAAAATGCCACCATACTTTGAACTATACATTCTCCCTCCCTTGGTATCAGTACCTGCTTTACTAAGTAAGTCTGTCCGTCTTAGATTTTAAAGTAGTATTACTCAGACAGAGGACCCTTTAAATACCACCATACTTTGAACTATACATTCTCCCTCCCTTGGTATCAGTACCTTCTTTACTAAGCAAGTCTGTCCCTCTTAGATTTTAAAGTAGTATTACTCAGACAGAGGACCCTAAAAATGCCACCATACTTTGAACTATACATTCTCCCTCCCTTGGTATCAGTACCTGCTTTACTAAGCAAGTCTGTCCGTCTTAGATTTTAAAGTAGTATTACTCAGACAGAGGACCCTAAAAATACCACCATACTTTGAACTATACATTCTCCCTCCCTTGGTATCAGTACCTGCTTTACTAAGCAAGTCTGTCTTTGGTTTGTCTTTGGATTGACTGTCCAGTGAAACGCTGTCCTGGTCATCCTTGCCCTTCTGAGTGACCGCTTGTCGACTTCTCGTCACCATCATCTCTCCCCGGGACGGCATTGACCCCTGACCTTTCTTGCCTTCCTCCTGGGGCGTGCTGGTCTTGTCTTTGGTCAGATCCTGATTTGGTAAACCTGTAAGTAAAGCAATTACAAAACAAGAGGCACAGAGGACCTGTATCATTCTCATGGATATACAGTTATATTTTAGCAAATTATGGCAAAATAGTCTCCAAAAAGATCCGGGGCAGAGATAGGGACAGACCCCAAGACCAATCCTTGAAGCATGTCTGTAGAGTAATTAAAGTCCCTAGGGGTGTGGCCAAACCCTAGAGACAGACCCCAAGACCAATCCTTGAAGCATGTCTGTAAAGTAACTGAAGTCCCTAGGGGTGTGGCAAAACCCTAGAGACAGACCCCAAGACCAATCCTTGAAGCATGTCTGTAGAGTAATTTAAGTCCCTAGGGGTGTGGCCAAAACCGAGAGACAGACCCTAAGATCAATCCTTGTCTGTGTAAAAGTTTGGTTATAGTGTGGGTACCTAAACTAAAATGTATGGGTGTGGAACAGAATTTCTCAAACATGCTTTATTCAAAGTATATCAGAGTTTAACAACTGTGAATTCTGAACCTAATGCAGTCTGTAGTAATTTTAGATAATATGTTAAAAGCTATAAACAGCAATGGTCAGTTAAGGACAGGTCAGGTTTTGGTAACAGAGGAAAGTCGCAGTACGCCAAGAAAAACCATCGACCTACCACCAGATTATTCAAAGCAGCAGTAAAATAGGGTGAAGGATAGCTCTTTCATTTTTAGATGACATCTTTTTACACATATCGCGAACGATACAAAACAATCACCCTGAGTTATATTATACCTAGTAGAAGCTCAATTTTGTTGATAAAATTTGCACGTGATCTGGGAATCAACCTGTAAACAAAGTGATAAGTTTTCAATCTATATCTTTTGTCATTTATCCAATTTTCTTTGTTGGCCAGCCCTTGGTATCAGTAACTTAACTTCTGATACTGTTTCATTTAAATTTCATTATAAATCATAACTACAGTAGAACCTTGTTATCTTGAACCTGTATAACTCGAAGATCCTGTTTAATTCAAAATATTTTGTCTGTCCCGGCCAAGCTTTACATTAGCTTTCAAACTCGAGAAACTCAAATACTCAGATGACTCTTAAGTTTTCCCATGGTCCAGTTAACTTTGGGATGACGAGGTTCAACTGTATTTCAACAAAGTTTGAATTATTTCTTGATGAAAATGGACACGATAAAATCAGTTTGGGACCTCGCCTGGCCTCTGCAACTGATGCTCTTTAAGTTCGGGACCTCGCCTAGCCTCTGCAACTGATGCTCTTTAAGTTTGGAACCCCGCCTAGCCTCTGTAACTAATGTTCTTTAAAGCATTTCATGGACACCAGTTTGGGGCCCCGCCTCTGTAACTGATGTTTTTTAAAGCATTTCATGGACACCCTGTGATGTCCTGAGGACCAATGAGATAGTTCTGTCGACACAATAAATACTGAACTACATCTATTAAAATTTTAACTTACCTGGTTTACTCTGACTGCGTGTATGGGGAGGCTGGTTTTCATATCTGTACATTCGTTGGAGCTCCCCGAGAGTTTTCTTCTCGTCTTGACTCAGGAAATCCATCTGAGAAATCCTTTTTTGACAAAAAAATATTTCTGTCAATAACTTGTTTTAATAAGACTTTCTCAGGGCTAGCCTGAAAGCAGCATCATACATAATGTATCACAGGGTTCGACCTTATATAAGTTACTAGAAATACGGTTTGAGTACAGAATCAATGCTTGAGAATGAGAATGGTTTTGTCCCTGACTGATATTACCAACAATTATTGAAGTACAGTAAAACCCCATTGACTCTAACTCGTGGTGACCTGACCAATAGTTTGAGGAATACATGGTATTCGAGTAATCTGAGTTTTGTTGAATATGTACAAACTCAGTCTGGACCAAATAAACTGTTCAACGAATGAGGGGTATTAGAGTAAACCGGGTTCAAGTAAGTGGGGTTTTACTGAAAGAACTTGGCAAGAAGTGAACAAAGTGAATAAAGCTACCTGATCATCAGATCTGAATATCTTTGTTGTTAAAAAAGAAATATTGCCAATATACATTTTTTTTCCTGAGGTAATTGGTTGTAATTTGGATAAATACCTCTGGTTGAGTTTGTCCAGTAGCCGACCAAATGACTGGTGACACCCAGGAAGGTAAGCTTTCCCTACGACTGCCGGGTCAAAGCACGCTCCACCGGGGTCAGCCTCAGGTTCTATAAAATTATCGTACAATGCATTATTTATTGTCCATGTATACTTGTTTGTGTGACATGAAGCTATCCCACATGGTAAGATATCTCTCTATGGGCTTTACTATAGGGGTGACTATTGAGCACAATTTTACCATTGCGATAGTATTGTGATAGGCAGAATTACTATTGTGATAGTATTGAGTTATCAACAAACTATTGCGATAATATTTTGATAGTCCTTGGTACCCAAAATATTTTAAAAATTGTGTTTAAAATGACACAAGTACCTTAGTTTACTAAGTTTAGGCCAAAATATTTATATTTTTAGTCCATTTAAGTTTGCATAATGAGTAAATTATACTTATTATTGTAAAATTCACTCAAGAGTTTCATATTAACCAACTACATTAAAACTTCTTGATGAATATTTGTTTAAATGATGTTATTTAGGTAATAGAATACTACTGTTGAAATTATCGATACTATTGTGATAGTCACATAGTATTGTGATTATCTATTGCATTGTCATTTTACTATTGCGATAGAACTTTTGGGTGGTACACTATTGCGATAGAACTTTTGGGTGGTACACTATTGCGATAGAACTTTTGGGTGGTACACTATTGCGATAGAACTTTTGGGTGGTACACTATTGCTATAGAACTTTTGGGTGGTACACTATTGCGATAGAACTTTTGGGTGGTACACTATTGCGATAGAACTTTTGGGTGGTACACTATTGCGATAGAACTATTGGGTGGTACACTATTGCGATAGAACTATTGGGTGGTACACTATTGCGATAGAACTATTGGGTGGTACACTATTGCGATGCATTGATAATTCGATGTATTTTTACACCCCTACTTTACCATTATCATGGTGTATCCAAAGTGAACAACGTCACATTTTACTATTACATAACACAACAGCAGAAAGACTGGCAGAACATTGCAGCTTGCAATTGGTGAAAATGACAGAAAAACCAATTTCATCTGTGGCTTGAGGAATACTAGGTAATTCAAAACATAGCCAAGCTTAAAGTTTTACTGAAATTTTGTGTGAAGAAATTTGGTACATTTTTTTAACATGTTGTGATTAAAGTATATTTTGGCTATTGTAACCTAAATGGAAAATGTCAAAGTATGAAATGCCCATCGGAACAGAATTCCATCTCCTCCTATATATAGCTATTTTATCATCAGAACTAAGCAGGAAATAGAAATGTTTTCATTAACTTTATATCAATACTTAAATTAATTATTTTTTTAACTCATTACCTATTGTGCAATTAATAGAGTCTCCCATAGACCCAGGCACTCAGTAATTGTCTGGGAAACATCAATTTTTGTTTCAAATTTACAATGCATTTCATTTGTTCAACTTCCATATCAAGGATTTTCATTTTTTTCAACTTCCATATCAAGGCATAATCGATGTTGTCTCAGATAATTCTTTCAGATAAAAAATACTCTCAGAAGTCTGTAACGTTTTAATTTTTATCATACCACTGGTACAATGGATGAAAATGTTGTTTGCTAATATTCTTTGCCAAAAATCCTATAGATATTGGTAAAATTTTGATTGAAAACAGTGATGTAATGCGTTTAGAATTAGAAAATGAAAGTACTTTTGATAAAATAACCAAATGGGGATTCTCGCAGACAATGACAGACGGAGAACATCAGCCGGGCGTGATTTTTCACCGGCAGCAGGCAAAGAGTTAATGGGCGGCCCTTTAATGGTACTACTTTTCTCTGTACATCAGTACTTACTTGACTTTGACGATCGTTGTTTCTCGGTCAGTCTGGTGACGAGGTCCGGCCAGGAAGGTCCATCCCTCTCCTGGAGATCACGGGCCTCTTTATCTATCATTGCACTGCCCCCTTCCTGATACAGGGACTTCTCCAGGGCTAATGTCCGTCCTACACTGAGCAGTGTTAGTGATGCAGACACTGTCGTCAGAGGTTTCAGGACTACCAGGGCAGCATGACCTTTGACCTCCAAAAGCTGCAAAGAAAGTAACTGGTTTGAAACGATTAAGAACAAGGCAAATATTTGGTTAATAGCCTCATGAAAAAAATTATAGATTCATAGAATCTTAAACAAACTCTCATGAAAACTATTGAAGGGTTTGTATGTTTGAACACTGTACATCTATACCATAACTTGTCCATAAGCCATCATGAAACAGCCTACAGTCATTGGTGTCAAGGTTATATCAAGAGGCCCAGGGAGCCTGTATAATTGTATTTATCATCAGTTGTAATGTTGTGGATGAAATATGATGAACAAGACTTTTCGACGAGTAACAGTCACCGACTGAATGTGACTGCCTCATCAAGTTCAACCTATACCCTAGTATAAAGGTCTAGTGAGTAGAAGTGTAGAAAATAGAGCCCGGAAAAACTTTATCTTTAATGTAGGTCAATGGTCAAATGTAGGACTAGGTCACAGTTGCCTAGTTTTGATAATGACTCACTGTCTCACCAAGGTGAACAAATGCCTTAATTATGAAGTTCCAGTGACAAGTAGAAAAGGAAATAGAGCCCAGACAAACTTCTTTCTTTGATGTAGGTGAAAGGTCAAAATGTAGGTCACAATAATCTTCCCTTGATACATAATACACCAACTCACCAAAGTGCAAGGTAAACCCATACTCAAACTATGAAGTTCCAGTAAAAAGTAACTGTTGTTTAGGGAATAGAGATCCGACAAGATAGCAGAAGGATGGGGGGATAGACAGACAACACAAAACTATATAAGTACCCTTCAGTTCTTGGTGGGACAATAATAAGCTGACTATAAATTGCTGATATCATTCTTGAGCCAATCAAAAGGCTACAGCAGTCTATTGAATTTAACAATTTTAAAAACAGCTTTTATAGACAAGAATTCCACGGAAGTGGATGTGTCGCCTGCGCAGCAAGTTGGGAGATACGTTTTTAGGAGCTAGCTATGATATGCAATGTTTTAGTTCCAAGTGGAATTTTCATGGTTATCCAAATTGAACTCAAACAGATTTTCTATTTATAGCAACAGTGACCTTGAACTTTGACCTTGAAAAGCAATCCCAAGCAAGCACTTTTAGTATTGAAGCATTGTAAGAAGTTTGAGTTTAATTGGCCTAAGAAAACTAAGTTATAGAACGGAAACATATTTTCTATTTATAGAAACAGTGACCTTAACTTTTGACCTTTGCCCGTGAAAACCAATCGCAAGCAAGCACTTTTGGTAAGGAAGCACTGTATGAAGTTTGAGTTTGATTGGCCAAGGAAAAGTGATTTTCTATTTATAGCAACAGTGACCTTGACCTTTGATCTTGAAAAGCAATCCCAAGCGAGCACTTTTGGTAGGGAAGTACTCTATGAAGTTTGAGTTTGATTGGCCCAAGGAAACTCAAAGTATCGCACGGAAACGGATTTTCTATTTATAGCAACAGTGATCTTGACCTTTGACCTTAGACACTGAAAAGCAATCCGAAGCGAACATTTTTGTTTAGGAAGTACTGTATTAAGTTTGAGTTTGATTGGCCCAAGGAAACTCAAGTTATCGCACGGAAACTGTTGGTGCAGACGCCGCCACCGATATAGTGATCCCAAAATGACACAAAAATGACTTGATGTTTGCCTTGTTTTCATGTCATTCTATAATTCTGTATTTCTATCAAACTTTCATAGATGTACCATGATCTCCCAGGACAAAGCCCACAAACCTACCAGACAACTTCTTTCTTGATGCAGTCGAGCCAGCAAGCGTTTAAATGATACAGACTGAGCCTTATCATCACCAGCGACAGTGCACACACACTGTTCCTGTCCTGTCCAGTCTAGTCGTGACCACGCCTGGGACAGAAGGACAGCACACACACGTAGGGATCTAGTCCCGCCCCTGGCCAGCAAGGGTCTCCTGAGAATGTCCGTTTCCAGAGACAAAATATTGCCATCTCCAATATCCACCTCTCTTAAGTTGGTACCATCAGAGATTTTGGTACTGGTATTTTGTAGCAAGTCAGTCCTGTATCAGGGGAAAAAAAAAACTGTACAAAATATATGCTGTGACGAAAAACATAAAAATTATTACAATATAAAATCAGCACTACCCATCAAATATTTTATTAATCATTACAAACCAATTTAAAATCATCACATGTACAATTATTGTGAGTATAAAATTTCTGAAATCATACTAAGGTAAAATATAGCCTTTATACCTCTCTCTCCTGTATAGATTTTGCACTAATCATGATCATAGCAGCAATGTTACTCAATAATTTTTTTTTAAAACCATTTGGCTTTGACATAAATTTTACATTAACAAACATTTTACTATTAATGAAGATTTAATGAAGATTTTTTATTGCTATCACATTATCATTTTACCTTCTGTTATAGTACATGGGGAGAATCTCCAACTCACAAAATGTTTGTCCTGAAACGACACAAAATTGTATACAATGTACCTCCACTAAAGATTGTTTCTTTATAAAATAAAATCTTAACTGTAAAGATGTGATTAATGAAGAATGAAAGAATGACAAACTTTTCCTTGATCCACTTAATATCATTGCACTATATTTCAATAAAACAGTTCAGAAACTTTCACTCCACTTCATGATCAGTCTGAAACAATTATGTATGCACAAAAAAATAATAATTTGCAAATGATTTCTTTTCATTTCTGCAAATTCAGATAAATTAATTTCATGAAAAACATTACATATCGTAAATTGTTCATTCTATAAAAGTGATTTTTCACCAGTGAAAAATATCGCTTTTTCTGATTTGACCATCAACATGATGTTTTAAAAACGACAATGGATGAAAATGAAAAGCTGTGTCTGGCAAGGTTTCACTAAAAAAATGTAACAAACATAATATCTAACAGTATCTTCAGTAATTATATAATAACAACATATTTCACCTGTGTGGCTAATACTTTAATATTTTTCACTCATGCAGCACACTCATGAATAAACATGAATATAATAGCCCCACCCATGAAATATGTTTGGTATTACTGAAGACACTGTCAGATATATATATCCTCTGATCTACATATTCATGGTGAATGTACATGTTGTTTCAATGCGAAACAATATAAATATTTATCATGACTATATCAATACCAGGTACATATTTATAGCAATTAATCACATTAAAGAACTGTAATGAACGTTACCATTTTGTGATAAGAGAGGGATGTGACAACCTAATTCTTCACCTCCAGAGCTAGTTTGAGATCTGTGTCTGGCATTTTGACAGTAATTCAACAGATCAAAAATGATTGGAAGGAAAGGTAACACTGGGCGAAAAATATGTGACGCTGTCTTGGTAGCTCCACATTTTCGTGACTCTTCCTGTTTTGATGATAAGTCTTGTTGATCAAGGCCGATTGTTGATTGCTCATGATCAGATGCCTCTCTAGGAAAAAAACTTCCAACATTTGTAACATATCTGTCACAAAGTTGAACTAATATCTCTGCTGGTATCAGATGGCCACCAATCTTGTTGAGGGTTTCTTCAAATAGCTTTAGACTTTCAGGGTCTATGCCAGGTCTAGTCTGTTAAAAAATAGAACAAAAATTATGGACTTTCTTTCGATAATAGCAAAATAAATTTAGTAAAACTAAAGAACCTGTGATCTATATGATGATCACAAATGAAAAAGTTTTGATGAATAATCATAGTACATGTATTTTATTTTGTTGTAATTTGAAATCCTCTTTAGATCTCCGGTAAGGCGAATATCTCAGCCAGTGCAAGGGCTTGCGAGGTGAAAGTTGAAAAAAATCACAAATTATAAAAAAAAATATCAGGAATTTCATTTGTGACTCAGTGTGGTCTCCAGCCTAATGCTCTACCACTGAGCTAAAGGAAAATCCCTTGTAAGGCAACCAAATCAATGCACATCTTTTACAATTTTATACTTATAATTATAACTAACTCACCAGAATATCATAGCAATCAATCCAAAAGAGTTGAAGTTGATACAAGCCATGGAACTCCCTGTAAAGACTTTCCGGCATAAACAAATCTAAACAAACAGCCGCATCAATAACTCTCTTTCCTGCAAAATGTCTTAAAGCAGTTGGATTCTCTGGAAATCTTGAGAAAACAAAAACCAAATTGTTATTGGGCTTTGCGACATTGTCACGATTTACCATGGACTTTCTCCGTTTGACAGGTGAAGTGATATCTGGCTTCTCCCATTGGAAATCATAGATGACTTCCATTAAAGCCTTTCGTAGACAATCACTGGCAATGTGTGACTTCTCGGGTTTTTGCTCATTGAATGTTTCTTCGAATTTCCTTTCGATTTCATTCTCAAATTCTTCAAAATATCTTAATTTGAAATCTCGTAAAATGTGTCCCCCTACCCTACTATAGTGATGACTTGAGTTAAAGAATTTAAATCCCCACTTCAGAGAACTCTGTTTACTTTTGGACTTTGGTGATTTGCTTGAAAGCAGCCCTTCAGTTTCCGATGCGAAATGGACCAACAATCGGAGAACTGACAAACAAATCGTGTTTACATACTTTTGCGAACAAGTAGGATCATTTGAGTCAGAATTGTAATTATTCTTGTTAATATCTACCAGAAAAACGAGCTGGGTGTGTGTTACCACATCAGACATTTTCTTACAAATGTCGTTTACACATAATCATGTAGTCAACAATCGGCCTGTCGAGGCGACTTCATCGCAGCCTTGTGGCCGCCATATTTTTGAAGTGTTAAGACCACAATGCAATGCACGGCGATTCTAAATTTTATTGCGGAACCAGATATACGGAATACAAAATGTGCATAGATTTCAGAGACGTATTATTGCGAGACATCTACGTTCCTGATAGATTCTAGCTTTTATTTGAAATGTTCTTTTATCAATACTCTGAAATCTGAAGGTTAAAAACAAAATCTTAATATCATCAGAGACGTCAGGGACGTATATGTGAGACGTATAAAGCCATACATCTCTGATAGCATATACAGTTATGTGCCAAAAGTCTTTCATTTTTTTTTTATTTTGCTATATATTCTTTGTATTTCCAACTTTTTTCAATGAATTTTCCTGACTTTGTTTATGCATCAATTTTAATGAAATTTTGTGTACTTATAAAGAATTGTTTCCTGTTTCATCTCATAATATTTTCACTGTTTTCCGTTATGTATGACCAGAGAAATCATAATTTATTTACAACATCCAATTTTTCGGACGCCATTTTGACGTCATTTTGGTAGCGTTATATAGAGAAACGGCGTCACACGGAAATTAGGAGTGAAGATAATTTTGTATAGTTCCATAAATACACAACGGAAAATTAAATAAATATTATGAGAGGAAACCTTGAATATTTTTGTACCAAATGACAAAAGATTGCCAAAATCCATCCATAAACGAAGTCGGGAAAATTCATTGAAAAAAGTTGGAAATACAAAGAATATATAGCAAAATAAAAAAAAAATTGAAAGACTTTTGGCACGTAACTGTATATACAGCCAACTTCGATGAATAGAAACATACAAATAATAGTTAACCATCGTGTAGCATTGTCACCATGTAACCTATTCAATTCATAGCCTTACGTTTTCCATGAACTGGTGACCTAGACGATTTTGAACCTATGACGTTGGCTTTTGATCGTTGAAACCTTGTTAAATTCAGACAAAATTTGCTTCATAATGTCAAAACAAAATATTGAACAGTAAAAAAACTATAACATGTGACTTTGACTTTTAAACCCGTTTCATTTGACTACTTATATGAGTATAACCAACTTATCGTTGAAAAGCTACAAAATTTGATCTTGACCTTTGATACGATGACCTTGACTTTTGGTTAATTGACTCTTTGCAGAGACGTATAAAGGCTTTATACGTCTCCGCTCTTTGTAACGTGAATCTTAATTAAGTACTAGTGGTTTAGAAAAATATTTGTATATTAACTTCTGATCATTGGTGTGTTCACAGGAATAAATTTCCCTGTTTAAAGTACATTTCTAACAAGACAACAAAAATCATATATTGTTGAATTAGAACAAACGTTTTCTAAATCTGTCTTAGAATCTCCCATTTACATCTTATACACAGACTGTTTTTATCAGTAGGGTGACCTTATGAGATATATATATATATATTGCTAGTTACATATGAGTCGATTTATCGATCATTTAGTCACTTAGATTTTTTTTAAAAAGCTTTACGAAGTCTCCAGTGTTAAAATTGTGAATTAGGAAGAAATGTTACGGATTTCTAAATTTGAATAATGTTTTAGATGTAAAGCAACAAACCGAATCCAAAGATTAGGCCTAGCAGACTGTGCCAGGGCTTATATTTTTTCTATACAAAATATAATATCTCGTCCAGCAGAGCGAGATTCCATCATGGGTATAGATTGAAAGTTTTTTTATACATTTATTTCCTTTTATTCTATTTCATTAATTTCACTTTCATCTTTGGTTTTTGTTCACTTTTCCCTTGTACAGAATACGCGGGAATTATTCCGGAAAATACCATCCGGTGACGAAGTCGTTTTACCTACTTGTTTTTGTTTACTTCCGGTAAGAAAAACATTGTGGTTGCAGATCGTAATGAGCGAACATCTAATGTATTGATAACATTCACTCTTTTTTGCTGTTATTTACATATATGTATAAATCGCAACGGTAAGTCTAACTAAAAAAATACTGCTTTTAATTTTGCATCTGATCATATTTAAAGATTGAATATCATGAAATAGGGATGGCAACTACGAACCGGTAACCATAAACTGTCAAACTCAGAAAACTGCAGTCTTAGCACGTTTTTGATTAGTAATCCACTAATAAGGAACCATTGCTTAACCGTGTAACTGATGAAGACCTATTAGTTATGATTGTTATTCATTTGATTCCGTATGAGTCATGTTTGTTCTGTAAATATAGCAAAAAAATCTACCGAATATGTTTAGGCCTATATATGTAACAACTTTAAATAAAGATTACTTGATTTGACCTACCGGGGTATCATTATTGAGTCATCTCGGCCGAAACGGTTCTAGACACTGAAACACTAGTGAATCAATGAACACTTCCCAGGTCAATGGACCACTGTTCGAACACTAGACTGCTACTAAATTCATGCAGACACTTGAATGAAATTAGTAACCAGTATCATCATAAATTTCCCAACATGTAACTGCATCAAATATGTATATTTGTGATATGAAAGAGCAAAGAAAAAACTAGTCAGACACCTTACCGCTTCGCTGAAGGGAACTCCCACAAGCTGAAGCTGGTAAAGGCGACATGTACTCTCAGCTTCTACATTATACCTAGCAGAACTGGAGTTGATCATCAGTAGCCCAAGTAGTTCAATAAGTAGAGCCTCATGTGGTCTATCTTGAGTTTGGTCTGGCCAGACAAGGTGATTCTTTATTCAACAATTAGTAATACCAAGAACCCGTTGTTTATTGTCAATGTTTAACATGGATTGTTCATAATTATAAGGTAATAATAATAATTCTTCAACTGTGAAGAAATCTACAATTTGGTTTATTAAAAAAATCTCTAAATTATCCCTTTAAAGGTGAGGAGGACAGGCTACTTTTAATAGACTTTAAATGGTATTGGAAGTCATAAGGTAGACTGGTAACTGCAACAAAATAAAGGATCGGGGGACAGAAGAGCTGGTCACAGTGTTGAGTGAGGTTCAAAGGTTATTTCATCCACTTTCTCCTTCGATTCCTTCATAATGTGGAATGAGAGAGAGAGAGAGATCAAACTCATAAGAGGTTTCAGAAGTGTACATGTACAATGTAACAAGATTTTTGTATTAATAGAAATTCATTAAAATTTTGTATAAGTGATTACTAAAAGTAAAATGCAATATAATGATTTATACTTTATAAATCACATAAAGCATAAATGATGTGTACATATTTAGTGTAATTATGTCAAACTTTGTTGAGACTTTGCTGTGTATTTGTGCAGGTGTAATAGAATGCCATGAGTAAGAAGCCACCTAGAAATCAGGGCCAGATGGACCTGGTGCCCCCAGTTCGGTCCCTGTTGGAAAAGGGTGTCCCCAGTATTCCTGCCTTGGACACCTACATTGGGGACCTGGACACAAAGTTAGAGGACAACACTAGAAAGTAAGAGTTTACAGCAAGTAATTAAAGTCTACAGAAAGTGAGAGTCTACGGAAAGTAAGAGTCCAGAGAAAGTGAGAGTCATGAGAAAGTAAGAATCAACAGAATAAGAGTCTAGAAAAAAATAAGAGTCTACAGAAAGTAGGAGTCTATAGATTAAGAGTCCAGAGAAAGTAATAGAGTCTAGAAAAAATAAGAGTCTACCGAAAGTAGGAGTCTATAGATTAAGAGTCCAGAGAAAGTAATAGAGTCTAGAAAAAATAAGAGTCTACCGAAAGTAGGAGTCTATAGATTAAGAGTCCAGAGAAAGTAATAGAGTCTAGAAAAAATAAGAGTCTACAGAAAGTAGGAATCTATAGAAAGTAAGAGTCTACAGGAAGTAATAAGAGTATACAGGAAGTAATAAGAGTCTATAGAAAGCAAGAGTCTACAGAAAGTAAGAGTCTTGAGAAATTAAGAATCAACAGAATAAGAGTCTAGAGAAAATAAGAGTCTACAGAAAGTAGGAATCTATAGAAAGTAAGAGTCTACAGGAAGTAATAAGAGTATACAGGAAGTAATAAGAGTCTATAGAAAGCAAGAGTCTACAGAAAGTAAGAGTCTTGAGAAATTAAGAATCAACAGAATAAGAGTCTAGAGAAAATAAGAGTCAAGACAAAGTGATAAGAGTCTAGAAAAAAAGGAGTCTAGAAAAAGGAAGAGTACATTAAGAGTAGAGAAATCAAGAGAGTCTACAGAAATGAAGAGTTTAGAGAAGTAATTAGAGTCTACAGAATGTAAGAGTCTAAAGAAAATAAGAGTCTTACAGAAACGAAGAGTATGCAGAAAGGATTTTATCAATAAATATATATTCTATTTCTCATAAATGTATTTATTTACTTTGTGTTGCAGTCTAGACTTGTGTGTTCAAGATATTTTGAAAACTATAAACAAGCTACCAGGTAACAGAGAATGGGACGACCCAAGAGATGCCATAGCAAACATGATCGCAGCCAATATGTTGGAGAAGGATTCCTGCTACGACCCAGAGCCCGAAGATGTTCACACAATCCTGAGTCACATTGTAAGGCTACGTAATAACCCTATAACTATCACCCTCTCGTAAACATTAAACACCTCCATCCCAGCTTGTTAGAGCCAATCATCACCTGGGGTTGTTTCACCATTGTTAGAGGTTTACATGGTGAGACATTGTCCCTGACATTTGTGACATTTTCAAATGTTTATTAACATTATCTAACATAGTCCAACAAATATACCTTTCTAAAAGTCCATTATTGAATGAGAAGAAATTCATATCGAGACATAAATAATGAGTTTTTTAAGTGAAGTAGAAAACACTGACAGAAGTGAAAGTAGATTTTCTAGTTAATATAAAATGATTGACAAGCAATGTGCTTCACATTTCAATACAAACAATATCCTATTATTACATTCCATTTGAAATCAACTTTGCTTTTTCATATCAACCTTGAAAGTCATTTTGTAAAAGTTGCAAGATTTTTGGGGGAATCACCATTCAAATGGTCAAAAATAAGAGATCCCTGTCTGTAAAATCATAGCCAGTAGAAAAAAGGCAGACCCACAGCCTCTTGTGTTATAGGAGTACACCTAAAATCTGTCATAATATTACAAGTCTTCTTTCACAAAAACCATAATGCTAAGCTTAAACAAAAGGCTTTGTTATCTATACATAGTTTGACAATTTTTAATTTTTTGAGTTAACTGAAAGTCTTACATATAAAATAGCAGCTTTAAAAGTAAATCACTCACTAGTTAAGAAGTTGAGTATGTCATCAGATTGATAAGATTCATCAAGGATGTTAGATTTTGAGTAAAACTTGAACATGAATTTATTATTTACTACAGAGTGGAACTCTGGAGCAACATCCTGGCTGTGAAGAGGCTGTATTACAGGAGTTACTGTCATTGTCTTCCTCCGAGGGCCTGTCTCTCCCCCACACCAGCCGACCGCGCGGGACTGACCCGATGGCCTCCATGGCTTCTCTAAACACTGCCACAGACAACTGTGAGGAGAACATCAGCCAGCAGTGGGACAGAATAGCTCTCCACCTACGTAGATACTTTACAGATCGCCTCACAAAGTTACCGATAGATAGTCAAAAACAAGTACTGGACTTGTATGAAAATAAACGTATGGAATACATACAGAGTTTGTCCACGCTGTACCCATCTGAGGATGTGCTCATCAAGTACCAGACACTTAGATCACAGCAACTGGACCATTGCTTCCATACACTGCTCCCTGATGCAGACTCCGAGGCTTATAACTCGGTGGCAGTCACGAAAAACTGTCGAGAACTGGCTGACATTATTTTAAAAATGATTGACGAAGATTTTGTTATTTTCAATTCTGGTGTGTTCAAAAAGTCATTTAACATTGCAAGGGCTATGCATGACATGTATTTGGAAAAGTTTTCTGATGAAATGTCTGCACTCGTTGAGGATATTTGGGAAGAAATTGAAGAAATAATTCGTAAACAGCCTGCTCAATCTTCTAGTGACCACAGTCATTTAGGGAAAGGTAATGTAAAACTTGGAAAAAAGGAGAAATCGCAGAGTCTGGAGTCTGTAGTATCCACTAGCAAATCAGATGAGGAAGCCCCAACATTTAGTCTGCCACGTGATTACATAGAGTCAATACTCAATGTAGTCACGGCCGTTCTCCACATCGAGGAACATGTGGAAAGTCTGCTGAAGTGTGCAGCTTGGGACAACGCGGGAATCTCCAGCAAAAAGGTCAAGAGGAAAGGTAGCCTCAGAGGTAAGCCTTTGGTTCTAAACCCCTGATGGCCCTGTCTATAATGTCGAAGATTTTGAAAGACTTCAGACAATCGTCTTAAAACACCAAGTACTATTTCTGTACCTGTATTAAGTATTGATCCCTATACAATGTATTGCTGTCTGGGCCTCGGTGGCCAATTAGTTAATGAATAAGGTATCTGAAATTCTGCTACCACTAGCCCTCCACCTCTTGGTCGCGAGTTCGAGGCCTACATCGGCCAGTCGCCAGGTACTTGCCGTTGGTTGGAGATTTTTCTCCAGAAATTTTGGATTTCTTAAACCACACACCCTGAATGACCATCAGGATGTTAAGTACAAAGAAACCGAACCAAATTGAAACAAATACTAACATTATAACATTTGATATTCCAGGGGTTATTCTGGACCTCTGAAATCGGTCATAGCAAAAATTAGGCATGTGACTTAAATTTTTGATTGGTGTTGGATGATATAACACTAGTGTTGTCACCCTTGTTGTATTGTTTTAGCCTTCATATAGTTAAAAAGATATCAGATTGTGATCCTATATAGCTGTGTTGTGTATACTGTTGTAGGGGTACTGAAGACGAGTTCCAGTCCTGAGCCAGTCCGTCGCCCGGTCAGCTTCAGCGGCCACGATGATGTCTCCTTCTCCGACAGCTTCTCCTCCTTTGGCTCCTCATTGTCAGCTCTCACGGATAACATGCCTGCTCCTAAGGGTATTTATATTCATATAACTCCAATAATCGTATAACTCAAATACTCGGATTTATAACTCAAATACTCGGACAACGAAGTTTGACTATATGCAATGTGATAAGAATAATTTGCTTTTTCACTACAGTTGTGGAGAAGGCGAGAGCAGAAGAGAGATTGAGATGGGAATGGAAACTCATGTTTAAAAAGATTTCTCAGGATTTATCACAATGTGTCGACAAACAGATACGTAATCTCCTTAAAACTACTCTGGACAAGGAGCTGAAGGACTGGATAGAACTTCAAGTCCTGCAGACGGAGATGGTCCGAGAAGACATGTGGGGAGGGAAACTAGACTACCCGAAGTCTATCACTAAGGTAGGTAGACAAACAATACTACTTACACTGTCTTTTTAGCTCACCTGGTCCAAAGGACCAAGGTGAGCTTATGCGATACCGTGGCGTCCGTCGTCCGTCCGTCAACAATTGACTTCTTCTTTATAACTGTAGCAGGTATGGAATAAAGAGACCAATCCTTGCTTAGGTTCTGTTATAGATGGTTTAATCACATAAAGGCCTACAAGTACAATAGCTTAACATGAACACGCGACAATAGTACTGAACATATATCAACGCGATGAAAATGGAAACAATTGTACAAATACAGACACTTAGACAATTTACATTTAAAATAGTCTTACCAGGGATGGTGATTTCTCATGACAGGTGATATGAATGTGCTCTGTCTCAAGTTCTGTCCAGGATGATATTGGGGAATGGATGTGCAGGGTATTTCTCAGGTGTTTAGGATGCGCACACATCCATACTCACTACATCTTCCAATCAGATCAGCTCTCACACATACCTTACATACCGATGGTTGACGCAGTATGATAGCGCGAGAACTTACCTGTTTGAATCAGTCATCCCTGACTAGTAAATACCCTGAGTATGTACTCACTGGTACTTGGGATATATTATATATATATACCATGGGCTACATATTCCCCCTCATTGATTAGATGACTCCTGGCATCTCAACTAACCCCACATACATTGAAGATACAATACTATACAAAAATAAATGAGGTACTATAGTTGACCTGTAATTGTTCTAGAATCAATTACTATAGACTTAAGGCAACAACTTATCATTATGTTGAGGTTTTACCCCTAAGCCTTAAAATAGCCAGAGCGCTATTACCATGGATTTGCAAAACTGAATTCATCTTCACAGATGAGTTCTTTATAATACAGGGATCTTGATCAATGGACATTTACTTGAGGAACCAATTTCTGCACCTTTTCAGGTATAGGTTCATGCTATTTATGATCACTAGTCATGCGGTTGGGCCAGTCCCTACCAGCACTATAGCAATCAAAATACGCAATATGAATATTATATAAGAAATGGTCCTACTGGTAAAATCGTACAAAAATTAATAAAATGCTGATGAAACAATAACAATAATCCACCCAAAAACAAGCAATTTGTTAAAAATATATCACACCCATCAGGACTACTCTGGAGGTTGGGCCAGTCCCTACCATCCAGAGCTATAAGCCCTGCAGGTATAATGTAATAACTGGATTAAAATAATAATGAAACTTAAAAAAATTGTAGTAATCTAATGTACTAGTATCACAGAAATCTGTTGTAACGCGGATCTGACCATAGACTAGCCGTTTACTTCAGATCTAGATTTCGAAAGGAACACTGCAGGGGAAACACCCACTGACCATAACGATCTGGAGGTTTTCTAGGTCGAGCTGACCTTCGAGGTTCATTAACCTCCGAACCACCAAGGTCATGGTTTCAGGTGGTTTCAGCACTGTGATGCTGGCCAGGTACCGTCTCATCATGCAAACTACTTGTCAGATTTGTTATATCTGCCAAACCTGAACTCTGATTGAACTCATCTTCCGTACCAATTAATAAGTTATCGGAATGGTCCAGTTCAGGCATTTGTATGGGCGGTCTTGGTCGCCTCTGCAGTTTCCCTGGATGCATTGGTCTTGCAATGGAGGCATCAGACTCAGAATCAGAGTCAGACTCTGAGTCAGATAATGCTAGATTGGGCTCTCTCCTAGGATTAGGAGCCGACTTCATAGGCCTAACCTTACGGTTTGACGAGTCAGGGGGAACTTCCATCGGAATGGAATTAAAGGGAAGCAACATATTACGGTGCAATGTACGGTTACGACCTTTGCCCGATTCATACTTCACCTCATATACAGGAATTTCACTGTTGGGGATGTTTATCACCACACAGGGTTCCCGTTCCCACCTGTCAGTCAGTTTATGTTTGCCCTTGAGACCTACGTTTCTAATCAAAACACGGTCTCCAATTTCCAGCTTAGAGTTCCGAACAGATCGGTCATACCGATTTTTGTTCTGTGCGGACCTCTTAGTAGCCTCATTCTGTGCGGTTTTATAGGCATGCTCCATCCTAGTCCGCATTTTGCCAACATAGGAGGTATGTTCCACCGCACCCTGCTGACCAGGGTCAGTACCCAAGAACGCATCCACTGACAACCGAGGATGCCTGCCAAACATAAGATAATGGGGAGAGTACCCCGTGGCATCACTCTTGGTTGCGTTGTAGGCCTGGACCAGTGGAGCGATATACGATTTCCAATCAGCCTTTTTAGCCTCATCTAAAGTGGCTAACATCCTGAGAAGGGTTTGGTTAAACCTTTCTACTGAACCATTTCCCATAGGATGATAGGGGGTAGTTCTGGATTTCTTCACACTGGCCAGTTTACAAAGTTCCTTGATAACTTTGCTTTCAAAGTTTCGGCCCTGATCACTATGTAGCCTCTCTGGAAAGCTATAGTGAACTATGAAGTTCTCATATAACGCCTTCGCAGTCGTCCGTGCCGTTTGATTACGACAGGGTATCGCTTGGGCATACCTGGTAAAGTGATCGGTGATAACCAGAATATCCTCTATTCCACCCTTGCATTTGTCAGCTGTGAGAAAGTCTATACAGACCAACTCCATAGGGTGACTGGAAGCAATGGGAATCAGCTCAGCTACAGGCTTACCTGGTGATTTTCGACGTATACATCGCCCACAAGTCTCAACTTTTTGGTTTACATCATTCTCGAGGCCTGGCCAGTAAAACCGTTGTTTTGCTAACCAAAGTGTTTTTTCTTTCCCCTGGTGACCAGTGTCATCATGCACACCCTTAAGGGCGAGGGAATGATATTGTTTTGGCAGCACCAACTGTTTGACCTTTTGACCGTCTAGAGAAGCGGTTCGATATAGTATACCGTCATGCAAACATAATTTGTTCCAAGTACGAAACATCTTCTGGACGTATACTGATTCATCCCTTAGCCTTTTCCCCCTGGGAAGAAAACCGTTTCGCAATAGGTCAATCACCCGCGCAATGCCCTTATCCTGCTGTTGCTGCACTGTCCAGTCCACTGAAGCAAAGGAATCGACCGAATCCATGTTCTCATCGGCCAAATGAGACACAGACCCCCCCGACACACAATCCACCAGTGGCGCGACAGTAACTGCAGACTGACATACAGCCTTAACCACATTAGTGCTAACCGACATGCGCGAGAGAACATCAGCGTCAGTATTCAGTTTCCCAGGGCGATACGACAGGGTGAAGTTATAGTTTGCAAGAGCGGCCACCCATCTATGCCCAGTGGCATCGAGTTTCGCCTTACCCAGTACATAAGTAAGCGGGTTGTTATCTGTGACGACCTTGAAGGTGTTACCATAGAGGTAATCATGGAATTTGTCAGTCACAGCCCACTTTAGAGCCAAAAACTCCAACTTATGAGCAGGGTAGTTTCTCTCACTTGGTCTTAAACCACGACTGGCATATGCGATTACTCTCTCCGCTCCATCCTGCTCTTGATATAGGACTGCGCCAAGGCCAAGGCCACTAGCGTCTGTATGCAGGATGAAGGTCTTGGCATAATCAGCATAGGCAAGAACTGGGGGACTCATCAGCTTCTCTTTCAAGGTGTCAAAGGCTGTTTGTTGAGGCTGTCCCCAAACCCATACTGCCTTTTCCTTGACCTTAGATTTAGATTTAGACTTTGCAGTCTTTCTCTTTTTGGTAAGGTCATGACCTTGTAAAAGTTGATTCAGGGGTTGGGCAATGGAGGAAAAATCCTTTATGAATCGCCTATAGTACCCACTGAAACCAAGCCATTGACGGAGTTCCTTTACGTTCTTTGGCTGTGGCCAATCTTTTACTACAGCAAGTTTCTCTGGGTCAGTCGCTATGCCTGTTTCAGACACGACATGTCCCAGGTACGTCACAGAACTTTTGAATAGCTCGCACTTCGATGGTTTAAGTTTGAGGCCATGTTGTACTAGTCTGGAAAAAACGGACTCTAACCTTGTGAGGTGTTCGTCAAATGTTCTGGAAAATATAAGAATGTCATCAAGAAAGATGAGGCATTCTCTCAGATGCATATCGCCCATGCACTTCTCTATCATGCGCTGAAAGGTAGCTGGAGCACATGTGAGGCCGAAACCCATTCTAATAGTTTCGTAAAACCCTAGGTTCCCCACAGAGAAAGCGGTTTTATGGCGATCTTCCTCAGCGACCTCTATCTGCCAGTAACCAGCTCGAAGATCTAGTTTCGAGAAATAGCGGCTACTAATTAGAGTATCTATAGTGTTGTCGAAACGAGGAAGCATATATGCATCTTTTCTGGTTCGCGAGTTAAGCATACAATAATCAATGCAAAATCTTAATGAGCCATCCTTCTTTCGAACCAGCACAACATTCGAAGAGAAAGGACTATTAGACTCCTTAATAACACCCGCTTCAAGCATTTCCTTTATGTGCTGACGGACTTCCTCATACATAGCAGGAGGTATTTTCCTGTAAGGCTGTTTGAATGGCCTATCATCGAGTAACTCGATTTTATGTTCTATGAGGTCCGTGCATCCAAGATCGAATGGATCAGTGGAAAAAGCTTGTTTCCAATTTCCTAATACTTGACGAACCCTATACAGTTGTTCTTCACTAAGGTTCTCAGTGTTTAAGTTAATACCAAGGTCTTCAGGTACAGACTTTGATTCTTTTTTACTGGGTAACTCAGAAGCTAAGTTGTCAACAACCTTGACTTGATTTACAGAACAAACTAATGATCTGGGCTGTATATATATGGTTTTAGCTGTAAGATTACAAATTTTCACAGGAACTTTAACACTAGTCACATTATTGTTTACCTTGAGAACCCGTGGACAAACTGTATACTTAAGGTCAGAGCGGTCAGATCGGTTTTCTGTGATAATATTAGAGGTATCGGGATCGAGTCCTCTGACCATGCCGTTGATCACTGTGGATTGGTAGGGTTGAACCTTAAGAGGTTTCCTGTTCATAGACTTGACATCATATGTACAAGATATGCTATCCACAGCAACCTTCCACTCGGGAGGTAAAAAAAAATCATGTGAGTCTATGGAGTCTTTAACAAGTCTGATTACATTGGTACCCATAAGACATGGGCATGACTTATTGTAATCTGTGTCTGGTACTACAAGTACTAGAACACTAAAGACTCTGTCGGTCAGGAATGGCAATTGAACATCACACTCTATGAACCCTTTAATTTGAAGGGCTGAGCCATTAGCTATGTCACATCAAGTCCCAATTTACTTACATCAAGGAGCTCAGGTTTGTTTGGTAGGCTCAGATAAAATGATTCTGATATGGTAGAGACCATTGAACCACTGTCTATCAAGCTTTTAACCTGAACACCATCAATGCAGATTTTACCTTCATTCGAAACTCCTAAGAGTCTGTCTAGGATGTCAGTTTGGCCTGGTGAAGGTACACCGGCCTCTGCTTGGCCTACCGCAGAGACCGTTAATCTTTTGGGCTATCTGTAGACTTCGGTTTGTTGTGGTTAGGTTTACCCCTGTGGTTACCTCGACCACGACCACGACCTTGACCTCGATTGTGACCTTGATTAGATCTGGGCTGGCTAGACTTAGAGTCAAGTTTTTCCAGTATCTTATCAAATTTGTCATCAATCTGTGATGTCAATCTGGTCTCAAGTGCCTTGAGTTTACTATCAAACTCCTTTGACACCTCCGAAATTGAAGTAGCCTGCTGCTGATCTATCTCTGCAGTCACATTATGGCTCTGAGCTTTCTTTCTCTTAGTAGAATCCTGGCTCTTTTGGGTTGACCCCGAGCACAGGTCGAGCTCTTTCTCCACTATCCTAATCTCTCGTAGGAGAGAATCAAAAGAGGTGACAGTGTCATACTTATGACGTGTCTGGCTCTTAAGATTGTCACTGTACAGTGATGTCCAAAACTTATGCCTAAGTAAATCATTCCTTGAAGCCTTATCTACAGACCCATTATCTATGGCCGTCTGTAATAGAGACTCAAGTCTACAACCAAATACGGTTGCAGACTCCTCAGGCTTTTGTGCCGAGTTAAAAAACTCTTGCATGATCATGCCATGCGTGGCTACCTCCCCGAACAACGAGTCGAGTCGGTATAAAATTTGCCGAGGTGTTGCAGTACTCCCTAGTGAAATAAGCGAACGCTTCGCAACCCCTCGAAGCGAACGGCGTATGGCCTGCACAAGTGTGCTGTCTGTGATGTCCGAATCCAGCAGTAAACACCGGATTTCATAACTCCAATCAGTGTAGGCCACATCATTTTTCAAGGACTCGCCAGAGAACTGAGGCACCTTTGGGATGTTCTGCGATTTGACATTAGGGAATTCATACAATGAAGCATGTCCCTCCATCACAGAACTAGTCCTAGGCCTGCGAGCCTGGGTACCCTCATCGAGGGCAACAATTGCATATTTCCCCAGGGCATTAAGAGATTTAATTAAATCTGCCTCAGTCAATGGCCCCAATTTAACCTCTGGCTGGTCAACCACTTCAGGTTGTTCACTTACTTCACCCCTAGTTGTCATAGTTACATAAGAATATACACAAAAATATGAACAAGGAAACTATGAACAATCTTCAAAAATTTTACCAAGGAATCGTTTCATCCAACACCTCGCTAATAGTGGGGTGGGATGGATACCGTCCTTAAATAAAGAAAAGCAGACAGACGGCGTGCACTTGGCCCTGGTATACTTTAGTAAATCCAAGTTAAAGCGTATTGAGCTAACCCCAGCAGCTTGGTTTACCTCCTGTAGGTAACTGTTCAGGATGCTTATCCTATTAACTAGAGTTTCATCTTCTGCTTCAAATACCTCTGGGTTCTTATGACCCTTATGTTGGTTCCAAAGTTTGATACTGTATGGAGGTATTTCTAAAAATGTCACTGACACAGAAGGGAACTTGGCTAGAAAGCTGTTGATCTTATCAACATGCACCTTCACATAATCTTTACATTCAGCATCAGACTTATGTGCTAAAGTAATGTATCCAGATTTGGACTTGTTGGTGAGGTCACATGTACCTAACCATATATAAACATGTACCTGTTTATAGGTTCTGACAACCTGTTCAATGTTTTTTACTAACCAGTGGTAACCAAACTTGAAATCACCACCTGGTTGACATTGAAACTTCACTGTGAAGTCATATCCAGCTAACAAGTCTGTGTGTCTCCGTAGATAAACACCTTTACTGCTGCTCAGTAATACTGGAATCTTAACCAAATTTGGGGCTGCTCTCATAGGCCTACTCAAAAATTTCTCTATCCTATTGGTGTTAGACATAGATCTAGATATACTATATAGTGCTAATCACAAATTGTGTACATATACTGCTATCTATGGATGAACGCAAGCGCAAAATGAAGATGAAAAACAAGCTTACCTTACATCCTTGTGCAACATGATTATAATCAGGGATCAGGGTGTGAAGGGAAAACCTATGGTGAAGTCTATGACCGTGCCATGGCTGATTATGATGATGATGATTGATGAATCCCTGGTAAGTGGAAGAAAACAATTAAATCTTTAAACAACAAACATTCTGGTGACTGTTAACTTTAGAATTACATATGAATATCACAGTGTTTTATAATTTACATATAATAGACAGATAGACAGGTAGAAAACAAAGACTAAATGATAGGAACTGCAAGATTACATGAATTTCATAATATTTGACATTTAAATATAAAATACAAAATTATCACAAGAACAGTTCACGATTTATAAACAACAGTCTGGTCTTCAGATCCCGTCAGTTCGGTCCGGTCCAATGAAACATTCACAGCAAGACAAACAAAGTTACAGTCAAACAAAAGGTTACACAAAACAGGAACAACAGATTACACAATGTCAAGCCAAAAACACACTCTCGGTGGTGATATAGCCGCCATCTCCCGTCTGGAAAGACACGAAACACACAACATCGCTCATGATTTTACTCCGGAAGTCAAACGCCGGAAATAGCTGTAGGCCTAGTAGCGAAGCTAGTACTAAGCTCCGGAGAAATCCGCCATGATTCGACGAAGCCTTGTCCTCTCGGGACTAATCTCTGGCCTTCAATCCACGTTGGGCGCCATTTGTAGCAGGTATGGAATAAAGAGACCAATCCTTGCTTAGGTTCTGTTATAGATGGTTTAATCACATAAAGGCCTACAAGTACAATAGCTTAACATGAACACGCGACAATAGTACTGAACATATATCAACGCGATGAAAATGGAAACAATTGTACAAATACAGACACTTAGACAATTTACATTTAAAATAGTCTTACCAGGGATGGTGATTTCTCATGACAGGTGATATGAATGTGCTCTGTCTCAAGTTCTGTCCAGGATGATATTGGGGAATGGATGTGCAGGGTATTTCTCAGGTGTTTAGGATGCGCACACATCCATACTCACTACATCTTCCAATCAGATCAGCTCTCACACATACCTTACATACCGATGGTTGACGCAGTATGATAGCGCGAGAACTTACCTGTTTGAATCAGTCATCCCTGACTGGTAAATACCCTGAGTATGTACTCACTGGTACTTGGGATATATTATATATATATACCATGGGCTACATAACCACTGATCAGAATTTGACCAAATTTGGTCAGAAGCATCCCTATGGGGTGGGGACTCAAAATTGTACAAATGGTTGGGCTGACCCCCCAGGGGCCTGGGGGGCGGGGCCAAAAGGGGTCAATTTGGCTATTTGATATAAACGACTTCTTCTCTGAAACCGAGCAATGTATATTGCTCATATTTGGCTGGTAGTATTACTATGGGTTGGGGATTCAAAATTGTACAAATGGTGGGGCTGACCCCTAAGGGGCCTGGGGGGCGGGGCCAAAAGGGTAAGTTGGCTATATTGATATAAACGACTTCTTCTCTGAAACCCAGTAATATATATCGCTCATATTTGGCTGGTAGCATCACTATTGAGTGGGGATTCAAAATTGTACAAATGGTGGGGCTGACCCCCAAGGGGCCTGGGGGGCGGGGTCAAAAGGGGTCAATTTGGCTATATTGATATAAACGATTTCTTCTCTGAAACCCAGTAATGTATATCGCTTATATTTGCCTGGTAGCATTACCATGGGGTGTGGATTCAAAATTGTATAAATGGTGGGGCTGATCCCCCAGGGGCCTGAGGGGCGGGGCCGAAAGGAGTCAATTTGGCTATAATGATAAAAATGACTTCTTCTCTGAAACCAAGCAATGGATATTATTCATATTTGCCTGGTATCATCACTATGGGATTAGGATTCAAAATTATATGATTATGATCATGGAGGGGCCTGAGGGGTGGGGCCAAAAGGGGCACATTAGACAATATTGGTATAAATGATCTCTTTCCTGAAACTAAGCAATGTATGACATCTATATTCTAGTGGTAGAATCCAAACGTTGCTTGAATTCAAATTTATACAAATGTTTTGGTAACCTCGATCACAATCATGGATTTAGATATGACCCCAGGGTCTGCCACGCCCTTGCAACTTGACTCCTGACTCATAACTTTTAAACGGCTGAGATCCCCACCCCAAAACTATATATACAATTGCTGGGCATTAAGAGACAATCACAATTATGATTTTATATTTGACTCCAGGGTCTGCCACGCCCTTGAAACTTGACTCCTGAGTCATAACTTTTAAATGGTTGAGATCCCCACCCCAAAACTACATATACAATTACTAGGAATTAAGAGATAATCACAATCATGGTTTTTGATTTGGCCCTGGGGTCTGCCACACCCTTTTAATTTGACCCCTGAGTCATAACTTTTAAACGGTTGAGATCCCCACCCCAAAACTATATATACAATTACTGGGCATTAAGAGATGATCACAATCATGGTTTTTGATTTGGCCCTGGGGTCTGCCACACCCTTTTAATTTGACCCCTGAGTCATAACTTTTAAACGGTTGAGATCCCCACCCCAAAACTATATATACAATTGCTGGGCATTATCAGATGATCACAATCATGGTTTATGTTTTGACCCCAGGGTTTGCCACGCCCTTGTAAATTGACTTCGGAGTCATAACTTTTAAACAGTTGAGATCCCCACCCCAAAACTATATATACAATTGCTCGGCATTAAGAGACAATCACAATCATGATTTCATATTTGATCCAAGGGTCTGCCACACCCTTGCAAATTGACTACTGAGTCGTAACTTTTGAATGGTCGAGATCCCCACCCCGAAACTATACATACAATTACTGGGCATTAAGAGATGATCACAATCATGGTTTTTGATTTGGCCCTGGGGTTTGCGACACACTTTTAATTAGCTCACCTGGTCCAAAGGACCAGGGTGAGCTTATGCCATACCGTGGCGTCCGTCCGTCGTCCGTCGTCCGTCCGTCAACAATTGACTTCTTCTTAATAACCACTTGTTGGAATTCAACCAAATTTGGTCAGAAGCATTCCTATTGGGTGGGGACTCAAAATTGTACAAATGGTTGGGCTGGCCCCCCAGGGGCCTGGGGGGCGGGGTCAAAAGGGGTCAATTTGGCTATATTGATAAAAAACATCTTCTTTTCTGAAACCGTACAATGTATATCACTCATATTTGGCTGGTAGCATCACTATGGGGTGGGGATTCAAAATTGTACAAATGGTGGGTCTGACCCCCAAGGGGCCTGGGGGTGGGGCCAAAAGTGGCCAATTTGGCTATATTGATAAAAAAACATCTTCTTTTCTGAAACTGTACAATGTATATCACTCATATTTGGCTGGTAGCATCACTATGGGGTGGGGATTCAAAATTGTACAAATAGTGGGTCTGACCCCTAAGGGGCCTGGGGGGTGGGGCCAGGGGGTAAATTTGGCTATATTGATATAAACAACTTCTTTTCTGAAACTGAGCAATATATATTGCTTATATTTTGTTGGTAGCATTACTATGGTGTGGAGATTCAAAATTCTACAGATGGTGGGTCTAGCCCCCAAGGGGCCTGGGGGGCGGGGCCAAAGGGGTATATTTGGCTATATTGATATAAACAACTTCTTCTCTGAAACTGAATAACATAAACATAAGCTACTAAGCCCAGGCAAGCTGACACTCGGTCTCTGATCGAGTTCAAAAACACAAACTAACTCTAGATCTTATTGTCATTAACAAAGAATTACCATATTGGGTCTGTAGTGAGCAGTAATGGAGGGCTATCAAGTTTATTCAAATGAATGACCTTGATCATTAAAGGTTACAGGGGTCAAAATGGCTTCAATCTTCAAACAACTTCTTATCATTAACAAGAAAGCTCAGTTATTCAAAAGATGATTCACTTCTTGATGTCCAATTTGAGGTATAAATACTGGCAGGTTTTGCAAAAAATTAGAAATCAAATGATTAAGCTAATCATAAGCTTTGAACAAACTGGATCCTAAAATTAGTCAATATTAGTAATATTAAGTCTGTAACAAGCAGGAATGTATGGCTATCTAATTTCTTTAAATAAATAACCATGACTTTCATACTAGGTCACAGGTGTCAAATAGGCTAAAAAAAACCATAAATATCTTGTTGTTATTACCAAGAAACCTGATATTAAACCTGTAGCAAGCTGGGATGCAGGCCGGGGCTACCAAGTTTGTTCAAACGAATACATAGACCTTCATTCACGGGGATCAAACAGGTTAAAGGGTCGCGGCGCCAAATACGGGAACCAGAAAATTCTTTAACATCTGTTTCCAAAAAAATCAAGGATTTTGTGCATGTATACCCGGTAGCATGTTTGGAAAAATGATATCCTATTTTGTTGGACTATGTATTGGAGCCTTTTTCTTTATCTATTCTTTTATCAGATATCAACATTTTAGTTTAACTGGCAGGTCTCAAACTGAAAATGTGTACATAAAATATTTTGAACCAGGTGAGCGATACAGGCCCTCTGGGCCTCTTGTTCTCTCTTTACTTCACTGTGAATCTTCAAAAACTTCTTCTTCTGTACAACTGTATATAAATTAAATTTTTTTTTGCTACAACATCCTTGACCAAAGCATTTCATTTTG
The DNA here is from genome assembly GCA_947623455.1 of Mimachlamys varia. Classification (NCBI taxonomy): domain Eukaryota; kingdom Metazoa; phylum Mollusca; class Bivalvia; order Pectinida; family Pectinidae; genus Mimachlamys; species Mimachlamys varia. The sequence continues at coordinate 46,407,147 of OX392535.1, forward strand.
TATAAAGAGAGGATGCCCCCCTCCTGTCTGTGGGGGCAAAGGGGTGGAGTACAATTGGGGAAATAGATGTAAATCTTGAAAACCCCTTCTACTTCAGTACCATTGGAGGGACTCAAACAAATTTGTTCAAAAGCATCACTTTCTAATAATATCATAACTTTGCTGAATGTAGAAAACTTCTGTTGATGTCATGATTTGCCAATATAGACTTGTTTAAATTTTATTTTACAATTTTGTAGTCGGTGTTGGACTTTATGAACGAGCTGGATTTTCTGTTGCCGTTTGCCAAGGCAGGATCAGACAGTGTGCTCCACTGTGTGAGGACAGCCTTCGTAGACTCAGCGAGTCTTTGTTTACAGAACTTCCATGTCCATCTCACAAAGGTATACCCCCTGGTGATACCGATGTAAACCATCATATATCTGGCCCTGGTTTCAACAACGTTCCTTAACTTAAGGAAAATCCTTAACTTAAAATTCTCCATAGGAAAGCATTACAGAATTTAAGGAGAAAATCCTTAGTTAAGGAACTTTCCTTAAATTCTGTAATGCTTTTTAATGGAGATTTTTAACTTAAGGAGTTTCCTTAAGTTAAGGAACGTTGATGAAACCAGGGCCAGATACGGTCTGACTTTCCTCAATTCTCGCCTGATAAGGTCACATGGAGGTTCATATTTTGTGATATCGACCTGATGTTTCTAGTTTCAGAAACATCAAGTCAATATTGCATTTATGACGTCATACTCATTGTGAGGTCACAATGCGCCACTGTAAATTGCACGCTGTGTCAAGATAGATATAATGCAATTTCAGTCTTCTGCAAATTAGTTTCATATCAAATATACAAATTAAGGACCTTTGAGTTGTACCATATTGACCTCACCAAAGGTCAATAATTGATGAGTAAATCTCACAAAGGTATAATACCGGTATAAACTGTCATGTTCATCTCTCAAAGAGTTCTCTCATGATTTCATTAAATGTTGAACTGCTGATTATCATAACTGATTTGTAAGTTTTATGGGATTGTTATTTTTATCACATACATGTAACTGGCCCATTTCGTATGGCCATGTCAAACAAACAACCTCTTTATAATATCATATGATTTACCTTGGTAGTAAAAACTGTACTGTCCAAGTAGAATTTGCTTTTCTTATAAAGAAATGATTTTGATAGTTTTGGTGTATTTTCTCTTGAAAATAAGTTACCAGGTATGTGATAAATAGAATCTGACACTCATGTCAGTGTAATATGTAATTTATAACTCATTAAATAATTTAAAGGCTTGTGACATATTCAATTGTTTAATAAATTCCATATTTTATTGACACTTATTTAAGATCCCCTACCTGTAAATGTAGAAACCAGTTAAAACTATCCATTAGCATCATAAATTGCATCTTTGTTCTATATAAACAAACCATCTACAAAATTTGTGATTTCTTTGTGTAATTTTAAGAATAGCATTATCTCCCTTGTTGCAGCTGAGTGGAGATATCCCGCGGAACGCTCCCATGAAAAGTTTGTATGCAATACTGTCCAGTGCCGCCTATATCAGGAATCACCTGTATCATTACGAGTCTGTGCTGAATCCCGAGGACAGCAGGTAAATCAACTGATAAAAAACCACTATGTGATGTGGAATTAAGTGATTAAACATTTGAGAGTGCCAGGATTTCTATTTCAATAGTACTAATTATTAATGAAATTGATATTGATAGTAAGCTCTTGTGTGTTCTATTTTGACAGTAAAATGTGTTCTATATTGATAGTGTGTTTTATTTTGACAGTAAAATGTGTTCTATATTGACAGTAAGCTCTTGTGTGTTCTATATTGACAGTAAGCTCTTGTGTGTTCTATATTGACAGTAAGCTCTTGTGTGTTCTATATTGACAGTAAGCTCTTGTGTGTTCTATATTGACAGTAAGCTCTTGTGTGTTCTATTTTGACTGTAAGCTCTTGTGTGTTCTATATTGACACTAAGCTCTTGTGTGTTCTATATCAACAATAAACTATTGTGTGTTCTATATCAACAGCAAGCTCTTGTGTGTTCTATATCAACAGCAAGCTCTTGTGTGTTCTATATCAACAGTAAACTATTGTGTGTTCTATATCAACAGTAAGCTCTTGTATGTTCTTTATTGACAGTAAGCTCTTGTGTGTTTTACTTTGACAGTCAAATGTGTTCTATATTGACAGTAAGCTCTTGCTTGTTCTATTTTGATAGTAAGCTCTTGTTTGTTCTATTTTGACAGTAAGCTCTTGTGTGTTCTATTTTGACAGTAAGCTCTTGTATGTTCAATTTTGACAGTAAGCTCTTGTATGTTCAATTTTGACAGTAAGCTCTTGTGTGTTCTGTTTTGACAGTAAAATGTGTTCTATATTGACAGTAAGCTCTTGTTTGTTCTATTTTGACAGTAAGCTCTTGTGTGTTCTATTTTGACAGTAAGCTCTTGTATGTTCAATTTTGACAGTAAGCTCTTGTGTGTTCTGTTTTGACAGTAAAATGTGTTCTATATTGATAGTAAGCTCTTGTTTGTTTGATGTTGCAGTAAGAAAGTGTTTACCGTGCTGTACAAACAGTATGAGGAGCTGGTAGAGGCGCTGGCTAAACTCACGATGGAGATCCACAATAACTTCATGGCCACCAGCATTCTACACGACACAGAGAGTAATAACTGGGCCGACACAAAAGAGTTCTTTGAGGTAATTATTCGCCGAAAAGCAGTTTCATTTTCCCGCCCTCCTCTTGAATAAATAGCTTTTGTCTTTATAGAAGGAATGTTTCATAAGAGTTTAAACAGAATGTGTTGTATTATTACAGTGAAACCTGTCTAATCTGACACCCTACAGGACACTTTATATTGGTCAAATTAACCTGTATAATCTGACACCCTACAGGACACTATATATTGGTCAGATTGCATAGCATGCTAGATAACTCAGATCCTTTTTTGGAATCTGAAAACAAATGTAGCATGTTGAACTAGACATTTCAGAATATTCGGGGTCAGATTAAGAAATATGTCCGAAACTTGTGTGATTTAAATCTTGAATAGACTTGTCTTTTTATTAGTCCCCTACCAGCAAAGCCAGAGAGCACTATTAGTTTACCTACCATCTGTCTGTCTGTCACCTTTATTTAGTTTCTGTTTAAATGAAATCTGGTATACAAATACATCATTTAAATATCTAGGTCAAGTTTGGATATTGTTTCGGTTGAATATAATTATTAACAAGATACATCCCTTGGACTTGAAAAGAAATTCAAATAATTTGTAGTTTTAAACATTCTCGTTGATTTGAAGATGACGTAACACAAACATATGCTGCACCTTTTCATGATTTGAACATGATCCCAACATAGCCATCAGGGGCTGCAAATGTCAAATGCTGGACCAAACTTACATTTCTTATTTGCTGCCTGTAGGGGACTCCTATCGATTGGTGATCAAACAGTTGTTACTTAACACTTCACATATTGAAAATTTTTTTTTTTGGTTGCCTGCTTCTTTTCCATTGCTGTATAGCAGATAAATAATTGTGGGTGCTTTTCCTCATGGTTTTAAGCCATTAAGATATTTTTGTGGTACATACAAACTTCCATGGATGTCCTTTACCAATAAACTGTAGACCCGTTCGTTATCCAAATTGGTTGTATATGTTTTCAACTCAAGTTCACTTGCTTATACCAAAGTATTTGTTTCCTCCATTTTCTTTTATTGTAAGGTTCTTCTTTCGTTCCCCCTGAGGACACATTTGATCTCTTCCAAATCAAAGGTTGGAATAGTTCATTATAAAACTTCAGGGGTGAGTTAGTTAATGTCTGTAATATTTCACGTCTAGTATTTTACTAACAAAGACAATAAAATGTCTGCTTTATTTATGCAGGGAGAGCGATGTGCCTTCACAATCCAGATGTGGAACTACCACATGAGAGGTCTTCGTCACGACGCATGGTCAATGTGCCCCCCACGACTCGGCCAGCGAATCTACAGCAAAGTCTTACACGAATCTGTACACATCCTGGCCAAGAGATACGCTCATGCTAAGCCAACATGCAGACGGACAGGCCAGTACAGGTTCGTGTATAATTTATGTGTACAGTGTAGTTGCTTTTATTTGCGGAGTATTTAATTTCGCTATATTTGTGGTCAAACAAAATTCCAGATAATTAAATACCTGTGAAATGTATAACACTCTGTATAATACTGATTTCCATGAAAAAACAAATAATCCCATACATTCTTGGCCAAACTTGGTTAATAAGTAACCGCACATCGTAAGTACAAGTTATACACTGTGGTTACAACGTAATACATCTTTTTTTTTTGGTTTCCCTGAAAAATAAGGTTTTATGCACAATTGCTTGTAAGAAGGACACTAATTTCGGAAGTCATGAATAAGTCCCACTAAGAAAAACACCAAATTTTCTCCCTATGATATTGAATAACTATACAGTAATTGGTTTGAATTTAGTTTCATATTTGTCTCGCCTTCAACGAAAGTCGAGAAAAGAAGGCTTAGGTGTTGCTTTTACGGCGGCGGCTGAGACAGTGACTGATTCCACATCAACAATTCGCTTTTCACAGTGTTATAATTATCCAACCGAATTGAAAGTTGGTGACATTACTCAAATAATCATACTAAATAGCTAACCTCAATTTAAAAGAAATTGTGTTTCAGGTTCTGGTATTTTGGGGCAAAAACATTTGATTTTCGAGAATTTGCCTTAAAGTCCAATTTTTATAGTGTTACTGATATCATCATACTGAACCCCTTTCTGAAGTTTAGAGGAAATTTATTTGCATTTTCTGTTGTTTTATAGTAAAATATGTCGATTATGAGAATTTACGTTAGCATCCACTATTTATAGTGTTATTGATATGTAATTAAATTGAAACTTGGCCAAGTTACTGATATCATCTTGCTGTATGTATTTTGTCATACTATTATATTCCGTTTGGACTGAAGTGCTAACAAACAACACAAGAAAGATGAGACTTATTATTACACATAATTCTTGTGTTTACACAGGACTGATGTGTTATCTATACTACTGTGTATGGGGGAGCTCCTGTTGCCGGCCTGTAGCTCCGTATCTATGTACCTGGACGTCGGTCACTCTCAGCTGCCACACTACCTCCTACAGAACCTTTGCTCCACTCTGCTGGCCAGCTTAGCGGTCATCACATCTCCGCTGGACATCTTATACAAGTAAGTGTAGAGTTGTAGTGGTCAGCCCAGTCCCTCGGATGTCCGGTACAAGGTGTCATTCTATGGGATCCAAAACTCATTTATATTTACTTGAGCAGTAAACTACTTATCTATGATGTTCGGCTCAGGCACTATTCCATCCCTTGACAATACTATGAGGCAATAGTACCCCCTTAACAGGGCCACAATGGGTTAAATACATCACTCTTCCATTTTAAATATACACCAAAACTAATTTTATTGTCATATACCATGGCCAGCTTTGGGCAGTTTTCAGAGCGAGCCATTTTTAAGTAGAAAAATAGCAAGGGATGTAACTCATGATCCACGTCTAATTTTGCACCAATAATCGTGCTGTCCAATAATAGTAACGTAATACAAGTAGTGACATCATAATAGATTCACATTGAACATCGTACCAAATTGGCTCAAACGCTCAAATGTGTGTTAGTATGTTAACTAGAATTCAAGGAGGTGTATAGTTACTGAAATTATAGGAGGGGTAAAGTTACTGGAATTCTATAACTTAAGAATACCCCTTATAGACTATAAGGGGTATATTTTCAGGAATTATAGGAGGGGTAAAGTTACTGGAATTCTATAACTTAAGAATACCCCTTATAGACTATAAGGGGTATATTTTTAGGAATTATGGGAGGGGTAAAGTTACTGGAATTCTATAACTTAAGAATACCCCTTATAGACTATAAGGGGTATATTTTCAGGAATTATAGGAGGGGTAAAGTTACTGGAATTCTATAACTTAAGAATACCCCTTATAGACTATAAGGGGTATATTTTCAGGAATTATAGGAGGGGTAAAGTTACTGGAATTCTATAACTTAAGAATACCCCTTATAGACTATAAGGGGTATATTTTCAGGAATTATAGGAGGGGTAAAGTTACTGGAATTATATAACTTAAGAATACCCCTTATAGACTATAAGGGGTATATTTTCAGGAATTATAGGAGGGGTAAAGTTACTGGAATTCTAGGAGGGGTGCAGTCCCTTTTATTGTTGTTTTGTTTTTAAGACTATGTAAATTGATGTATGTTGTAGGGTTTTCAAGAGAGGGTTCTATGAGCGTTCCGACAAACATGCATCAGAGGTCGTTTCGCCAGTAGAGGACGTCCCTGGTTCTAACACTGATTGGTTGTCATGGACACAGCCAACAGTATTTCAGGCGGGCCACAAGCAGTAAGTGTGAATTTGTCTGTTGTTGCGATGTTGCTAGATAACAAAACACTAGAAAACAAATAATTGGTGATCAATGTACCTTATATAGAACTTCACAGTTTTAAGGAATCCCAACACATCTACTCGTGCAATACAGCCATGGAGTGACATCACAATGACTCAACAATGACTTGACGTCACGAAGATGGTTAAATCTGATACCGGAAGGGAAAAAGGCGACGTGATGAAATGGAAACTTCATATATCATGGTTGTTGGGGTTAAAACCAGATCTGCCTACCATTCATTATATCAACTCTGTTTTAATATTTGAGTGGTGGAGTCTCTGAAAAATGCTCCCCGCCCCTCCCACATGGTTAACTCTGCAACAACCCTTAATTTATATTTAGGGGAAATCCCCCAAATGTTTTCAGAAGTTATTTAAAAAAAGAAAAGAGAAAGTGATTTTGAAATATGTTTGCAGTATTTCCGAGAAGGTTATGAATGAAAATTTGTAGAGATTACACTGTATTGTATAAACTTAACTGAATGACACTCTGCATAGGTTTGCACTCATAAATGAATGACATTTCATCAAGGTTTTAAATAAAAGAGACATTGTTATGATATTTGTTCTTGTGTGCACAGCTACGATGACATGCAGACGACGACAGCCCTGTACATTCAGTGTAAACTTCTACTGAGTCAGCCAGAGATAGACTGGGCCATGATTGTCAAGGTAATCAGAAATGTTTAATTTTGAGAAAGTGTCAAGGAAAGTTTAATTTTGTTAAGAATACAAAGATATTACATTATATTCTAGCACCACTTTTGTACCGTGTTAATGTGATGTCAGTATTGTGTTCTCTGTGTCGGTTCTGTTTGTCATTGGTATTCTGTTCAATTTACTAATTCATTTCATCTTTTTTTTTTTAATTTGAGTTACATTGAGAATCCATCCTTGAATATGAGAATGGGTTCATGAATATTGACTTGGAATGCTGAAAGCTGAAAATAAATTAAAACTATACATTGCTCATTTCAATCTGTTTTTCAGGCATTGGTTATGAAGAATTTCACACTGCCGATTCTCTTCCTGACGCAGAGTGTTCTCAATCCGTATCGTAATTCCCACAATTCACCCAGAAAGGAAGTGACCTCCAATATCACTGCTTTGACCTCTGACCCAGATGTCCGACAACTTTTCCATTCCATTGTTAGTGTTCTGTCCAAGTGCTCTCAGCATTTTCCTGACGCAGTTGCCAAGGCGATAGTCCCTGTGATTGACAGGTACGCATCACAAACTTATAAATGTGGAATCTTAATATATTCATCGCTGATATAACAAAGTGCCTGTTTATTATCACTACGCAAGCAGACAACATCTAACACACATTCCCGGCAGACAACATCTAACACACATTCCCGGCAGACAACATCTAACACACATTCCCGGCAGACAACATCTAACACACATTCCCGGCAGACGACATCTAACACACATTCCCGGCAGACGACATCTAACACACATTCCCGGCGAACGACATCTAACACATATTCCCGGCAGACAACATCTAACACACATTCCCGGCAGACGACATCTAACACACATTCCCGGCAGACGACATCTAACACACATTCCCGGCGAACGACATCTAACACACATTCCCGGCAGACAACATCTAACACACATTCCCGGCAGACGACATCTAACACACATTCCCGGCAGACGATATCTAACACACATTCCCGGCGAACGACATCTAACACACATTCCCGGCAGACGACATCTAACACACATTCCCGGCAGACGACATCTAACACACATTCCCGGCGAACGACATCTAACACATATTCCCGGCAGACAACATCTAACACACATTCCCGGCAGACGACATCTAACACATATTCCCGGCAGACAACATCTAACACACATTCCCGGCAGACAACATCTAACACACATTCCCGGCAGACAACATCTAACACACATTTCTGGCAGACAACATCTAACACACATTTCCGGCAGACAACATCTAACACACATTTCTGGCAGACAACATCTAACACATATTCCCGGGGAACGACATCTAACACACATTTCCGGCAGACAACATCTAACACATATTCCCGGCAGACAACATCTAACACACATTTCTGGCAGACAACATCTAACACACATTTCCGGCAGTCCTGACTTGAAGCTAGGGGCCATGTGCTGTTCCTCACAGGTCCTTCAGGCCTTTGATTGGATAAATCAGTTAAGCTTGATATTCTAGATTAATTTTGAGTGATTATTTGTCTGAAGTATTTACATGTACATTGTATGTATTTGGTTGTTAAGATTTTGGTAGCTTTTGTTGAATGGAACTTGGATTTTCATTTGGAAAGCTCAGTGTTCAAGATGAGATTGCCCAGAAGATACAGACAAATTCCAGCTTCCTTTAAAACAGTATTTCTGTATGTTAATATACTTGGAGGTCTTTAGAACAGATGTTCCGTGTTATATATCATTCACATGATATTTATATTTATGAATATATTTGGTTGCTTCATCACAGGTGTGAACATTGGGTATATATGGAGACAAAACATGTGCCAGGACGAGACTTTGATGTACGTACAATCAAGTATCCATAGAAACAGTAATGTATTCACATTTCTGTCAGTGGAAAGAAAAAGTAGACATGTATTATTAAAAACAGAGCCACTAAAATGATAATTATCGAATATAAATAGAAAGTTTATGACATGTGGAAGTTCCACAAAGCAGGGCAAATTTTACTTTTGGTAAATTATTACATTAGGGATGAAACAGACATAGTGCACTGAGTGAATGTTTTTATAGAAAAAAGTTCATTGGACAAACTCTGCGATTCTTCGAAGTTCATGGCATATTCATGAATCATTTGATATAGTCCTATGTGTACTGATGGTATTCAACAAGACAATGGTCATAATCTGAAATATTTCAACCTTATCAATGACATGTTTGTGAATTCAAATTATTTATGAATATTTAGTTTGTCCCAGTTTAAAGAGGAGCACTTAGCAATCAATTTTCTCTCCTTTTGTGAATTAAAATATATATATAAGAGCATGCTATTGGAAGAACAATGTTTTTTGTTTTTTTTTCATTGGAGTAAGTATGTAGGTATTATGTAAAACTTTAAAGTCACTGATATTTACTTGTAGATTCCGGTTTGGATGTACACAATATTTGACCTCATGGAACCGTTTGTACTCAGGTATGTATGCTTTCAACTGTTATACCTTCAAAGAAAATTTTCTATTTTGAAAACCTAATTTCCGGATTGTTTTTTTTTCACAAAATACAATCCTGTTCCATAAGAAGCTGTGAAGACCCAAACCTGATTGAACTGTTTTGTTTGACAGAATATTGAAGCCAGTGTTGGAATACCTGGTGACCAGTGACAAGTCAGGACATCAGATTCGGCCGGTGATGACCGTACTAGCCGAGCTGCCCTGTGGTTGTCCCCCACATAACCCTCCACCCACGAAGTCACACAAGTTTGATGGTAGGTAGTAGCCCATCTCCCATACAACATCAACAGCCCCCAAACCCCCAACCCATCCATCTCACAACCCCTCACAAAGTCACACAAGTTTGATGGTAGGTAGTAGCCGACCTCCCATACATCATCAACAGTCCCCCAACCCCTCCATCCCACAACCCCTCCATCTAACAACCCCTCACAAAATCTTACAAGTATGATGGTAGGTAGTAGCCGACCTCCCATGCGTCATCAACAGCCCGCCAACCGCCAACCCCCAACCCCCAACCCCTCCATCTCACAACCCCTACAAATTTACACAAGTTTGATGGTAAGTAGTACCCTCCTCTACCTCACATACATCACTCCGACCCCCCCCCAACCCCTTACAAAGTCACACAGGTTTGATGGTAAGTAGTACCCTCCTCTACCTCACATACATCACTCCGACCCCCCCCCCCCCCGGACCCCTCACAAAGTCACACAGGTTTGATGGTAAGTAGTACCCTCCTCTACCTCACATACATCACTCCGACCCCCCCCCAACCCCCCAACCCCCTTACAAAGTCACACAGGTTTGATGGTAAGGAGTACCCTCCTCTACCTCACATACATCACTCCGACCCCCCCCCCCCCCAACCCCCTTACAAAGTCACACAGGTTTGATGGTAAGTAGTACCCTCCTCTACCTCACATACATCACTCCGACCCCCCCCCCCCCCCTTACAAAGTCACACAGGTTTGATGGTAAGTAGTACCCTCCTCTACCTCACATACATTACTCCGACCCCCCCAACCCCTCACAAAGTTACACAGGTTTGATGGTAAGTAGTACCCTCCTCTACCTCACATACATCACTCCGACCCCTCCCAACCCCTCACAAAGTCACACAGGTTTGATGGTTAGTAGTACCCTTTTCTACCTCATCACCCCAATACCCCAAAAAGTCACAGTCAAGTCATTGCAAGGAGACACCTACATCTTAGATGAATATAAGTTCATTTGATTATTAAAAACATTTTATATTGATATTGAAATAGTATCCTCTAAACTGGGCGTTAAGATATTGTTTGTGTGATAAGGTACGTGATATAGTAAAGAGATTTACAGTGTATAAAAATCAGTAATATAAACAGATTAACTAGAGATGACCCTTTCTTTTGTAGTGTTATTTTAGTGAAGTCAAATTTTGTCACAATGACTAAATCAAAAATTTAATTACATTAATGAATGAATACACTTAAAATATATTTGCTATAGAAAACTGAAATTAGAACATCATAACTTAGTACGATATTTCATTTGAATTGACAGAAGCACTTTGTTAAGTCATTCACCCCTCATTCTCACATTTGAACTCTACAATCAAAAGTTTGGAACTGTTCATTATGAAATTTCATGGGTGAATGAGTTAAAGAATAGGTATCAGTGTTTATTCCTCTGTCAATAATTGGTGTATAATTTATGACAGCGAACAAGGAGTTCATCGACACGTCTCTACGTACCCTGCTCGGACAGATGGCGGAGGATGTCTACGTACTGCCAACGTCCGTGTGTATACTGATGCATATGATGCAGGAACAGTGCACGATGAAGGGCATTAAATCGCCTCACAAGTGTGTCAGCCTCAAGGTGAGTCTACAGGCCCCGGTTTCATCAACGTTCCTTAACTTAAGGAAACTCCTTAACTTAAAAATCTCCATAGGAAAGAATAACAGAATTTAAGGGGAAAATCTAAACTTTCCTTAAATTCTGTAATGCATTCCTGTGGATATTTTTAAGTTGGGGATTGGGCCTGGTGTGTATAGCCAGCCTCAAGCTGAGTCTACAGGTGTATGTAGCCAGCCTCAAGGTGAGTGTACAGGTGTATGTAGTCAGCCTCAAGGTGAGTCTACAGGTGTAGGTAGCCAGCCTCAAGGTGAGTCTACAGGTGTATGTAGTCAGCCTCAAGGTGAGTCTACAGGTGTATGTAGTCAGCCTCAAGGTGAGTGTACAGGTGTATGTAGTCAGCCTCAAGGTGAGTGTACAGGTGTATGTAGCCAGCCTCAAGGTGAGTGTACAGGTGTATGTAGCCAGCCTCAAGGTGAGTCTACAGGTGTATGTAGCCAGCCTCAAGGTGAGTGTACAGGTGTATGTAGCCAGCCTCAAGGTGAGTGTACAGGTGTATGTAGCCAGCCTCAAGGTGAGTGTACAGGTGTATGTAGTCAGCCTCAAGGTGAGTGTACAGGTGTATGTAGTCAGCCTTAAGGTGAGTCTACAGGTGTATGTAGCCTGTATATCATCCAAATTTGCTGTATTTTATTTTGGGGGTTCATTAGCAACCATGAAAACCAAGAATATTTACCCACAATGAACATTTCTTGTTTTACAGTTGAAAGACAGGCTTATTTACAGGCATGCGATTATTACTACATGTATAAACACTGGTAAATGGAGGTTCATGCTGAATACAGGAACCCTAATTTCTTCATTATTCAAAATTACAACTTGTTTATAAATTTTTGTTATTTCCATTGAATTATTATCTGATTTACATGCCATTGTTTCCCTGTTTAGATTATAGCGAGCTGTCTGAAGTGTAAACTGTCGGACTTCAACTTTATACAGTCTATCACAGGAGTCACGCTGAGTCAAAACGACAAGGACCAACTACTACTGCTGGGCGACTGTATCTACAGTACGCTGGTATACACCAAGTGTGAGTATTATCTACAGTACGCTGGTATACACCAAGTGTGAGTATTATCTACAGTACGCTGGTATACACCAAGTGTGAGTATTATCTACAGTACGCTGGTATACACCAAGTGTGAGTATTATCTACAGTACGCTGGTATACACCAAGTGTGAGTATTATCTACAGTACGCTGGTATACACCAAGTGTGAGTATTATCTACAGTACTCTGGTATACACCAAGTGTGAGTATTATCTATAGTACACTGGTATACACCAAGTGTGAGTATTATCTATAGTACACTGGTATACACCAAGTGTGAGTATTATCTATAGTACACTGGTATACACCAAGTGTGAGTATTATCTACAGTACGCTGGTATACACCAAGTGTGAGTATTTTCTACAGTATGCTGGTATATACCCAGTGTGAGTATTATCTACAGTACTCTGGTATACACCAAGTGTGAGTATTATCTATAGTACACTGGTATACACCAAGTGTGAGTATTATCTACAGTACGCTGGTATACACCAAGTGTGAGTATTATCTACAGTACACTGGTATACACCAAGTGTGAGTATTATCTACAGTATGCTGGTATATACCCAGTGTGAGTATTATCTACAGTACGCTGGTATACACCAAGTGTGAGTATTTTCTACAGTATGCTGGTATATACCCAGTGTGAGTATTATCTACAGTACACTGGTATACACCAAGTGTGAGTATTATCTACAGTACGCTGGTATACACCAAGTGTGAGTATTATCTACAGTACGCTGCTATACACCAAGTGTGAGTATTATCTACAGTACGCTGCTATACACCAAGTGTGAGTATTATCTACAGTATGCTGGTATATACCCAGTGTGAGTATTATCTACAGTACGCTGCTATACACCAAGTGTGAGTATTATCTACAGTACGCTGGTATACACCAAGTGTGAGTATTATCTACAGTACGCTGGTATACACCAAGTGTGAGTATTATCTACAGTACGCTGGTATACACCAAGTGTGAGTATTATCTACAGTACGCTGCTATACACCAAGTGTGAGTATTATCTATAGTACACTGGTATACACCAAGTGTGAGTATTGGGTTTGCTAAATTAACACTGGATTTAAACTGTGGGTACCAAATATTGATTCCTAATAATCAGTAATTAGCAATGCAAGATTTACAGTATAATCATATAATTACAAAGAAATAGGAGGGAGATTGGCTTGGTAGTCAGTATCAAATCTTAATACCGGTACACAAGAAAATGTCATACACAGAAAAATGTAATACAGAAACTTGTACATGTAATATACAAGGAATTGTATTACACAGAAAATTGTAATAAGTAGAAAAATTTGGAATACACAGAAAATTACAATACCTGGTACTCAATAAAGTGTTATATGAAGGAAATTGTAATACAAAGAAAATTGCAGAAAGCTTGTTTATACTAAATGTGTTTAAATGTACACACAATTCAAAGTGTCCAATTCAGTACCATTTTAGACTCTGTGATACATAACAGGAATAACATTGATAGAGAATCAATCTAAATGTTTTTTATTTATAGCCAAGAGCCAGGGGACTCCCCGTCTAGCAGGGAAGTTCTGTAAGGAAAACAAGGAATGGATCGTGGAGAAGATACAGAGTATCGGCAGCTACATCAGTGGCGAGTGAGTAAAACATGGGCCGTTTATATCATATTTATGTTTACATAAAACTTCCGACACTTATCATTCCTTTTTGGAATTAAATGTTTCCCCTTGGGATGGAGGAAGACAATTGTATAAGTACCTGATCTTCTTGTTCTTGTACTTTTAATAATCTCTTGTTTGGGGCATAATTTCCAAAGCGTTGAAGATATATCATGACGAAACTTGAAGTATATTTTAATCACCATAAGCTGATGCACAGTGCTGTATTTTGTTATGTAACTGTGATGCTGACCTTGAGGTCAAGGGTAAAATATTTTCCTAGTAAGTCTTGTCCGGGCGATAACGTTTGAAGCGTTTAAGATATACTGATGAAACTTTTAGTATACCTGCTTTGCCCATAGGTCATTGTGACCTTCACCCAAAGATCAGAGGTCGAAAATGTTTGATTATTTCAAATATTCAAAGGTGTTTACTAAGGCGATGCCATCGGCCCCTCACTGTCTAATTACACATGTAACAATAGTTTACCAAACCTCTGATCAAAAGTCAAGCTCATATGTTATATCTTTTCAACGAGGTCATCAAATGAAAGGTCAAGGTCAAAATGTTCAACTCTTAACTGCTTAACCTTTTTGTGATTTTTTGTGATTGGCTGGAGCTTCGTGCCAGCTAACACTTTCTTATTGTTTTCCCTGTATATTAAAGTCAAACTGTGGGAGACACTTTGTGATATACGTAGATGAACATCATTACTCCTCAGATGTCTTTAAATCAGGTCAACTCTGAACATGGATATATACATTCTATATAGAGCTGAAAGTCAGTACCAACGCTGAGAGACATTCTACAGAGCTGGAAGTCAGTACCATACAAATTAGTAGACCCGTTAATAGTAACCAAAGACTAATTCATGGCGTCACCAATGCAGAGAGACAGTCTATAGAGCTGGAAGTCAGTACCATACAACTTAGTAGATCCGTCAATAGTAACCAAAGACTAATTCATGGCGTCACCAACGCTGAGAGACATTCTATAGAGCTGGAAGTCAGTACCATACAACTTAGTAGATCCGTCAATAGTAACCAAAGACTAATTCATGGCGTCACCAACGCTGAGAGACATTCTATAGAGCTGGAAGTCAGTACCATACAACTTAGTAGATCCGTCAATAGTAACCAAAGACTAATTCATGGCGTAACCAATGCAGAGAGACATTCTATAGAGCTGGAAGTCATTACCATACAATTTAGTAGACCCGTCAATAGTAACCAAAGACTAATTCATGGCGTCACCAACGCTGAGAGACATTGGATAAGATGTGTTGGGTTTGTTTTTACAGGATATTTGAGACAGACGACAGTAATATCTTGGAGCAGGCTACCAACGAGTTTATGGCCCAGCTGTTCTCACTACTGGCCAGTAACATACTGGACACTGCTACAGGTAATTTTACTTATCTTACTCCGCATTCATTGGTTAGCATCCTGTGTACAAACAATAAGACTATCATTCAAACTATTTACAGAGTAAACTCATTAAAGTTAACACCTTTGGCTTCAGCTACTTATAGCAATATAAAAAACCGTTGTCAAATATTTACATTACCACTGCACAGAGACTAAATTAATCTACTGTGTCAAATGTATTTTATTTCTCAATAACAGACATTGGGACATTGTGACTTTGTCATGCTTATGACATCATAATTGTGGAATTATTGCACGACTCCAATATTTACTGGTAAGTGTTCTGTGTCTGGATTTTCCCTGACATTGGAATAGGTTTTGACTAATATTAATTACATTGTGTTTGTTTCTGCATCAACTCTGTGTTAACAAAATATGTAAAGGTAAGGTTGGTTGTCATATTTTTGACATTCATTGGTGTGTAACATACATTGGCTTACCTATACATATTCAGCATGGTGCACTAACACGAACCATCCAACCTTTCACTTAATGTATTTTTGGCCAAAAGTTTGAATCAAGTCATGTTGAAATAATGTCACAATTTGTCTTATGTTGTTTGTTATATAGGTCAGCGAGATCTGCGTAATATTCACCACCTCGTCACCAACAACTTCCTGTGGCTAGAGCACCACCTCGACATTCAGTACGTGCTGCCATCTGGTGACAATAAACCACTTCCTGTGTTTACCACCAGCATGAAGTCGACAGGACAGAAGGAATTTGACCCAGCTAGGGAGTTTGATCTGATCGGCACCAGGAAGTTTGATCATGTACGTCTGCTCATCAGTGTAACCAGACTCTTGTATTCTGCTGCTCATCAGTATCACCATGCTCTTGTATTCTACTGCTCATCAGTGTCACCATGCTCTTGTATTCTACTGCTCATCAGTGTCACCATGCTCTTGTATTCTACTGCTCATCAGTGTCACCATGCTCTTGTATTCTACTGCTCATCAGTGTCACCATGCTCTTGTATTCTACTGCTCATCAGTGCCACCATGCTCTTGTATTCTACTACAATCAGTTTATTTTGTGTGATTAACTCATTCTTCCCAGAAAACTCATTATGGACTATTCCATCCTTTGATTTAGAAGAGCTCAATCATATTATCAGGGGTGATTGGGTTAAAAGACCATATTTCTTTAAAGTACCGTAATTTCTCGCGTATAGTGCGCACTTTTTTAGGGAAAATCGAAAGTGTCAAGAAGGGGGTGCGCACTATACGCAAGAACAAGCAAAAACAAAAAAAAACTGGACTTGGTCACGATCATGTATCGTTAATTTTTCGGAGATTTTCAGAATTACCTGAAGTTTCCTCGCGGTAGTTAACAGTTGATATCTTGTTAAATAATTCCTGATTTGCATTATCTTTTTTCAACCACGAAAGGTTGCAATTATAAGTGCCATAAAATACGATAGGATCTGATAAATATTCAGGTCGAGATTGTATCGACGCTACATCATCACAAGGCATATGGTGAAATATACCCGAAGAATTAGATCGTTGTTAGCACTCTGATGTTAAAAATGCTGTTCTTGTGTAAAATCATACTGGACAATTCAATCCTGACGGTAGAAATGTGTAAAGAACGACTTGGAAGTTCGCCGGTTTGTGTATTGCAAAGAGTGAAGGTCGCGTGATATTAATACCCGGCAGTAACAAACATATCGCAAACAAGCGAGTTGAACTGGTAACAATAACAGTTAAAGCTTGGAAAATAAACATTTAGGGACTCAAAACAGTCCAATACATAACCATATTTTCTTTTCAAAGAAAAAAAGCTGAAATCACAAAGGATTTGTGTTTTTATGTCAAACAAATTTGGCTGTATGCGGTCCTCGTCGGACCCGATTGAGTGACTGCTTTTAGTACACCCGTCAACCCAGTACACTGCCGACTCTAGATCTATCGATGTCTAGACGCACAGAGACTTCCAAATTGTTTATTTTATGGAAAACCTGGAAGATTAAGTCTTATGTAAGATTTAAGAATGATATTGCCGTGAAAACATCGTTTATTTCAATTATCTGTATTGGGCCTGTGCCTTCGCTGGTGTCAACAGATCTTCACCGTAACTCGCGCGAGGTGTCAATCAATGTCAAGTCTAATTAACAAGGCATTGTGTTATGATTTCAAAAGTTTCCTATTCAAAGGTGTTTGTTTATATAACCTTTAGTGGCGACTTACCTGGTTGGTGCAATCATTCCGGCTTGACGAAAAAAAATATTTTTTTTTAATAACTTTTTTTTTCCAAGATTTTTTTTTTTTCATTTTTGTAACCCAAAAGTCTACCTGCGCACTATACGCGAGAAATTACGGTATGTTAGACCATAGAAAATAAGATTATGGGAAAAAAGAGTCAAAACATTAGTATGGTCCATGGACAGGGAAATCTCAACCGTAGGGTAAGAGTTGGGTTGTCCAGTACTCGACAAAGTCTCATACTCGACAGACAAACTCTTACCCGAAGGTTTCGATTGCCTTGACGATACTTTATGTGTAAAATTGTATTAGTGTTCCAGTCAGAAATAACAAAGGTTGACCTATTCTGTTGACAATACTTATAATTATTGGTATGTAAAACTGTATTAGTGTTCCAGTCAGAAGTACCAAAGGTTGACCTATTCTGGTGACAATACCTTATAATTATTGGTATGTAAAATTGTATTAGTGTTCCAGTCAGAAATAACAAAGGTTGACCTATTCTGTTTCCCTTTCACAGGAGGCAATCCGAAACTTCCCCATTCAGTGGCAACAGCTGCTCCAGTCTGATCTGGGTCTCAGTGAGTTTGGATTCCGGACACTTCTCTACAATCGGCACGAGATGCAGGATGGGGCCTTCCTGCAGGAAAACGAGAAGAAACCAGTCGAGGTTCTGCGATCAGCCTATGAAAATGAAGCAAGGGAACTTGGCTGATTGGTGGTGTCAAACTTAACGATATTTCATTGATTATGTTTAACTGTCCCCCTGTATACTGTAAACCAACGTATTTTCCCATGCCATTAACTTTCGTATATGTTGTAGGAAATTAATCACCACAAATATAGTTTCATTCAGTGGAATGCAAACTATAGGAGTACAGTGCTGTACATAGGATTAATGACTGTGTTTATCACAGAATTAAATTGCTGCGAAATAGTTGTTTCATATGAAAAAGTGAAATTAAGTTGCAGCGGAAAATGAGCTGGTTTACAGTAGTAGATTTTAATTGGAAACCAAATT
Organism: Mimachlamys varia; assembly: GCA_947623455.1. Lineage (NCBI taxonomy): Eukaryota > Metazoa > Mollusca > Bivalvia > Pectinida > Pectinidae > Mimachlamys > Mimachlamys varia. The sequence goes on from OX392535.1 coordinate 46,426,091, forward strand.
TGACACAGTGCTAGAATTGTTTCCCATAATTGATTATTTTTGGGGAGTTTGGAAGACACCTGTATACATATTCATCAGATGGTAAAGGGTAAAACTAGTTTGCTTTCCATTTCTTATATGAAATCACTTTTAGAGAGGTGCCTCCCACCCTCCCAAACAATTGATTCATCCACCCCTGTACTTTATACTGGACTTAAAGATACCAGTCTTTAATTCTGGATGGTTCAAATAATGTGACTTGAGGGGTGAAAGGAACAGCCCTTGGCTTGCCTGGGTGTCTGGTGGCAGGGGATGAAAGGAACAGCCCTTAGCTAGCCAGGAAGTCTGGTGGCAGGGGATGAAAGGAACAGCCCTTAGGCAGCCAGGGAGTCTGGTGGCAGGGGATGAAAGGAACAGCCCTTGGCCATGGCTAGCCAGGGAGTCTGGTGGCAGGGGATGAAAGGAACAGCCCTTAGCTAGCCAGGGAGTCTGGGGGCAGGGGATGAAAGGAACAGCCCTTATCTAGCCAGGAATTTCTGGTGGCAGAAATCCAAGTTTTATTTAAGTGTAGATATTATATGTACTAAAATTATGAAACCTTCTAGAATAATGTTATATTTTTAGAAAATTTAGTGCCATTTAATTATGCTATTTCTGATATATGTGCTGCTGTTACATTAGCTTTGATTTTAAATGGTACAATTTTGTGTCTTTTGTGAAATATCATCATTAAATTAATCAGTACCGGTAAATTTATTATATTGCATCAGGCAAGTCAACAGTTAAAAGTGTACAGCCTTGAATATTCTATTTATAACTGCATCAGTATGTGAAATATAGTCACAACCAGGGTAAAAAACAAAATCTAAATATTGTAGCATATATTACTAGATATACAGATGCTATTTAGTTTTCATGTTGTTGAACTAGACTGGTTTGTTTGCTGGTAAGCCCTATTGGTTGAGCATCTGTCTAGAGTTCAGAGATTGCCTAGTTTGAATCTCGGTATCCGTGTATTTTCCCTCTCCTGTAAATATATCTTCTGGTCTGTGTCTTGACCTAGTCTTGTTATAAACATTACTGATGAAGTTTGATAACATTTCCATGACTTTTCAACATTATCTTATTGTCATGAATAATTACATTTTAAATCAAGAGTTTTCATGTTTTTCCTTTCCTTAATAGGAATGTAAACATCATTATTAGCTAGATAATTTTACATATTTTTGTAGATTAGAAAATCTTTTACCCCCATTTCTTCTTGTTGTATTGGTATTGATAAATCTATTGCTTTGAATTATTTTTGATCAACTTAGTTTCTCTTGTGCATGAATTAATTTATTTATATAAACTTTTAAAGGTTGTATTGATTTTGTGTTATGTAATAAAATTATGTAACTAAAGTGATTAAATTAACACTTAAAGTATAAAGAGCTATAGAATTATTTATTTAAAAGTACCCCAACCATTTAATATATATATATTGTTTATATTTTGTTCCATCACTGTTTATTAAAATCTGTGAAGTTTTCTTACAAGGTTTTACTACAGTTTGATCCCTTGGCATTGTATAGCTTTACATCGCATCTATCTATAGCTACGGAAGATCTATTTATAGCAACATGATATATTTATAGTTTTACATTGTATACATTTTAGCTGTACACTGGCTATAATTAAATATTTAACAACATTAATTTTATACAGTAGATACATACATTGTAGAATCTATTTATAGCACAACATGATCTATTCATAGCTACTCATATAGTACCTGTATCAGTATAGGTCAAAACTGTAACAATTCATAGGTCCTATTTATAGCTTTCTATTTTATCTTAAATCATTTTATGTTTTTTTTTTAAATCTAGTTCATTGACGACCCTGGTTTATATTTAACTAATGTTGTACCGTCCATTACCCAGTTGCTCAAGTGTCTATCGGTTTAGTTACGTTAGTGTTTTATAGTTACGTTAAATTAGTTTTCTTTTTTCCTTTATAGATTTTATTTTACTTAATGCAATGACTATAGATAGGGTGATTTTTTGGTTTTGTTCCAAATTGAAGACATTTTCACCATGGAAGGTCAACAATTCAGATCAAACCAAAGGAGTATAATGGTGAAATTTTCCCATTTTGCAGTATGAAAATGTTTCAAATTAATAATGACTTATTTTTGATGATATATTTCTAAAATACAGTTTATAGCCAAGTATGAATGTAAAGAAAGATCCATGCTGGTAAACATTAGCCGTACAGGTGTGATGAACACAAATTTGTCATAGATTTAGATTAATAAGTGTTTTAGCTATAAAGCAGATCTGAATAATAAAATATTGTCACGAACAAGGATATTTCATTTGAAATATCTGCTCAGTATAAAATAAAAAATCTCTTACTTTTCTGTAGAATTAAATATTTATTTAGTTTAAGTACAATCCACATTCAGCTATGTATACAGACTTTGTTTGACAAGACATAGTAATACAGTATATTTATATAGGTAAAATAAAAACATTTTTACACTTATAGAGATTAGACATAAAGACATAGTTTAAACTTCTTCTAGGTATATTTATAGACTTGCATTAAATTTTAATATCGAAGACATACCAATAGTTTTAAATTTTAGTCAAGGTTTAATACAACTATTCTATATACTTCTATACAAAGTTAATAGAAGACAGTTTTCCCTTTACTATCATCCTGATTTTAGTCCCAGTGATTTTGTGTTATGGTGTTGATACCTTGTTTGTTTTATGTCTTTTTCTACGGTTGATTACGGGGAATGACCCAGTTTTATATTTTATATCATTTTGGTAGGTTTAATTGGTTATTTTAGTTTAAACTCAACAGGAAACATTTTCCTATATGTTAATTTGTGTAAAATATTGAAATACTTCTTGAGATTCTGATATTGAGATCAGATTAATTACCATCATGATATTTCAGACATGAGAAATGCCAGAATAGATTTGATGATCAACTTTTGATATTTATAATAAATGACTGAATATGATTTTACGCAATGTGTATTTAATAATTTATTGTTTCTATATGTGCCTAGTCTGTTTCCATTATTTTTCTTGTCATGTTTTTGGTTGGTTCACAATCGTCTTTGTCTTTGATATAGATCTGAGTTATAAGAAAAATATTTCCAATTGATGTATTTATTTGCCCTTTTTCATCTTTCTTTATTAAAATTGACTGTACACAAACGAGCTTGGGGGGAAATTGTATCATTATTCTTCCCCCATGATGTGATTTGTTTTATGATACATATCATCTTTCAGGAATCAATTACAGTCTGGAAATAATCGGGGAAAAAAAATGCCAACAAACGGCCATACTAGATTTTGACAATGAGAATTTATTATCGCTTGAGATGTACTTGATAGATCATTCTCAAATATCTTGTGCAGGTTCCAACTAGTCCCTATTTGTGTCGTTTTGATATATTGGGACTAATCTAAAAAAAAACATGGCTAATAATAGGTGACCATTTTGGATTTTGACAAAGAAAATTTGTTACTGTTATTTTTTCAGAAGTACTGGATGGCTCTTTCTCCAAATTCATATGTAGGTTCCCCTTGGTCTCTAATTGTACCCTTTAATTTTCTTTTTAGGAATGTTAAAAAAGAAAAATCAAAGACCAAATGATTATCAAACAGTGGTGGACGCCAAGATCTTTAAGCTTGTTAGTCCTCAAAGCATTGCATTTAATTATTTCCCTTGGGAAGAATTCTTTCTTTTGCTCTCCTTGACTGGAAAGTTGTATGAAGCATGTGCCATGTTTTGTAAATGATAACTTTTGAAGTAACAATGCAGCTATATAACTGAAGTTTATGTCAGTAGGAGTACTGCCTAACTTGAGACGGATGCAGTTGATTATATACCACAAAATTTACATTCAGCGAGCATGTAAATTAACTAATGTTCTTCATATGAACCTGCAGACTATAACAGATTTTACCAACAAAATACTTTTGATTGAAAGGTAGCCATAAATAACACTCCTGAAATATTTCATGTTTTACAGTGTCTTCAATGAACCATGTTATAAAAATGAAATTATTTTCCCTCCTTAGCCCTGTTTTTATCAGAGACGTAGAGTGTAGTATAATATATATTCAGACACAGAATACTTTATATTTCCTGCATTTTGGCAATTTTTCAATTCTAAATTTTCTATGAATACATTTTTCAGTGGAATTAATTGAAATTTCACATACATGTAGAGAATTATTTGCTCATTCCTTCATGATATTTGTATAATTTTCCACAGCCGATTTCAAGAGAAATTACATGTTACAGTTTTGAAATTGTTACCGAGAAGTGGTATTACCTGGTATGAAGTATAGTATGAATAAAGAACAAAACGACATCACACTTTACACTACATATATTCGTCTTTCTCAGGAAAATGAATGACTGGAAAAGAATTTAAGAAATATCAGATGAAAGAGATATGAATTGATTACTTGTGTATGGGATTTCATGAAAATCTGAACAATGTCACAAAAATGCATTGAACATTTGCCAAAATGCATGAAATATATAGTAAAAACATGGTGTCTATATGTATATTACACTACACTGTATATTGATATACGTCTCTGTTTTTATGAGGGATTTGTTGTTGTTGACAGAATTTATCATCCCAACTGATTGTTTACAGAGATTTGTTGTTGATAACCTTGTGGATTGTTGTCTGTGATAATATATACTACCCATGATATTTATATTAATTCTCGACCAAATAAAATAATGTTTCCTTAATTCTTGTTTGAGTTATGTGTTGTTAATACTGTAATGCACATATTTTAGTGATAATCTTATTTAAGAGATTTTGCGCTGAAAGCATGAAACAAATTATAATTGCACTAATTATACAGTATCTTCATTGTGAAAGCACAAATTTAGCATTGTGCTTATCTGTTAAATTTGGTTATGTGCTAAAATGTCGGTGCATATGCAGTAGTATTTTCAAACTTCTGGCATACAAAGAAAAGCAGTTGTATTTCGTAAGTATTTTCGTTATACACAAAATGAATTTATCAGAATAATTTTAAAAGAGTTTAAGTTAGCATTTAGAAGTTCAGTTTAAGTTGATTGTTTAATTCTGACAAAATTTGCTTCACAATGTCAACAAATTGTTCATCAGTGAAAAGATATAAGATTCCACCTTGACCTTTGACCCGGTGACCTTGACTTCTCTGACGTTTGCATACCGTGGGATAGAATCGATGTAAACCTTCGTTTCCCCAAATAGAATCAGAATGGTCATTTCTCTTGACTACTATTCTGTTATATCATTTTACCGTGACCACGACTAGTATGTAGGCATGACATATAAACAACCAATAATAGACTTATTATGATCATTCTGGTACCCTCTTGATCATTTATAAACTATACAATAACAATATAAAAACGGTACAGCAGCATATGTATACATTTCAAAATGCCAACTAATGAGAGTACCCACAATTATAAACTAAAAATATATGTTAAAAGGTATTGTCATAATACAAAGTTATGCATTTCAAGGTCACAAGATACCTTCCCATAGGGGATATACACAAGAAATAAGAGACAAGGTACAATATGCTGCAATAGTAAATCCATGGTTGAAAACTGACACTGCTGGTGTTTTTGTCCTGTGGGCTAGAACAGATGGAAAATCTCATTCTCAAAAATAGAAGTCTATTCAGAGATTTTGACCAATCAGAATGGTCGTTTCTTGTGGCACTCGGTAAGATAAGTTTACCTTGGTATTTCTGTAGGCATGACAGTGCTTATTGTCCCTAATGTTGATCAAATCAAACATACATAACCCACATGTTTTCTTGGCCATGTTGGTTTGTTTTGCATAGCTACAAACAGGATATCCAACAATGGATGAAGAAGTGATGTGATTGGCTACTATTTTTAGTACGAAAATGAGACTCTCCGTCTGTTCTAGCCCAAAGAACACAAACGTATGAGCAAGTTTCACATGGGTTCCCGATGATGCAGTTAATCAGAAAAGGGGAAACACAAGGTGACAGGAAATTGAGGACAAAGGGATAGGAATTTTGGGAAAGTGTAACACCCAGTGACTGGCAATCTGGAACAAGGGGCAACAAATGGCGATAGGAAACGGGTGACGGGATACAAAAGGAGTTGACAAAAAACAGGAGACAAATCATAACTTGCAGCAACAGGAAATTGGGAGCAAGTTGCAACATGATGTTGACAAGAAATTTGGAGTAAGTTGTTAAACATGGGGACAGGACATTGGGAACAAGCTTTAAGTTGCAATACCAGATGATAGGAAATGGTCTGCTACAAGACAATCCATAAAACTGTTGTGGAAATTTAACCAAAGTTCAAGACATCTTTTTACCCCCTGGTTTACCAGGCATCATTTATCAATGAGACCAATATGGAATTTTTTTATGAAGTATTTCAATTTTTTGTTTTTGTTTACGGATTGTAAAGCCTGACAAACATTTCCTTACTGATTACAAAGTTAATAAAATTCATGGATGAAAAATCTCGCGGTTTTCTATCTTGAACTTGTTCGCAAGGGTTTGAAGATCACAAAATAAAAGTGAAACCTTGATTATATAGCCACAACATAAAAATGTACACCAGGGGTTCATTACTGCAAATTTTTATATATTTGCGAATTTAGCAAATTAAAGCCCTTGCAAATATAAACAACTATACAATAGCACTTCTGTATACAAACAAAATAAAAAATGATAATGTTTCATGAATATACTGTAAAATTTGTCTAAACACTAGTAAAAAGTAATACATAAATTGTACACAAATACACTTATCATCAAAAAACAATTATTGCACAAAATACAACCATAAAAGTTAAAACAGTAACAACCATTAAATGTAACAATCTTTGTTCCAAATGAACATCATTAGGAAATGACAACAGAATTTAAAGGGGCCATTACAAGAAAACAGGATCAGTCCTCACAGGTTTTTTTAGCAAGGCTTCTACCAATGTATGAAAAAGTTGAACTCTTGTTGCGAGATTTTGCTATAATCTTAGATATTTGACCTGTGTATTTAGAGAAACTTCCCATACCAGATACCTACTGGCAAACAATCATTACCCTGGACTTTCTGATTATTTAAATGTCATTAGCAAGGCTTCTACCAATGTATGAATCAATCAAAGTTGAACTCTTGTTGAGAGATTTTGCTGTAAGGAGGAGTTAAAATGTCATTACATATTTGATGCCTGTGACCTTGAAAGTTGGTCAAGATTATACTTGAAAAAAATATTTGTCCAATAATAAAGGTGGCTATAGAATTTATCCAATCTCGTAATGGTAGTTAAACTTTCTAGAAAGCTTGAAGTTGAATATTAAGAATTATATGAAGACATCAAGTATACCTACACAGTTTTCGCTTTCAATATTAGAATAAAGGGCCATAACTCTGCAGGGCCAAACATTGATAGACTTACCGTAATCTTTCAAGTAAGAAATTAATCAATTTGAAATAACACAAATAATGAAGTAGACACATTCAGCAATTAATTAAAGGGCCACAACTCTGTATAGTATTGTCTGATATTAAATTGTAATCAAAAAAAATTTCTCAATTCGCTTCTGGTCTACATATATATCAGCAAAACTGATACAGTACAATACCAGCCCTATTTCAATACACATAATGACCAACCTATCATACTGCTGTGTAAGTTTGGCGATTGTGGCCATGACTTTGTCCAAGAGGGTACCACCCAAAATAATCAGATGGATACATGTTACAAAATCTGTGAGTTGTATAATTGTCAAATTTCGTTACATTAATATCTTTACTGTTAACCGTTATACCATGTGTACTTAATAAAACTATGCGAGACACATTCATATTGAACAAATGAATACATGTCACCATCACAAAAATGTATATGGAGGGAGCTATGATGTAACTATATTATTTCCCTTTCTTATCAATTACCACATTCATAGCATGCACATAAATGTATATTTTGTTTTGAAAGTCATGTTTTAAAAAACACAGAAAACAAAATACATCAAATGGAAAAAAAAGTAAAATAGGCCTGCCAATGAGTGTAAAACAGTTCCTGCAGAACAACAACAGATTGCAGTGGTTATGACAACAGTATCAATTTTAATTGTATTGTTTACCCCAATCTGTTTAATGTTCAGGTGACTTAAACGTTTGACACTTCCCACTACACTGATACTTCTTGATGATCAGAAAAAAAGGCTTCCAGCTCACAATTCATGCTTGAGCATGAGAAAGGTTTTATGAAAAGGGCCAGTACATCCATCAAACGACATATTCATTATTCTTCAATATGTAATATCTAAGACAGCATGATGAAGGTGACAAACAATTTTACATTATAACCAGAACTCTGATTATTATCACAGAGGACAGTAATGACAGTCATATCAATGGATAGAAAGGTATTGTTGGACATTAGAAAAAAAAAAACTTGAGTATTCTTGCGTAGTAAAGGCACAACAACAGACTACCATTATATAATTATTGTACAGTAGCTGATGTTTACATGTATATAAGGAAGTAAATTTCCACTAACACTTTACCCTGGGCTGCTTAAGCATTTCACCTTCACTGGTCACTCATCCACTAAAACAGTATGTGTGCTTAGTTAGTAAAACAGACCAAGTTTTACACAAATAAATTAACGAATTCCACATTAGTTTTCACAGCAAATCATTTAACTGTTGATCATGTTCAAATGCTGCATGATTTGAAGGACATAAAATCTAAAATATTTATTACATGATTAAAAATCAAGATATGTAACAAATTTGTCTTCATAATATTTCTAATGGCGTTCATATCCTCCTTGACATTTAATTTTGGAAAAAAGTAACTGTTTCAGATTGGTATGTATTAGTATTCTAGACAACAATATCATTCTCCCAACTTGGACAGGTTGGCAGAGGCCCAAAAGTGGGGGGTGGGCTTATTACTGAGCATGGGCTTATTATTAGAGAAACACGTTACATGTAAAACAAGAGGTCCAAGCTGGCTGGGCCTTTAATATGCTCTCTGGTCTGTTTTGAAACTTAAGCTTTTTTTGTTTCATCTTGAAATCTCTAGATTAGTTTGGAGTATTGCTGTCTTTCGTACGAATGTTTGGCTCTCATATTTATAGACATTTTTGTTCGAATGGGCCAATTTCAAGGAAGTAATTCAATTGTTGAAATTTTTGAGTAGTTGAAAGATAATAAGCTTGAATCAGACCAACCAAATTGACTGAATTTTGTATAAACACCTTTACTTTCCAACAAATATAAAACAAATAACATTGATCTCTCTTGTTGGCCAGGATGTTAGTACACAAGGAGGTCTTATTTAGGGAGAAAATTGGAGTTACCAGAGAAAACCAACGTGGCTGAACAGGTGATCCTGATACATTTTCATGTTCCATCAATGTATCGTAAACTTTGGTTTAAATGCTCATCCTCAAGGCTAGATATACAACCAAACTTAAGTTAAAATATGTTCAATAGTTTGAGATGAGACCTTTTACAAATACGTAAGCAACAAATGGCGAGATTGAGACAACTTACATCAGATAAAGTACTGCAGAATAGGTTACTAAACTGTGTACTTCTCTGTACCGGGTGAGTTATGATACATCAATTTACATCAATTGGATAAGTCTTGATGCTCCCAGTCACTCCAAAACAACACTACCACTGCGACTTAATATTATTGTGTTAAGTCTTGATGCTCCCAGTCACTCTAAACAACACTGCCACTGCGACTTAATATTATTGTGATAATTCTTGAAGCTCCCAGTCAGTCTGTAAACAGCAGTTTACACCTAATGTTGCTTATAAATGATGATGGATTCATTGAGGTTACACAACGAGTGGTTGTTGGATATGGAATTTATTTCACTCCAGTTATTTATTTTTTTCAAAAATTACAAAAGACACAAGCTTTAGCGAGTGTCTTTGTAGCTTTTAAAAAAATAATCAAATCCATATCCGATTACCACGAGTCATGTGACCTGTTTCTACCACAATTATAATATTAAGTCGCAGTGGCAGTGTTGTTTTCGATGAACCGCGGACTATTTGCGCAAAAACACATCATCTCGTATATATTCCTGCCAAGTTGTGACAACGTCAACAATCTGCTTGTGGCATTGAACCATGTGATTTTCGGTCAAAGTTCAACTTCTCAGCCAATCAAAAGTCTGGAAGGTCATATACAACTAGTGGTATATAACATATATTTATCCAACAGTCAGCACGTTTATACAATGGTCTGAGAGTGGAATAACACAGAATATTGTAGTAGAAAACAGTATCACAAATATCAGAAATAATGGCCCTTGTTCTTTCTACAATGATGATATAGGCTTTCTACTTGTAATATGGATAGGAGGGAGCAAAATTTGTATATTCTTCTCCTTGGTCTGCACTGGTGCTGTTTTGTCGCATGATCCGTACCCTATCTGTTGTCACACACTCCTCATAGCTTGGCGGGGCTGTGGATATAGAAATACAATATACAGATCTAGACAGCTTGGTGGGGCTGTGGATATAGACATACAATATACAGACAGCTTGGTGGGGCTGTGGATATAGACATACGATATACAGACAGCTTGGTGGGGCTGTGTATATAGACATACAATATACAGACAGCTTGGTGGAGCTGTGGATATAGACATACAATATACAGACAGCTTAGTGGGGCTGTGGATATATACATATAATATACAGACAGCTTGATGGGGCTGTGTATATAGACATACAATATACAGACAGCTTAGTGGGGCTGTGGATATAGACATACAATATACAGACAGCTTAGTGGGGCTGTGGATATAGACATACATATGTACAATATACAGACAGCTTGGTGGGGCTGTGGATATAGACATACAATATACAGACAGCTTGGTGGGGCTGTGGATATAGACATACAATATACAGACAGCTTGGTGGGGCTGTGGATACAGACATACAATATACAGACAGCTTGGTGGGGCTGTGGATATAGAAATACAATATACAGACAGCTTGGTGGGGCTGTGGATATAGACATACAATATACAGACAGCTTGGTGGGGCTGTGGATATAGACATACAATATACAGACAGCTTAGTGGGGCTGTGGATATAGACATACAATATACAGACAGCTTGGTGGGGCTGTGGGTATAGACATACAGTATACAGACAGCTTGGTGGGGCTGTGGGTATAGACATACAATATATAGACAGCTTGGTGGGGCTGTGGATATAGACATACAATATACAGACAGCTTGGTGGGGCTGTGGATATAGACATACAATATACAGACAGCTTGTTGGGGCTGTGGATATAGACAAACAATATACAGACAGCTTGGTGGGGCTGTGGATATAGACATACAATATACAGACAGCTTGGTGGGGCTGTGGATATAGACATACAATATACAGACAGCTTGGTGGGGCTGTGGATATAGACATACAATATACAGACAGCTTGGTGGGGCTGTGGATATAGACAAACAATATACAGACAGCTTGGTGGGGCTGTGGATATAGACATACAATATACAGACAGCTTGATGGGACTGTGGATATAGACATACAATATACAGACAGCTTGGTGGGGCTGTGGATATAGACATACAATATACAGACAGCTTGGTGGGGCTGTGGATATAGACATACAATATACAGACAGCTTGGTGGGGCTGTGGATATAGACATACAATATACAGACAGCTTGGTGGGGCTGTGGATATAGACATACAATATACAGACAGCTTGGTGGGGCTGTGGATATAGACATACAGTATACAGACAGCTTGGTGGGGCTGTGGATATAGACATACAATATACAGACAACTAGGTGGGGCTGTGGATATAGACATACAATATACAGACAACTAGGTGGGGCTGTGGATATAGACATACAATATACAGACAACTAGGTGGGGCTGTGGATATAGACATACAATATACAGACAGCTTGGTGGGGCTGTGGATATAGACATACACTATACAGACAGCTTGGTGGAGCTGTGGATATAGAAATACAATATACAGACAGCTTGGTGGGGCTGTGGATATAGACATACAATATACAGACAGCTTGGTGGGGCTGTGGATATAGACATACAATATACAGACAGCTTAGTGGGGCTGTGGATATAGACATACAATATACAGACAGCTTAGTGGGGCTGTGGATATAGACATACAATATACAGACAGCTTAGTGGGGCTGTGGATATAGACATACAATATACAGACAGCTTGGTGGGGCTGTGGATATAGACTTACAATATACAGACAGCTTGGTGGGTCTGTGGATATAGACATACAATATACAGACAGCTTGGTGGGGCTGTGGATATAGACATACAATATACAGACAGCTTGGTGGAGCTGTGGGTATAGACATACAATATACAGACAGCTTGGTGGAGCTGTGGATATAGACATACAATATACAGACAGCTTGGTGGGGCTGTGGATACAGACATACAATATATAGAGACAGCTTGGTGGGGCTGTGGATACAGACATACAATATACAGACAGCTTGGTGGGGCTGTGGATATAGACATACAGTATACAGACAGCTTGGTGGGGCTGTGGGTATAGACATACAATATATAGACAGCTTGGTGGGGCTGTGGATATAGACATACAATATACAGACAGCTTGGTGGGGCTGTGGATATAGACATACAATAAACAGACAGCTTAGTGGGGCTGTGAATATAGACATACAATATACAAACAGCTTGGTGGGGCTGTGGGTACAGACATACAAAATACAGACAGCTTGGTTTAAAGGTTTACATGACAGTATTACACAGACAAGAAGAGCTATAAGTTTATCAAATAATTTCAAGTAAGGTTATGAATAAGGAGACCTTAATTATAATAATTATAATTTGAGGTTCTTATATACTGCTTTATCACAACCTTAAAAGTTGTTTCAAATCTGTTCCCAAATTATCATCCTTGGTTATAGGGTCAACAAGCCAATATCGTTCTCAACTGAACTCCCTTTGGAGCATAAAACCGGTGCTGCCATTTCGGCACTTACAGCTAGCATTCTACAATTTCTAGCACTGCCCAACCACATGCTTATTTACAGCTGTGTAGACTGCAACAAACAGAGTAAAGTATCTTGCTCAAGGATACAACACAAGTGCCATTGCCAGGACTCGAACTTGCAACCATTTGATCACGAGCCCAGCATCCTACCCCTAGACCACCATGCCTCATACTCCGACTAATTCTCCCCAAAACATCCCATCCCCTCTCAGCATACAATACAATACAAGTAATTACCATCAGTGGGGTGTGCTGGTTGTGTTGTGATAGGTCCAGCAACATTTATGTTGTTTAGTGCAATGCCGTCAGTCTGTTGGTCGCTGCTAGGCGGCCATGTTGGTTGTGCTGGTTGTCCGTATGACATGGCAAGTGGTTGAGGCGGAACCTCCCCCTCAGGACGTAATGGGATAGTGCCGATTATTACTGGCAGATCAAACTTGATGTCCATCAAAGATCCCTCCATATCGGCAGCCAGCTGTGACACAAAGAATAGATGTATGAGACAAGTTTTAATGTTCTGAAGCATCATGGGATAGAATTATGGTATATCTAAATCTGTCAAAATAATGTTGTGGCTTTTAATTTGACTTATTAAACCATGAGTTAAATTTGGCAAGTTATTTTTTGTAGTCCTAAATGTCCTATGAAATGTTCTATGAATTGTATAAAAATCTTTCAAAATGATGTTGTGGCTTTAAATTTGGCTTATTTAGCCGTGAGTTAAATTTGGCAAGATAATATTTGGTAATCCCAAATGTCCTTTGAAAACAAGTTGAGTTGTTGGACGAGTGTAAACCCATTATAGAATATGTGATGATTATGAATACATCAAAGTTTAAACAATTTTTATTTTCAGAAACAAGATGCTGAATAGCCTAAATGTGCTCACCTGCTATTTATCTCCCACATATTATCTTTAAATTTACCATAAGGGCAAGAAGTCAGTGACCAATTTAAAAGAATCTATGATAAAATTTGAACAAATGACACATTGAAAGTCAAACTACGACACTGAGTTGAACATTCTGACTTTAAATTAAGCCATTCATCCCAGCATGTTACTGGCTCAATATTGGTACCTTTGGCTTTTGGTTATTAAGAAGTTGTTTGAAGATTTTAAGACATTTGTTGCCTGTGACCTTGAAAATGGGTCAAGGTCACTAATTTGAATAAACTTGGTAGTCTTCATTATTTGAACAAACTTTGTAGCCCTTCTTCTCAGCATGACACAGGCCCAAAATCCTGGGACTTTTGGTTAGGAAGAAAATGTTTAAAGATTTTACCACATTTGACCTCTGTGACCTTGAAAGTAAGTGAACTTCAAAAGGTCATTCATTTTAACAAAGTTTACTGTCCTTTATCCCAGCATGATACAAGCTTAATATCAGTACCCTGGGCCTTTTGGTTATTGAGAAGAAGCCATTTGAAGATTTGACTTTGAATGAGGGTCAAAGTCATTCATTGTAACAAACTTGGTAGCCATTCATTCCAGCATGCTACTGGCCAAATGTCATCATTCTATGGCTTTCAGTTACTGAGAAAAAGTCTATATCTCCAGAGTCTATCAATCAATTGAAGTGATATTTTTTGGTTTTATGATGACATGACAGAACTACAAACAAACATCTTGACTGCTATATTAACTTTCTGGCCAGGTAAGATAAAGGTAAAACTGCCTTACCCGACATGTGTACTGTATATCAATGATAGAACATCCGTATAGTAAAACTGCCTAATTACCCGACATGTGTACTGTATATCAATGATAGAACATCCGTATAGTAAAACTGCCTAATTACCCGACATGTGTACTGTATATCAATGATAGAACATCTGTATAGTAAAACTGCCTTACCCGACATGTGTACTGTATATCAATGATAGAACATCTGTATAGTAAAACTGCCTTACCCGACATGTGTAATGTATATCAAAGAAAGAACATCTGTACAGTAAAACTGCCTTACCCGACATGTGTACTGTATATCAATGATAGAACATCCATATAGTAAAACTGCCTTACCCGACATGTGTACTATATATCAATGATAGAACATCCGTACAGTTAAACTGCCCTACCCGACATGTGTACTGTATATCAATGATAGAACATCTGTATAGTAAAACTGCCTAATTACCCGACATGTGTACTGTATATCAATGATAGAACAGCCGTATAGTAAAACTGCCTAATTACCCGACATGTGTACTGTATATCAATGATAGAACATCCGTATAGTAAAACTGCCTAATTACCCGACATGTGTACTGTATATCAATGATAGAACAGCCGTATAGTAAAACTGCCTAATTACCCGACATGTGTACTGTATATCAATGATAGAACAGCCGTATAGTAAAACTGCCTTACCCGACATGTGTACTGTATATCAATGATAGAACAGCCGTATAGTAAAACTGCCTAATTACTCGACATGTGTACTGTATATCAATGATAGAACATCCGTACAGTTAAACTGCCCTACCCGACATGTGTACTGTATATCAATGATAGAACATCTGTATAGTAAAACTGCCTAATTACCCGACATGTGTAATGTATATCAATGATAGAACATCTGTATAGTAAAACTGCCTTACCCGACATGTGTACTGTATATCAATGATAGAACATCTGTATAGTAAAACTGCCTTACCCGACATGTGTACTGTATATCAATGATAGAACATCCGTACAGTAAAACTGCCTAATTACCCGACATGTGTACTGTATATCAATGATAGAACATCTGTATAGTAAAACTGCCTTACCCGACATGTGTACTGTATATCAATGATAGAACATCTGTATAGTAAAACTGCCTAATTACCCGACATGTGTACTGTATATCAATGATAGAACATCTGTACAGTAAAACTGCCTTACCCGACATGTGTACTGTATATCAATGATAGAACATCCGTACAGTAAAACTGCCTTACCTGACATGTGTACTGTATATCAATGATAGAACAGCCGTACAGTAAAACTGCCTTACCCGACATGTGTACTGTATATCAATGATAGAACATCTGTATAGTAAAACTGCCTTACCCGACATGTGTACTGTATATTAATGATAGAACAGCCGTATAGTAAAACTGCCTTACCCGACATGTGTACTGTATAGTAAAACTGCCTAATTACCCGACATGTGTACTGTTTATCAATGATAGAACATCTGTATAGTAAAACTGCCTTACCCGACATGTGTACTGTATATCAATGATAGAACATCCGTACAGTAAAACTGCCTTACCCGACATATGTACTGTATATCAATGATAGAACATCTGTATAGTAAAACTGCCTTACCCGACATGTGTACTGTATATCAATGATATAACATCTGTATAGTAAAACTGCCTTACCCGACATGTGTACTGTATATCAATGATAGAACATCTGTATAGTAAAACTGCCTTACCCGACATGTGTACTGTATAGTAAAACTGCCTAATTACCCGACATGTGTACTGTATATCAATGATAGAACATCTGTATAGTAAAACTGCCTTACCCGACATGTGTACTGTATATCAATGATATAACATCTGTACAGTAAAACTGCCTTACCCGACATGTGTACTATATATCAATGATAGAACAGCCGTATAGTAAAACTGCCTAATTACCCGATATGTGTACTGTATATCAATGATAGAACATCCGTACAGTAAAACTGCCTTACCCGACATGTGTACTGTATATCAATGATAGAACAGCCGTATAGTAAAACTGCCTAATTACCCGACATGTGTACTGTATATCAATGATAGAACATCTGTATAGTAAAACTGCCTAATTACCCGACATGTGTACTGTATATCAATGATAGAACAGCCGTATAGTAAAACTGCCTAATTACCCGACATGTGTACTGTATATCAATGATAGAACAGCCGTATAGTAAAACTGCCTAATTACCCGACATGTGTATTGTATATCAATGATAGAACATCTGTATAGTAAAACTGCCTTACCCGACATGTGTACTGTATATCAATGATAGAACAGCCGTATAGTAAAACTGCCTAATTACCCGACATGTGTACTGTATATCAATGATAGAACATCTGTATAGTAAAACTGCCTAATTACCCGACATGTGTACTGTATATCAATGATAGAACAGCCGTATAGTAAAACTGCCTAATTACCCGACATGTGTACTGTATATCAATGATAGAACAGCCGTATAGTAAAACTGCCTAATTACCCGACATGTGTATTGTATATCAATGATAGAACATCTGTATAGTAAAACTGCCTTACCCGACATGTGTACTGTATATCAATGATAGAACATCTGTATAGTAAAACTGCCTAATTACCCGACATGTGTACTATATATCAATGATAGAACATCTGTATAGTAAAACTGCCTTACCCGACATGTGTACTATATATCAATGATAGAACATCCATATAGTAAAACTGCCTTACCCGACATGTGTACTATATATCAATGATAGAACATCCATATAGTAAAACTGCCTAATTACCCGACATGTGTACTGTATATCAATGATAGAACATCTGTATAGTAAAACTGCCTTACCCGACATGTGTACTGTATATCAATGATAGAACATCCATATAGTAAAACTGCCTTACCCGACATGTGTACTATATATCAATGATAGAACATCTGTATAGTAAAACTGCCTTACCTGACATGTGTACTGTATATCAATGATAGAACATCTGTATAGTAAAACTGCCTAATTACCCGACATGTGTACTATATATCAATGATAGAACATCTGTATAGTAAAACTGCCTTACCTGACATGTGTACTGTATATCAATGATAGAACATCTGTATAGTAAAACTGCCTTACCTGACATGTGTACTGTATATCAATGATAGAACATCTGTATAGTAAAACTGCCTAATTACCCGACATGTGTACTATATATCAATGATAGAACATCTGTATAGTAAAACTGCCTTACCTGACATGTGTACTGTATATCAATGATAGAACATCTGTATAGTAAAACTGCCTAATTACCCGACATGTGTACTATATATCAATGATAGAACATCCGTATAGTAAAACTGCCTTACCCGACATGTGTACTGTATATCAATGATAGAACATCTGTATAGTAAAACTGCCTAATTACCCGACATGTGTACTGTATATCAATGATAGAACATCTGTATAGTAAAACTGCCTAATTACCCGACATGTGTACTGTATATCAATGATAGAACATCCATATAGTAAAACTGCCTAATTACCCGACATGTGTACTGTATATCAATGATAGAACAGCCGTATAGTAAAACTGCCTAATTACCCGACATGTGTACTGTATATCAATGATAGAACATCCATATAGTAAAACTGCCTTACCCGACATGTGTACTATATATCAATGATAGAACATCCATATAGTAAAACTGCCTTACCCGACATGTGTACTATATATCAATGATAGAACATCCATATAGTAAAACTGCCTAATTACCCGACATGTGTACTGTATATCAATGATAGAACATCCGTACAGTTAAACTGCCTAATTACCTGACATGTGTACTGTATATCAATGATAGAACATCTGTATAGTAAAACTGCCTTACCCGACATGTGTAATGTATATCAATGATAGAACATCCATTTAGTAAAACTGCCTTACCCGACATGTGAACTGTATATCAATGATAGAACATCTGTAAAGTAAAACTGCCTTACCCGACATGTGTACTATATATCAATGATAGAACATCCATATAGTAAAACTGCCTAATTACCCGACATGTGTACTGTATATCAATGATAGAACATCCGTATAGTAAAACTGCCCTACCCGACATGTGTACTGTATATCAATGATAGAACATCTGTATAGTAAAACTGCCTTACCCGACATGTGTACTGTATATCAATGATAGAACATCTGTATAGTAAAACTGCCTTACCCGACATGTGTACTATATATCAATGATAGAACATCCGTATAGTAAAACTGCCTTACCCGACATGTGTACTGTATATCAATGATAGAACATCTGTATAGTAAAACTGCCTAATTACCCGACATGTGTACTGTATATCAATGATAGAACATCCGTACAGTAAAACTGTCTTACCCGACATGTGTACTGTATATCAATGATAGAACATCTGTATAGTAAAACTGCCTAATTACCCGACATGTGTACTGTATATCAATGATAGAACAGCCGTATAGTAAAACTGCCTAATTACCCGACATGTGTACTGTATATCAATGATAGAACAGCCGTATAGTAAAACTGCCTAATTACCCGACATGTGTATTGTATATCAATGATAGAACATCTGTATAGTAAAACTGCCTTACCCGACATGTGTACTGTATATCAATGATAGAACATCTGTATAGTAAAACTGCCTAATTACCCGACATGTGTACTGTATATCAATGATAGAACATCTGTATAGTAAAACTGCCTTACCCGACATGTGTACTATATATCAATGATAGAACATCCATATAGTAAAACTGCCTTACCCGACATGTGTACTATATATCAATGATAGAACATCCATATAGTAAAACTGCCTAATTACCCGACATGTGTACTGTATATCAATGATAGAACATCTGTATAGTAAAACTGCCTTACCCGACATGTGTACTGTATATCAATGATAGAACATCCATATAGTAAAACTGCCTTACCCGACATGTGTACTATATATCAATGATAGAACATCTGTATAGTAAAACTGCCTTACCCGACATGTGTACTATATATCAATGATAGAACATCCGTATAGTAAAACTGCCTTACCCGACATGTGTACTGTATATCAATGATAGAACATCTGTATAGTAAAACTGCCTAATTACCCGACATGTGTACTGTATATCAATGATAGAACATCTGTATAGTAAAACTGCCTAATTACCCGACATGTGTACTGTATATCAATGATAGAACATCCATATAGTAAAACTGCCTAATTACCCGACATGTGTACTGTATATCAATGATAGAACATCCGTATAGTAAAACTGCCTAATTACCCGACATGTGTACTGTATATCAATGATAGAACATCCATATAGTAAAACTGCCTTACCCGACATGTGTACTATATATCAATGATAGAACATCCATATAGTAAAACTGCCTTACCCGACATGTGTACTATATATCAATGATAGAACATCCATATAGTAAAACTGCCTAATTACCCGACATGTGTACTGTATATCAATGATAGAACATCTGTATAGTAAAACTGCCTTACCCGACATGTGTAATGTATATCAATGATAGAACATCCATTTAGTAAAACTGCCTTACCCGACATGTGTACTGTATATCAATGATAGAACATCTGTAAAGTAAAACTGCCTTACCCGACATGTGTACTATATATCAATGATAGAACATCCATATAGTAAAACTGCCTAATTACCCGACATGTGTACTGTATATCAATGATAGAACATCCGTATAGTAAAACTGCCCTACCCGACATGTGTACTGTATATCAATGATAGAACATCTGTATAGTAAAACTGCCTTACCCGACATGTGTACTGTATATCAATGATAGAACATCTGTATAGTAAAACTGCCTAATTACCCGACATGTGTACTGTATATCAATGATAGAACATCCGTACAGTAAAACTGTCTTACCCGACATGTGTACTGTATATCAATGATAGAACATCTGTATAGTAAAACTGCCTAATTACCCGACATGTGTACTGTATATCAATGATAGAACATCCATATAGTAAAACTGCCTTACCCGACATGTGTACTATATATCAATGATAGAACATCCATATAGTAAAACTGCCTTACCCGACATGTGTACTATATATCAATGATAGAACATCCATATAGTAAAACTGCCTAATTACCCGACATGTGTACTGTATATCAATGATAGAACATCTGTATAGTAAAACTGCCTTACCCGACATGTGTAATGTATATCAATGATAGAACATCCATTTAGTAAAACTGCCTTACCCGACATGTGTACTGTATATCAATGATAGAACATCTGTAAAGTAAAACTGCGTTACCCGACATGTGTACTATATATCAATGATAGAACATCCATATAGTAAAACTGCCTAATTACCCGACATGTGTACTGTATATCAATGATAGAACATCCGTATAGTAAAACTGCCCTACCCGACATGTGTACTGTATATCAATGATAGAACATCTGTATAGTAAAACTGCCTTACCCGACATGTGTACTGTATATCAATGATAGAACATCTGTATAGTAAAACTGCCTAATTACCCGACATGTGTACTGTATATCAATGATAGAACATCCGTACAGTAAAACTGTCTTACCCGACATGTGTACTGTATATCAATGATAGAACATCCATATAGTAAAACTGCCTTACCCGACATGTGTACTATATATCAATGATAGAACATCCATATAGTAAAACTGCCTTACCCGACATGTGTACTATATATCAATGATAGAACATCCATATAGTAAAACTGCCTAATTACCCGACATGTGTACTGTATATCAATGATAGAACATCTGTATAGTAAAACTGCCTTACCCGACATGTGTAATGTATATCAATGATAGAACATCCATTTAGTAAAACTGCCTTACCCGACATGTGTACTGTATATCAATGATAGAACATCTGTAAAGTAAAACTGCCTTACCCGACATGTGTACTATATATCAATGATAGAACATCCATATAGTAAAACTGCCTAATTACCCGACATGTGTACTGTATATCAATGATAGAACATCCGTATAGTAAAACTGCCCTACCCGACATGTGTACTGTATATCAATGATAGAACATCTGTATAGTAAAACTGCCTTACCCGACATGTGTACTGTATATCAATGATAGAACATCTGTATAGTAAAACTGCCTAATTACCCGACATGTGTACTGTATATCAATGATAGAACATCCGTACAGTAAAACTGTCTTACCCGACATGTGTACTGTATATCAATGATAGAACATCTGTATAGTAAAACTGCCTAATTACCCGACATGTGTACTGTATATCAATGATAGAACATCCATATAGTAAAACTGCCTTACCCGACATGTGTACTATATATCAATGATAGAACATCCATATAGTAAAACTGCCTTACCCGACATGTGTACTATATATCAATGATAGAACATCCATATAGTAAAACTGCCTAATTACCCGACATGTGTACTGTATATCAATGATAGAACATCTGTATAGTAAAACTGCCTTACCCGACATGTGTAATGTATATCAATGATAGAACATCCATTTAGTAAAACTGCCTTACCCGACATGTGTACTGTATATCAATGATAGAACATCTGTAAAGTAAAACTGCGTTACCCGACATGTGTACTATATATCAATGATAGAACATCCATATAGTAAAACTGCCTAATTACCCGACATGTGTACTGTATATCAATGATAGAACATCCGTATAGTAAAACTGCCCTACCCGACATGTGTACTGTATATCAATGATAGAACATCTGTATAGTAAAACTGCCTTACCCGACATGTGTACTGTATATCAATGATAGAACATCTGTATAGTAAAACTGCCTAATTACCCGACATGTGTACTGTATATCAATGATAGAACATCCGTACAGTAAAACTGTCTTACCCGACATGTGTACTGTATATCAATGATAGAACATCTGTATAGTAAAACTGCCTAATTACCCGACATG
Organism: Mimachlamys varia; assembly: GCA_947623455.1. NCBI lineage: Eukaryota > Metazoa > Mollusca > Bivalvia > Pectinida > Pectinidae > Mimachlamys > Mimachlamys varia. The sequence goes on from OX392535.1 coordinate 46,448,885, forward strand.
TGTACTGTATATCAATGATAAAACAGCCGTATAGTAAAACTGCCTTACCCGACATGTGTACTGTATATCAATGATAGAACATCTGTATAGTAAAACTGCCTTACCCGACATGTGTACTGTATATCAATGATAGAACATCCGTACAGTAAAACTGCCTAATTACCCGACATGTGTACTGTATATCAATGATAGAACATCCGTACAGTAAAACTGCCTAATTACCCGACATGTGTACTGTATATCAATGATAGAAAATCCGTATAGTAAAACTGCCTTACCCGACATGTGTACTGTATATCAATGATAGAACATCCGTATAGTAAAACTGCCTAATTACCCGACATGTGTACTGTATATCAATGATAGAACAGCCGTATAGTAAAACTGCCTAATTACCCGACATGTGTACTGTATATCAATGATAGAACATCCGTATAGTAAAACTGCCTAATTACCCGACATGTGTACTGTATATCAATGATAGAACATCTGTATAGTAAAACTGCCTAATTACCCGACATGTTTACTGTATATCAATGATAGAACATCCGTATAGTAAAACTGCCTAATTACCCGACATGTGTACTGTATATCAATGATAGAACAGCCGTATAGTAAAACTGCCTAATTACCCAACATGTGTACTGTATATCAATGATAGAACATCTGTATAGTAAAACTGCCTAATTACCCGATATGTGTACTGTTTATCAATGAAAGAACATCTTTATAGTAAAACTGCCTTACCCGACATGTGTACTGTATATCAATGATAGAACATCTGTATAGTAAAACTGCCTAATTACCCGACATGTGTACTGTATATCAATGATAGAACAGCCGTATAGTAAAACTGCCTAATTACCCGACATGTGTACTGTATATCAATGATAGAACATCTGTATAGTAAAACTGCCTAATTACCCGACATGTGTACTGTATATCAATGATAGAACATCTGTATAGTAAAACTGCCTAATTACCCGACATGTGTACTGTATATCAATGATAGAACAGCCGTACAGTAAAACTGCCTAATTACCCGACATGTGTACTGTATATCAATGATAGAACATCTGTATAGTAAAACTGCCTAATTACCTGACATGTGTACTGTATATCAATGATAGAACATCCGTATAGTAAAACTGCCTTACCCGACATGTGTACTGTATATCAATGATAGAACATCCGTATAGTAAAACTGCCTTACCCGACATGTGTACTGTATATCAATGATAGAACATCTGTATAGTAAAACTGCCTTACCCGACATGTGTACTGTATATCAATGATAGAACATCTGTATAGTAAAACTGCCTTACCCGACATGTGTACTGTATATCAATGATAGAACATCTGTATAGTAAAACTGCCTTACCCGACATGTGTACTGTATATCAATGATAGAACATCTGTATAGTAAAACTGCCTTACCCGACATGTGTACTGTATATCAATGATAGAACAGCCGTATAGTAAAACTGCCTTACCAGACATGTGTACTGTATATCAATGATAGAACATCTGTATAGTAAAACTGCCTAATTACCCGACATGTGTACTGTATATCAATGATAGAACATCTGTATAGTAAAACTGCCTTACCCGACATGTGTACTGTATATCAATGAAAGAACAGCCGTATAGTAAAACTGCCTTACCCGACATGTGTACTGTATATCAATGATAGAACAGCCGTATAGTAAAACTGCCTAATTACCCGACATGTGTACTGTATATCAATGATAGAACAGCCGTACAGTAAAACTGCCTAATTACCTGACATGTGTACTGTATATCAATGCTAGAACATCTGTATAGTAAAACTGCCTAATTACCCGACATGTGTACTGTATATCAATGATAGAACATCCATATAGTAAAACTGCCTAATTACCCGACATGTGTACTGTATATCAATGATAGAACATCCATATAGTAAAACTGCCTAATTACCCGACATGTGTACTGTATATCAATGATAGAACATCCGTATAGTAAAACTGCCTAATTACCCGACATGTGTACTGTATATCAATGATAGAACATCCATATAGTAAAACTGCCTTACCCGACATGTGTACTATATATCAATGATAGAACATCCGTACAGTAAAACTGCCTTACCCGACATGTGTACTGTATATCAATGATAGAACATCTGTATAGTAAAACTGCCTAATTACCCGACATGTGTACTGTATATCAATGATAGAACATCCGTACAGTAAAACTGTCTTACCCGACATGTGTACTGTATATCAATGATAGAACATCTGTATAGTAAAACTGCCTTACCCGACATGTGTACTGTATATCAATGATAGAACATCTGTATAGTAAAACTGCCTAATTACCCGACATGTGTACTGTATATCAATGATAGAACATCCGTATAGTAAAACTGCCTAATTACCCGACATGTGTACTGTATATCAATGATATAACATCTGTATAGTAAAACTGCCTAATTACCCGACATGTGTACTGTATATCAATGATAAAACAGCCGTATAGTAAAACTGCCTTACCCGACATGTGTACTGTATATCAATGATAGAACAGCCGTACAGTAAAACTGCCTAATTACCCGACATGTGTACTGTATATCAATGATAGAACATCCGTACAGTAAAACTGCCTAATTACCCGACATGTGTACTGTATATCAATGATAGAACATCCGTATAGTAAAACTGCCTTACCCGACATGTGTACTGTATATCAATGATAGAACATCTGTATAGTAAAACTGCCTTACCCGACATGTGTACTGTATATCAATGATAGAACAGCCGTACAGTAAAACTGCCTAATTACCCGACATGTGTACTGTATATCAATGATAGAACATCCGTACAGTAAAACTGCCTAATTACCCGACATGTGTACTGTATATCAATGATAGAAAATCCGTATAGTAAAACTGCCTTACCCGACATGTGTACTGTATATCAATGATAGAACATCCGTATAGTAAAACTGCCTAATTACCCGACATGTGTACTGTATATCAATGATAGAACAGCCGTATAGTAAAACTGCCTAATTACCCGACATGTGTACTGTATATCAATGATAGAAAATCCGTATAGTAAAACTGCCTTACCCGACATGTGTACTGTATATCAATGATAGAACATCCGTATAGTAAAACTGCCTAATTACCCGACATGTGTACTGTATATCAATGATAGAACATCCGTATAGTAAAACTGCCTAATTACCCGACATGTGTACTGTATATCAATGATAGAACATCTGTATAGTAAAACTGCCTAATTACCCGACATGTGTACTGTATATCAATGATAGAACATCCATATAGTAAAACTGCCTAATTACCCGACATGTGTACTGTATATCAATGATAGAACAGCCGTATAGTAAAACTGCCTAATTACCCAACATGTGTACTGTATATCAATGATAGAACATCTGTATAGTAAAACTGCCTAATTACCCGATATGTGTACTGTTTATCAATGAAAGAACATCTTTATAGTAAAACTGCCTTACCCGACATGTGTACTGTATATCAATGATAGAACATCTGTATAGTAAAACTGCCTAATTACCCGACATGTGTACTGTATATCAATGATAGAACAGCCGTATAGTAAAACTGCCTAATTACCCGACATGTGTACTGTATATCAATGATAGAACATCTGTATAGTAAAACTGCCTAATTACCCGACATGTGTACTGTATATCAATGATAGAACATCTGTATAGTAAAACTGCCTAATTACCCGACATGTGTACTGTATATCAATGATAGAACAGCCGTACAGTAAAACTGCCTAATTACCCGACATGTGTACTGTATATCAATGATAGAACATCTGTATAGTAAAACTGCCTAATTACCCGACATGTGTACTGTATATCAATGATAGAACATCTGTATAGTAAAACTGCCTAATTACCCGACATGTGTACTGTATATCAATGATAGAACATCCGTATAGTAAAACTGCCTAATTACCCGACATGTGTACTGTATATCAATGATAGAACATCTGTATAGTAAAACTGCCTTACCCGACATGTGTACTGTATATCAATGATAGAACATCTGTATAGTAAAACTGCCTTACCCGACATGTGTACTGTATATCAATGATAGAACATCCGTATAGTAAAACTGCCTAATTACCCGACATGTGTACTGTATATCAATGATAGAACATCCGTATAGTAAAACTGCCTAATTACCCGACATGTGTACTGTATATCAATGATAGAACATCCGTACAGTAAAACTGCCTAATTACCCGACATGTGTACTGTATATCAATGATAGAACATCTGTATAGTAAAACTGCCTTACCCGACATGTGTACTGTATATCAATGATAGAACATCCATATAGTAAAACTGCCTTACCCGACATGTGTACTGTATATCAATGATAGAACATCCGTATAGTAAAACTGCCTTACCCGACATGTGTACTGTATATCAATGATAGAACATCTGTATAGTAAAACTGCCTTACCCGACATGTGTACTGTATATCAATGATAGAACATCTGTATAGTAAAACTGCCTTACCCGACATGTGTACTGTATATCAATGATAGAACATCTGTATAGTAAAACTGCCTTACCCGACATGTGTACTGTATATCAATGATAGAACATCTGTATAGTAAAACTGCCTAATTACCCGACATGTGTACTGTATATCAATGATAGAACATCTGTATAGTAAAACTGCCTTACCCGACATGTGTACTGTATATCAATGAAAGAACAGCCGTATAGTAAAACTGCCTTACCCGACATGTGTACTGTATATCAATGATAGAACAGCCGTATAGTAAAACTGCCTAATTACCCGACATGTGTACTGTATATCAATGATAGAACAGCCGTACAGTAAAACTGCCTAATTACCTGACATGTGTACTGTATATCAATGCTAGAACATCTGTATAGTAAAACTGCCTAATTACCCGACATGTGTACTGTATATCAATGATAGAACATCCATATAGTAAAACTGCCTAATTACCCGACATGTGTACTGTATATCAATGATAGAACATCCATATAGTAAAACTGCCTAATTACCCGACATGTGTACTGTATATCAATGATAGAACATCCGTATAGTAAAACTGCCTAATTACCCGACATGTGTACTGTATATCAATGATAGAACAGCCGTACAGTGAACCTGCCTAATTACCCGACATGTGTACTGTATATCAATGATAGAACAGCCGTATAGTAAAACTGCCTTACCCGACATGTGTACTGTATATCAATGATAGAACATCTGTATAGTAAAACTGCCTTACCCGACATGTGTACTGTATATCAATGATAGAACATCTGTATAGTAAAACTGCCTAATTACCCGACATGTGTACTGTATATCAATGATAGAACATCTGTATAGTAAAACTGCCTTACCCGACATGTGTACTGTATATCAATGATAGAACATCTGTATAGTAAAACTGCCTAATTACCCGACATGTGTACTGTATATCAATGATAGAACATCCGTATAGTAAAACTGCCTTACCCGACATGTGTACTGTATATCAATGATAGAACATCTGTATAGTAAAACTGCCTAATTACCCGACATGTGGTCTGTATATCAATGATAGAACATCCGTATAGTAAAACTGCCTTACCCGACATGTGTACTGTATATCAATGATAGAACATCTGTATAGTAAAACTGCCTTACCCGACATGTGTACTGTATATCAATGATAGAACAGCCGTATAGTAAAACTGCCTTACCCGACATGTGTACTGTATATCAATGATAGAACAGACGTACAGTAAAACTGCCTAATTACCCGACATGTGTACTGTATATCAATGATAGAACATCTGTATAGTAAAACTGCCTAATTACCCGATATGTGTACTGTATATCAATGATAGAACAGCCGTATAGTAAAACTGCCTAATTACCCGACATGTGTACTGTATATCAATGATAGAACATCCGTATAGTAAAACTGCCTAATTACCCGACATGTGTACTGTATATCAATGATAGAACAGCCGTATAGTAAAACTGCCTAATTACCCGACATGTGTACTGTATATCAATGATAGAACATCTGTATAGTAAAACTGCCTAATTACCCGACATGTGTACTGTATATCAATGATAGAACATCCGTATAGTAAAGCTGCCTTACCCGACATGTGTACTGTATATCAATGATAGAACAGCCGTATAGTAAAACTGCCTTACCCGACATGTGTACTGTATATCAATGATAGAACATCTGTATAGTAAAACTGCCTTACCCGACATGTGTACTGTATATCAATGATAGAACATCTGTATAGTAAAACTGCCTTACCCGACATGTGTACTGTATATCAATGATAGAACAGCCGTATAGTAAAACTGCCTTACCCGACATTTGTACTGTATATCAATGATAGAACATCTGTATAGTAAAACTGCCTAATTACCCGACATGTGTACTGTATATCAATGATAGAACATCTGTATAGTAAAACTGCCTAATTACCCGACATGTGTTACTGTATATCAATGATAGAACATCTGTATAGTAAAACTGTCTTACCCGACATGTGTACTGTATATCAATGATAGAACATCCATATAGTAAAACTGCCTAATTACCCGACATGTGTACTGTATATCAATGATAGAACATCTGTATAGTAAAACTGCCTTACCCGACATGTGTACTGTATATCAATGATAGAACATCCATATAGTAAAACTGCCTAATTACCCGACATGTGTACTGTATATCAATGATAGAACATCCATATAGTAAAACTGCCTAATTACCCGACATGTGTACTGTATATCAATGATAGAACATCTGTATAGTAAAACTGCCTTACCCGACATGTGTACTGTATATCAATGATAGAACATCTGTATAGTAAAACTGCCTTACCCGACATGTGTACTGTATATCAATGATAGAACATCCATATAGTAAAACTGCCTAATTACCCGACATGTGTACTGTATATCAATGATAGAACATCCATATAGTAAAACTGCCTAATTACCCGACATGTGTACTGTATATCAATGATAGAACATCCGTATAGTAAAACTGCCTTACCCGACATGTGTACTGTATATCAATGATAGAACATCTGTATAGTAAAACTGCCTTACCCAACATGTGTACTGTATATCAATGATAGAACAGCCGTATAGTAAAACTGCCTAATTACCCGACATGTGTACTGTATATCAATGATAGAACATCTGTATAGTAAAACTGCCTTACCCGACATGTGTACTGTATATCAATGATAGAACATCTGTATAGTAAAACTGCCTAATTACCCGACATGTGTACTGTATATCAATGATAGAACATCTGTATAGTAAAACTGCCTTACCCGACATGTGTACTGTATATCAATGATAGAACATCTGTATAGTAAAACTGCCTAATTACCCGACATGTGTACTGTATATCAATGATAGAACATCCGTATAGTAAAACTGCCTTACCCGACATGTGTACTGTATATCAATGATAGAACATCTGTATAGTAAAACTGCCTAATTACCCGACATGTGTACTGTATATCAATGATAGAACAGCCGTATAGTAAAACTGCCTAATTACCCGACATGTGTACTGTATATCAATGATAGAACATCTGTATAGTAAAACTGCCTAATTACCCGACATGTGTACTGTATATCAATGATAGAACATCCGTATAGTAAAACTGCCCTACCCGACATGTGTACTGTATATCAATGATAGAACAGCCGTATAGTAAAACTGCCTTACCCGACATGTGTACTGTATATCAATGATAGAACATCCGTATAGATAAGATGGCGGGGTGGATAAAATGAGGAGCTGATCGCCACTCCAGATGTCAGACTGTCCCGGACCAACACCTCCGTGGGAAATTGTCGAGATTACTTTACTGCGGTGTGTTGTACTTCCATGGGCCCTAAATGTAATAGTCTGAAACATACCATCGGGATAATAATATCAAGGGTTGTAAAAAATAGTTGTGATAACATAGTGTTATACAAGAGGCCCAAAGGGCCTGCAATGCTCACATGGTATCAATCTGACTTGTAACCCTAAAGTCGCCTAAAATCTATTACAGTAAGACATTCAGAACACCATGTTAAGATTTAAAGATATTTTACTCCTGTGACCTTGTAAGACAAGGTCATTTTCATTTTCAAATTTCATTCGGCTTCTTCCAAGGAAGCTACCAGCCAAATATCATATAGCGCATGTCTCTAGGCCTTTTGGTTAATCAGAAGAAGTCTTTTAAATGTTTTAACAGATTTTACACCTGTGACCTTGAATATGATTCAAGGTAATTTCTTTTAGCATACTTTGTCAGGCTTCATACAAGGAACCTTTCAGCCACTTATCATGCTTCTGGGCCTTCTGGTATTTCAGAAGTCATTTAAAGGTTTTTACAGATTTGAACCCTGTGACCTTCGATATGTGACTTTGTTGGACGTCATCTAAGAAACGTTTCTACCAAATATCATGCTTCTAGGCCTTTTGGTTATATATATATAATCAGAAGAAGTTTTCAAATATTTCAACAAATTCGACTCCTGTGCTCCTGTGACTTTGAATATTGGTAAAGGTAATTTACGCAAACTTTGTCAGGCTGCATCCAAGAAACCTTTTAGCCAAATTTCATGCCTCAAGGGTTATGGTTTTCAAGAATTTGTTTAAAAGTTTTAACAGATTTGACCACTGCGACATTGAATATCGGTCAAGGTCATTTTCATTTGCAAATTTTCTTTGGCTTCTTCCAAGGAAGCTACCAAGCTATCATGCTTCTAGGCCTTTTGGTTAATCAGAAGAAGTCGTTTAAAGGTTTACAACAGATTTGACCCCTGCGACCTTGAATATAGGCCAAGGTCATTTCTTTCCGCAAACTACGTTGTGCTTTATTCATGGAAGATTTCAACCTAATATCATGCTTCTAGGTGTTTTGGTATTTCAAAAGAAGTCATTTAAAGGTTTTAACATATTTGACCCCGGTGACCTTGAATAAAGGTCAAGGTCATTTCATTGCAGGTCTTGTTCAGCTTCTTCCAAGGAAGCTACGAACCAGATATCAAGTCTCTGGGCCTTTTGGTTAACTAGTCATTCAAAGGTTTTCAACAGATTTGAAACCCTGTGACCTTGAATATGCGAACCTTTTAGTCAAATATCGGGACCTTGATTATGGGCCAAGATCATTTCTGTTCACAAACTTTGTTTGGCTTCATCTGGAAATTAGATGTTTGTTTTCAGTAACAATTTCTTTAAAAATATGCGGTATTTGGTTTATACTGATTTGACAGACATCACATAGTTAACACTTTTTTAGTTTTAAGAAAACATTTCATTAGGCAGCCCCTTTCATTTTCCTATGTTTTAAATTGTATAGCCCTTATGCAATACACAAGAAATTACGGTACTCAGGATTTTGAGATGACAATTAAAGTTTGCAAATGACAGTTTTTGAACTGTTCTGTCTCTATCTAATGCAGCTTTTTGTCAAAACAAACCAAAGAATTTGGTTTCAAATAAATGTTTTACAACAGAGCTATATAACAAGTAGACTCCACAATCTGGAAGTATAGCAAGTTCTGATGTGGTATTTACCATGTTAAGGCTGACAGTGGTCGTTCCAATGGCTGTTGTCCCATTGTTAGTGATCTCAGCGTTAATTTTGATATTTTCCCCGGGAACATAGCCCTGCTTGTCCAGGCGCATCATACAGGTTACGGGGCCTGTTTGACAGCACAGGCAACATCCAGTCTTAGTGTCCTGCATCTGTGTCGGCATCTGAAAATAACAAAAATAGTTTGCTGCTCAATCTTCTGTGAATGTTCTTATTTTGGTGCACGCAAATTTAGCACAAAATCGAATTTAAAAAGACAAGCACAATGATGAATTGGCACACTCATAATACTTACTGGAGAAAGCAATAAACAGACACTGAAAGACATTTACATAAACTAGGAAATATGCATTCTGATTAAGACAAGGGAGTTTAATCATCATAGTTAAACAGAATGATTTCAGCACGGAAATCGCCAAAATAAGATAACCGCTGAAATACGTTTGTTTACAGTATTTCTGTCATAAGTTAACCTCTTTATTGTTATGAATCACCTCTAAATTCAGCAACATTTTAACTGTACAGTGCATTCCTCTTTATATCTTGTTGCATTTGTCAGACAAAAACATGATATTAACAGAGTAAGAGAAACATGTTTTTCCCCTAAATCTAATGCATTTCCAATATCCATAAATAAAAGTAAGCTATTTTTTTATCATTTTTTAATTTTCTATACAATATTTTGTGCAAGTTGTATCTGAAATCATTGGAAATGACATCGTTTTCTGGATATTTTATGAGTTTGGTGGTAAAAAATCATCATATTAAGAGGATTTCATCTCAAAATACAAGATATTAGCCCGATAACCAAATAAAATTACATAGATTATATAGAGGGAAAATGGTATTTGTGAAAAACATGACATAAAAAGGAATGTGATATAAACAGGGGTGATATTAAGTGGAATCCACTTTATTCATTTATTCTGATTTGAAAATCTACCGAAGTTTTGTTTTTCTATCTAAACAATTACCCTTCAAATATCATACCTGGGTAATCAACATCTGTCTTAATATCAAGTTTGTTCAATCTTTTCACCCCACCTGTTCTTCATTTCTGTGATGAGACATTTACATATGAAAGTCCGAATACCTGGTAAGTTTACAATACTAGATTGAGGATTGAAATCTTGAAAATGAAATATAAAAATCTACATGAACTAGAAAATATACATTCAGAATAAGGCAAGGGAGTTAAATAATCAGGATTTCTTATCTCTCCTGCTTTAACATTTTCTACACATACATGTATTTTAACAGTATTACTGACCCTGGCTTCTGGTATGGCGTTGAGGTCAAGCATGTAGATGACTGTGAAGGGATGCTGGACCCTGTAGACAGCTCCGCCCTTTATCTTCACCTTAGCCTTTATCAAGTAGCGTACGTAGCCCGTCGTCCAGCCATCAAAGGAAGAGGGCAACAGGGGAGGTAATACAAAATTGACTGGGTAGTCATAGTTTCCTGGCTGCAAATCCACATAGTCCCCTTCAGGAGCTAATGTAGAGGAAAGAGCAATATAAAGTATTTTCAGGATGTATGACATCTTACTGTGGAATTATCTCCCTTCCTTGGAAAGTTTTTATATTGTTACGAGACAACTCAGAAATGAATGGAAAACAAATTTTTGACAAAGAAACAAAAGGCCCAATGGGTCTTAAAGGTCATCTGACTACAACATAGAGAATGCAAGGTATCAGTCAATTGAAATGTATTTGGTTAAACCAAAATGAACTGGTTAAAGTATCATTGACCTGGTGTTGTCAAGTCAAGGATTAGGACAACTGAACAAGTAGCTTACATAACCTTTTGACATAATTCATCACTGGTGAAAGTTGTGAAGAAGTTTCAAGGTTTTCAAAATGGCAGCTATGGCATCCATGTTGGATTTCAGATAGACCCATAAAATAACAACACTTAGTCTTGGTCTGATAGGACTGTCTCAGCTCAATCCCACTGATGGGACAATATAGATGAAGTAGAAAGGCTACAGGGCATCCTGACCCTTTGGGTCACATCAAAACCATATCTGAGAAACTATTGCCTTTAATTCAGATGCACCTAAAAGTGCATATTTACAAGCTCAAGTTGGCATGTTCCTTCATCTTCATCAACTTCTACAGGATTTGCATTAAGAGCATTAATGATGAGCAGAATGAACACCCCCCCCCCCCAATTCTTAAGGACACGAGTGCATATATATTTAGAGGATAAAAACACTGAAGTAACATTTCCCATTTCCTTGGTAACACTGGATTACTTCCCCCTTGGATTTGCTGCAAGAGTTTTATGATGAGCGTTTGACTGTTTGGTACAAACCTTGAAATAATGGTGGTATCTCTGTTTTGACTGTTTGGTACAAACCTTGAAATAATGGTATCTCTGTTTTGAAGTACTGCTCAGTCTGGCTATGACTTTGCCTGTTGTCCCCAGATCCAGTAGACCAACTTGTACGAGCTTCTCCTTTAAATTTAGCATATATACCTACAACAAAAAATAATCGTCCTAGCTAACAGTGTTTAAAAACTTCACAAATATGAGTATATTGGGGTGCTACATCATTGGAAACACATGGTACACTTCTCTAACGCTTGCATATGCGCTTGCAAAATCCCATTGTTCATATAAGAGGTCCTTTGTCAAATACTGTGGAATCATGTGTCTGGAATTTCATGATCAGAGATTATTTCAATCAAAGCTAATAATCAAGTCACAAAAACATTAGGAGTCTTAATTACCTTTCACACGACTCTGCTCTGTTGAATGGAACTGAACACATGCTTGCATTGTTTGTCCGGGGTAATAAACAGCACTAGGGCTGTTCACTAAGCTAATTAATACATTCACAACCATGATGATCAGCGGATGTTCCCATCAACCTGGCAGGCTGTCGACATAAAAAAGTACACTGATATTTTAATTAGATGCTCCTTCAGTAGTCATTGAAAAAGGGGCTGCAGAGAACACAAGGTACTGTATTTAAAAAAGCATTGTCAACTTGACTTGGGAAGTTGGAAACTACATCAACATCAACATCAATAATATACTCTGATACGTTCAATATTTTGAACATTTTACAGTGGCGTCAGGGAGATTGGTTTGCTAAACAATTTAAAACTTATTTTTGTTTTTGTTATTTTTTGTTTTAAAATAAAAAATAAAGTAACATTTAGAGTTTGTGAGTGTTGATAGATGCTTTCAGTTTTTCAAGGTTGACACTGTCCGCAATGTTGGTGGGCAGGCTGTTCCAAATTTTAATGGTTTTGGGGAAGAAAGAGTTGGAGAGGTAGTTTGTAGAACTGTGAGGAATCAAGAATTTGTGGCGACGGGTATGTTGTAGGAAGTGAAGATCACCATCATACGCAACTAAGAGATTTGTTATTTTGTAGAGTAGGATGATAGAAGCAATTTTCCATCTGCGTTCAAGAGTGGACCAGTTTAGAATTTCAAGCATTTCTGTGACGCTGCTGGTGTAAGTATAGCGACCAAGAGTGAACCTGGCAGCTCTTCTTTGGACCATCTCAATTTTATGTGTGAGGTTTACTTGCCAATGATACCATATAGGGCTACAATATTCAAGGTGCGGACGGACATATGTTTTGTAGGCCAGCTCTTTTGTCTTTATGTTAGATGTTTTTATGTTCCTCCTGATGATTCTGAGTGATGTGTTGGCTTTGTTGCTAATGATATTTATATGTGAATTCCATGTGAAGTTTTCAGTTATTGTTAGGCCTAGATATTTCGCAGAGTTGGTTGATTTGAGAGTCTGACCATGGAGTATAATCAAAGATGTGAGTTTTTCTTTTCTTGGTTATATGGAGAATTTCGCATTTATCTGAATTGAGGGACAATAACCAGGTCTGCTCCCAGATTTCTAATTTATGGAGGTCATCCTGGAGGACAAGGGTATCTGTGTCGGAGGAGACAGTTATGTAGACAATAGTGTTGTCAGCAAAGAGTCTGACTTGACTGGTGATAGAGTCTGGCAGGTCGTTTATATAAAGGAGAAATAGGCAGGGCCCGAGCACCGAATCCTGTGGTATGCCTGACAGGACAGGACAGGAAGAGGATTCAGTGTTGCTAACGACAACAGTTTGACTGTGGTGTAGGAGAAAGTTTTTCATCCATTCTATAATATAGCATCATTTATACCAAATTGAGTGAGTTTGAAGAGAAGTCTAGCATGATTGACTTTGGCGAAGGCCTTTGAGAAGTCCATAACTGCGACATTGGTTTGTTTGCCAGATGCTAGATTACTGTAAATGTCTGTAGTAAAGGCAAGAAGTTGGGTCTCACAGCTACGCTTAGAAAGGAAGCCATGCTGCAATGGGCTTAGGAGATTGTGACTGTCTACATGGAACATGATGTTGCTAGTGATAATGTGTTCCATGACCTTACTAAGTATGCAAGTCAGGGATATGGGGCAGTAATTTTGGGGCTTATTCTTAGGACCTTTTTTATAAACAGGGGAGACCATGGCTCTTTTCCAGTCAGATGGTACAACGCCACTGGATAGTGAGCTGTTGAAGAGATCAGTTATTACTAAGGAGATTTCATTGTGGACATTCTTAAGAAATTTAGGTGAGATTTTGTCAGGACCAGTAGCTTTATTTGGATCTAGGTTACCAATGAGTTTGGAAACACCCGATACTGTGATGGTAATATCTGGCATGTAGTGAGCAGGTTTGTGTGAATGATAGAGTTTCAGTTCACAGAGATGTGACAGGCTGAGTGGTACCGGTTTGGTAAACACAGAATGAAACTGTTTTTTTTAGGGTTTCGGCTTGGGATTTAGGGTCTAAGTAGGTTATACCATCAACCTTCAATGGAGAAACACCAATAGTTTCCGACTTACGTTTCTTGATAAAGGACCAGAATTTTTTGCTTGGTTTAGATTTTTCAGCTTCGCCGGAGTCCTGTACAATGATGGATTCGATATAGGACCAGTAGCTGCGCCTTATAGATTTTGGATGTCAGTTTATTTAGCTTTCATCTTCAATATCAGTTGGGGTTTGTGTGTTTTTACTGCAGTTTTTATTTTTCTGTATAGTCTGTCCCGTTTCCTCAAGAGGGTTTTTATTTCATGGGTTATCCAGGGAAGATTATCTTTAAGGTTGGTTGTTTTAGTTGGAATGTATGATTTGAATTAATGTTCAACTTTGTTTTTTAGAAAAAAACACTTTTCTTCTGTGGTTGAGTTAACAGTAGATGTTAAGTAGCAGGATGTGAAAGATGTCAACTCAATTTTAATGTTATTCCAGTCAGCTTTGTGGTACAGACTAATTTCACATGGCTGGTTCTTTTTCCGCCAGAAGTTGAGAAGGATTTCATGAAATACAACATCATGATCAGCTGAACCAAGACCTGGTAGAGTCTTGGTTTCATATACAAGGGATGGTTGATTTAGGAGAAAGAGATCTAGGGTGTTCTCTTTACGGGTGGGGAGTTTGACCACTTGTTCTAAGTTGTGGTTTTCTATGATGGTGAAGAACTCAGAGTAGCATGAAGTATTGCATGTGCCCTTAATAGCACTGCAGGGACCAGTCATATTTTGGGAAGTTGAAGTCCCCTAGGAGCCAGGTATGGGCATTTCTTGGGATGCATTGGTTAACGTTTTTAAAGCTGTATGTAAAATGGGCTTAAATCAATGCCTGCTTTTATTTTAAATGTTTTTTAATTTGTTATAAAATTACCCTTCTCAATTGTATGGCCTTCTTTTTTGGTCTATGTAGACCTACAATGGACATGTATAAATCATGGTTGCTTGCAATTGGTCTTGCAGCAGATGGTATTTTGAGAGAATTCATGCGGCAGTTAACGAGACATAAACAAGAAAGAGAATCCGGGTCGTTTCGCACTAAATCCACTTTGCCCTAGGTTGTTTCGCCCCAGGTTGTTTCGCCCTAAAAATAAGAAACTTGGTTTGGTGTTTTCATAATAATTACCTACCTTATGTCATTTTTTATGTTAACATGTTTATATTTAGTTGTGTTACAAGCTACTCAGCAAGACTATATTTAATATGTTTTGCTTAAAAACCGTTCTTAACAAACTCTAAACTATATCCGTCGTCGACTCCGTGATATATATAAACCACAGACTTAGATAAGTCCGTGATATAAACAGATTTGTTCACGATTTTTCTGGTTGTTAGACCTAGTTAATTAGCTTAAAATCGTTATTCAAGAGATATACAATTGTGGTATGTCTTATAAGATGTAAATTATTTTGTAAAAATATCACCCGATTTGGAAAAATTAGGGCAAAACAACCTAGGGCGAACGGGACTTCGGGCGAAACGACTTTTAGCGCGAACACGATTTTGTTACCCAAGAAATGGAGGATGTCAAATGTTTTGGTATGTCGATATAACAGGTAACCATACTATATCCTACATATATATAAAATGGGCTGAGCACATTATTTTACCTGATTTTCTTAAACATTATATTCACTTTATTATAAAATTACCAATTTGAATCATATGGTTTGGTCCACGGCTGTTTTGTCTTACAGCAGACGACAATCGGAGAAAATAATACATGCAAGAGTTATAACGTTCATGATTACAATGTAGTAGGAGGGGTCAGGAGATGAGAGTTTGCCACCACAATTGACTTCGCGTTGTGTACTTTTAAATTGGGTACAAAATGTACCGGACCATGACATAAAACCAGTGGCCAACAGTCACCTTCTAAACCCACCTTCCGGTTCTTTTCCCTTAGATTAGTCGAAGTGTTAGGAAAGACCCACAACAACACCACAGTAAAAGTTCTACAAGTTTATTATGAATTAAGACGAGTTTGGTTTCATTTACATAAATAACATAACAAAACAACCAAGTTCCAGTTAAAACAGATGTAAAGCCTGAAGTAGAATAGAATGTAACAAGTATAGAAATGGTAACAAAACGTACACCAGGAAATCAGACTTATCCAAATAATAGCCTACCCAGACTATGACAAGCTACCCACAGGTACATGCATGAGACAATCCCTGGAGAAGCTCCATGTTAACTCTCAATACACACCTCAATGCCTTGTAAATATGACCAACTTGACAAGTACTACGAAACTATGGAGTATATATCCCACCTGGTCCATAATTATAACTACCAGCCTACGAGACGGGCTAGACTTCCACCCTCCCTCTAGAAACAACACCTAATAAACACTAGTCTACACATGCACAGTGACTACAACTTAACGTTAATTCCTACGCTAAGTTGTTCTGGTTTCAGAACATGTTCCTATGCTAAGCAGTTCTGTTCTCAGAACACGTACACATGCATATAAGCCGCTCTGTTTTCAGAGTGCCAGCTAGGCCTATCTACAAGATGTAAACATGCAATAAAGCCACTCTGTTTTCAGAGTGTCAGCTATCTAATAGACCTAACTTACGCATGCATTATAAGCCGCTCTGTTTTCAGAGTGTCAGCTAACTAATAAAACTAACCATGCATAGCCGCTCCGGTTTCAGAACGTAGCCGTATCACTAAGCTAAGTCACTTTGTTTTCAAAGCGTTGGTAATGACCAAATCCCGGTAGGGAAGTGGCGAGGTTTCTCTCCCGTCTACGGCTTAAATAGCCCTGACCTTGACCCTTAGTGTAAATACCCGGAATAACATCCGTAATCTAAGAGACTCGGTGACTGGCTCCACCACCGCAGTCTCGACCAATGACAGCGCATTACACAAACTGTCCCCGGCTCACCCGGCAAGATGGCCGTCATATCAGATAAACTAAAAATACCCAGGCAGACATTCGTCAAACCAGACAGAATATCCCCCGTAACCCCAAGGCTGTACCATCCCAGAGTACTACTATTTTGCGACTAAAGGTACGCACACCTGGAAAGAGCCAAACCCACTACAGAGTCACATAACACTACAAATTCCTTACGGAATTGAACTTAACTGTTCAAACCGCAGATGACAAAATCCACTTTTACCACATACCTCCCACCTTAAGATCAAAGTAATTACCAACAGTCAATTAACTTTGTCTACAAAATCCTTACCTGAGCCACACAACTTAATCCTAAAATCTTAACGGTATCCTATTCATTATCTGATATACAATTACAATAGTGATCGCGTTAAATATGAATAAATGTTCACGAACACACCTGAAAATAAAAAAACAAATGTCTTTCAAAAACACATTTCACTGGCACAAACCGCAACCGAAAGTCTTTCGTAGTCCGAACGAACACACATCACAGTCTTCCCTCCTTCACACGTATGCGCGTCACATCCAAATAGAAACAGGAGATCTCCGGCTGGCCTCCACTCCAGTTGGATCGAGATGGACAATCCTCCAGCTTCATGGTCCCTCCGATGTTACGTCACCCATGGATGGCTCCTGGACCTCCTCTCACAGCGGTTACACTCGTGCAACCTATTGTGGAGAGTGAAACCTGCTCCAGTGTGTTAGGTACCACACTGTCTACTGGCAGGTCAAACAATTTTGGCTAGCTGTATTCCATGAATTGGAATAACAACTATGAACATTTGAATCTTACTATAATATTCTACCCAATACATAACAGACTGTCTGTCCGCCAAAAACACTGCAATAAATGCTAGACACTGTTAAACACTGATAACTTGACATTGTACTGAACTACTTCCTGTGACACATTAAACTACTTCCTGCTAGATGTCAAATTACTTCCTGCGAGACATCAAACATCATAAGATTAAATACTTCACATGGTACTCTTTTATATGGCAAAATGTTTTTCTAATTTACCACAACAACTCCTACCCATGGATGCCAACTAATGAATACTGTTTGTCATAAATCACAATACCGACTGATTCACATTCAGAAAGTTCACCACCCAGGAAGTTCACTTAAGAATTCCTGTACTGTACTCTAAAACACAGCCAGGAAGCTACTTCCTGTCTCCACCTATATCCCTATTTTCAACTTGCACCACAAAAGTCACTGCCTGTACTCTTCTAACACCAGTACTTAGTTCTAAACAAATATCTTTATCCACAAAGTTTAATTACCACTGAAACAATTATCTTAGGGTACTGTGGTCTTAATCATATAAGCATTTAGCACACAAAATTCCTTTCCTCCAACTTTACTTTGTATATCTCCATGAGAACAGCTGCAAGTTTCCGATTGAATCAACTAACCTTGACCTCGACTCGTGTTCCGTGCACCTCGATGGACCTGGACACCACCATCATACTCATCTCAAAAATCTATTCCCAATATCCCATCCAAACCTCCCAAATCTGCCATGACGTAGGTTTGTCGAAAGGACGAGAGCCCCATCTAATCTATGGTGGCCTGACCTTTACCGTTAACCTTTCCCCGTCCGCTGACACAAGATTTACACAACACTTTGCCAACACCGCAGAACTAAACCCTTTCTAAACCTGGTCTGGGACATTACCAAAACAGGTGATCCAGTATCCACCATTAACACATTACACACCAGCTATCCCTAGCTCACTGCCATTGTCAAAATTCCTGTTTCCCAATCCCTGCTGTACATCATTTCCTACAACCTTGACTGAACTCTTCCTCATACTTTCCACATAGCATGCCATTTTCAAAATGCTTGACACAGTAATCTCCCCTTATAACTTAATTAAATTTTACTGAACTCTGCAACCCTTGTAAATTATAATGTCTGCTCTAAGTCAAATAAAACTATTCCATAATACCTAATTAGTCTCAATTCATTTCTAGACCTCTGTTGTTTAACCTTTGGTATCTTTCCTCACTAATACGACCAATCCTGGTCACGGCACCATTTATGTAGTAGGAGGGGTCAGGAGATGAGAGTTTGCCACCACAATTGACTTCGCGTTGTGTACTTTTAAATTGGGTACAAAATGTACCGGACCATGACATAAAACCAGTGGCCAACAGTCACCTTCTAAACCCACCTTCCGGTTCTTTTCCCTTAGATTAGTCGAAGTGTTAGGAAAGACCCACAACAACACCACAGTAAAAGTTCTACAAGTTTATTATGAATTAAGACGAGTTTGGTTTCATTTACATAAATAACATAACAAAACAACCAAGTTCCAGTTAAAACAGATGTAAAGCCTGAAGTAGAATAGAATGTAACAAGTATAGAAATGGTAACAAAACGTACACCAGGAAATCAGACTTATCCAAATAATAGCCTACCCAGACTATGACAAGCTACCCACAGGTACATGCATGAGACAATCCCTGGAGAAGCTCCATGTTAACTCTCAATACACACCTCAATGCCTTGTAAATATGACCAACTTGACAAGTACTACGAAACTATGGAGTATATATCCCACCTGGTCCATAATTATAACTACCAGCCTACGAGACGGGCTAGACTTCCACCCTCCCTCTAGAAACAACACCTAATAAACACTAGTCTACACATGCACAGTGACTACAACTTAACGTTAATTCCTACGCTAAGTTGTTCTGGTTTCAGAACATGTTCCTATGCTAAGCAGTTCTGTTCTCAGAACACGTACACATGCATATAAGCCGCTCTGTTTTCAGAGTGCCAGCTAGGCCTATCTACAAGATGTAAACATGCAATAAAGCCACTCTGTTTTCAGAGTGTCAGCTATCTAATAGACCTAACTTACGCATGCATTATAAGCCGCTCTGTTTTCAGAGTGTCAGCTAACTAATAAAACTAACCATGCATAGCCGCTCCGGTTTCAGAACGTAGCCGTATCACTAAGCTAAGTCACTTTGTTTTCAAAGCGTTGGTAATGACCAAATCCCGGTAGGGAAGTGGCGAGGTTTCTCTCCCGTCTACGGCTTAAATAGCCCTGACCTTGACCCTTAGTGTAAATACCCGGAATAACATCCGTAATCTAAGAGACTCGGTGACTGGCTCCACCACCGCAGTCTCGACCAATGACAGCGCATTACACAAACTGTCCCCGGCTCACCCGGCAAGATGGCCGTCATATCAGATAAACTAAAAATACCCAGGCAGACATTCGTCAAACCAGACAGAATATCCCCCGTAACCCCAAGGCTGTACCATCCCAGAGTACTACTATTTTGCGACTAAAGGTACGCACACCTGGAAAGAGCCAAACCCACTACAGAGTCACATAACACTACAAATTCCTTACGGAATTGAACTTAACTGTTCAAACCGCAGATGACAAAATCCACTTTTACCACAACAAGATAGTGATGGTGTCGAAAATTCGATAGTATCAATAATGAGTTGCCGTACGTATCATACCAAGGAAGTATGATCAACAGATTTCCCGGAACATGGTCATGTTACCGGGCCAAATGAGTTTCTGATATTGCTTACTCGATATATTGATATAAAGCATACTTCCTGATCCGAGTAGGAACTTACCTTATTCTTACCGGAAGTCAAATTAAAAACAGTTGTTGCTCGAACGCACCGATTGATCTCGGTGTAATTCAACACACCAAAAAGAAGTTTAACTTGATTCATAAAAGTTATCTTTGATTCAATTTTTAATAAACATCTTTGTATAAAATCTGGCACATTTGAAATATATAAATGGTTAAAGGTAATTCATTGATATGATAGCAAGTATGTCTGTATACGAATGCACCTGTCAAATGAAATTTTCCCCCAACATGCAATGCTAGCAGTTGGTTCCTGAAACTGGTTAGGCAGCTAAAATAATGAGTGACCGCTCATTTGTTCAAGAAAGGAATTTAAGGCAGTCGTTCAGACATCAGGACTTGCGACAAGATGATGCCTTTTACGAAAGGACAGTGCGATCGCATCAACAACCACAGGAAAATCGTGGACAAACAGGTTTGGAAAACAATTCAAGGGAGACAAGTCGTACAAAGTTTCAATGTCATGTGGGAAACAACGTTAGAGTTTACTGGCATGGCGATCGACGAGAAACTTTTGACAGGCGAAAGCTGAAGGCAATCAGGCGAAATTAGACCGCTTGAACGTATAAGAGTAGGGCAATGCTATTTTTTAATAGAAAATGAAACAAAAAAAACTGTTCGAAATTGAATGTTTATTTTTTCTTTGATTTCCTTGCTAGGAAGTTCTTTCTGAGCAAACCAGATTTGCTTGACCTATAAACAGATAAATGAACCTTTTAAAACGAAAGTAGACCTAGGGTGCCATTCTGTACTCGGTGTGCTATCATTGATTGTATCGAGTCCAGTACTCATAAAATTCTGAAAGGACTCATGGAAATTCTGATGATACTTCAATTTAATATTGTGGGACCAATTCTTTTTGGCAAATGTACTAAAAGGACCCTTGGAAATAAATTGTAAATGGAAGTTTAGACACTTCCACCATCGTCTGTACACAGGCATCTTGTCTATCACCTAGAAATCTATAATATATAAACAAAGTCAGCTCAGGAACTCCATTGGCCTGGCGACACGACCATGTTCCAAGAGACCTGTGATTTTGACATAACCATTCAAGATATCTTGGGAGTAGTCTTGATTGATAGAGACATAATTTCCCTTTAAATTGGTATTTTTATATAATTTGCTGCGTATCATGTCAATTAGTTAACGCTTTTAGTTGTCTGTACCATACTGGATGATGAAGAAGAATTTTTTATAGACAAAATGAAACATCAGAAAACTTTCAAATTTCAGTTGGTAGCGCAATATTAGGACAATGTGCTGACCACAGAAAACATGCTAAGTTCTTTGTGGGTATCATCTAACTGATGGCATGTACAAAATTTCAGCCTTGGATACATAGACTGAGTACCCTCTGGTCGGCTACCATGCAGACATTAGTAGACATTTTGACAGATAGATGTCTGGTGTACATGTGGGGCCAGAAGCACATGAAAATGTAGAATTATCCAACACAGTTTGGTAGCTGAGCACTAGGGTTTTTAGGTGCTGACAACAAAAATTGACCATAACAACACATAATATATCACTAATATCGATAAATGGATTATTTATAATTATTGATCCAAACCCACTCTGATTATCACCTATTGCTCTGAATTTTCGTTAGTAGAGTCTTCAGGTTTTAATGGTAGAATATTTTACACCTGGACGGTCTCCATGTTTTTACCTCATAAGTATATAGGCCACTTAGTGACAAACAGCGAACGGTACTGATCATGACTAAAAATATTCAGAAGATTTCCGGACTTCGTCTTTTTGTTGATTAGTCACTCCCTCAATACTATTTGGTATTACCGAATTCCACATTTTGATATATATGGTAATGCGCTCTGGCCCAAAACAAGATATGGTATCGGCAAGGAAACTCAGGCTACCCCGGTACACAATGTCACTACAATAAAAACTTGATTGATCAATGTCCTTATATTATCATGTCAAATACTGGATACCAGTTTTCAAGCTGGTCAGACTAGCAGATGGAAATCTGGCCAGATGCTTCCATTTTGTTGAACATTTTGTTGAACATCCTTTCAAAAGAATCAAGGATGTAATGAAACATTTGTACTGCAAATTTCATGAATTCTGATGTATTTTCCAACAATTAAGATAATACCTATTCCCAATCCCAAAAGAAACAATTGATGTTTTCTTTTTCAGATCAATTCCAGACCTTTGCTGGATGGACTATAGGAATATCAAGGTAGGTTTGGCATTACATTTGTATATTAAAAAAAAAGTCCTGACTAGGATATATATCCTCTATTCACCTTTCATTGTTACTCCATCATTTGTCTTTCTTCTTTCTTGAAAAAAGTTGTCATTATCACTAGCTGTTTCTCAAGAAATATTGAACAGATCTTTCTAAAATTCAAAATTGAAGCTTTAATTGTCCCTGTTTATCAGTTTTTGGTTCGGTTTTAGAATGATGGTGGCAGATAGTACAAGATGGTATCCAGGTAACCATCTTGGATTTTGACCTTAAAAGTTCATTATCACTACATATATATAAACTGATATCTGTGGCTGAAGATTTCAGGTAATTATGCTGTAACATATTTGAACTTCATCTGGTTGTTGGCGTATACATAAGAAACTATTGCAGTATATAAATGAGTAAAAGGAATGCAAAAATGACAACATCCTAAAATATATATATTGAAGAGCATATGCAGAGTTTAGCCTGATTTTGAAACCTTTAAATGCTACAGTAAAATGTTCCACACCCATACCTGTTAACCCTCCCTCATTTAGTGGGACACTTGTTCTGGCCAGAATTTACCAAAAAACTTCCTCATTCAAGTCCAAACTCACACAGACTCAAAATCTTCATCCTGTTAGTCAAATTAATGATATCCTACGTAGTTACTACATATATATAGTGTCTGTGATGATCATAACAGGTTTAGTTTGTCAAATTAAAGCTTTTTGGAGTTATTTCAATGCATAACAAGGGAAGGACTTGGAAATGTGGAATAAGGGGGATCTCCATCATTGGAAATGTGGAGTGAGGGAGGTCTTCCTCATTGGGAATGTGAAGTGAGGGAGGTCTCCATCATTGGAAATGTGGAGTGAGGGAGGTCTCCATCATTGGGAATGTGGAGTGAGGGAGGTCTCCATCAATGGAAATGTGGAGTGAGGGAGGTCTCCATCATTGGGAATGTGAAGTGAGGGTGATCTCCATCATTGGAAATGTGGAGTGAGGGCGGTCTCCATCATTGGGAATGTGGAGTGAGGGAGGTCTCTATCATTGGGAATGTGAAGTGAGGGAGGTCTCCATCATTGGAAATGTGAAGTGAGGGAGGTCTCCATCATTGGGAATGTGGAGTGAGGGAGGTCTCCATCAATGGAAATGTGGAGTGAGGGAGGTCTCCATCATTGGGAATGTGAAGTGAGGGTGATCTCCATCATTGGAAATGTGGAGTGAGGGAGGTCTCCATCATTGGGAATGTGAAGTGAGGGAGGTCTCCATCAATTGGAATGTTGAGTGAGGGAGTTCTCCCTCATTGGAAATGGGGAGTGAGGGAGGTCTCCATCAATTGGAATGGGGAGTGAGGGTGATCTCCATCATTGGGAATGTGAAGTGAGGGAGGTCTCCCTCATTGGGAATGTGGAGTGAGGGATCGAGGTCTCCATCAATTGGAATGTGAAGTGAGGGAGATCTCTATCATTGGAAATGTGGAGTGAGGGAGGTCTCCATCATAGGAAATGTGGAGTGAGGGAGGTCTTCCTCATTGGGAAAGTGGAGTGAGGGAGTTTCCATCATTGGAAATGTGAAGTGAGGGAGGTCTCCCTCATTGGGAATGTGGAGTGAGGGATCGAGGTCTCCATCAATTGGAATGTGAAGTGAGGGAGGTCTCTATCATTGGGAATGTGAAGTGAGGGTGGTCTCCCTCATTGGAAATGTGGAGTGAGGGAGGTCTCCATCATTGGGAATGTGGAGTGAGGGTGGTCTCTATCATTGGAAATGTGGAGTGAGGGCGGTCTCCATCATTGAGAATGTGGAGTGAGGGAGGTCTCCCTCATTGGGAATGTGAAGTGAGGGAGATCTCCATCATTGGAAATGTGAAGTGAGGGCGGTCTCCCTCATTGGAAATGTGGAGTGAGGGGAGGTCTCCCTCATTGGAAATGTGGAGTGAGGAAGGTCTCCCTCATTGGTAATGTGGAGTGAGGACGGTCTCTATCATTGGAAATGTGGAGTGAGGGAGGTCTCCCTCATTGGTAATGTGGAGTGAGGGTGGTCTCCCTCATTGGGAATGTGAAGTGAGGGAGGTCTCCATCATTGGGAATGTGAAGTGAGGGAGGTCTCCCTCATTGGAAATGTGGAGTGAGGGAGGTCTCCATCATTGGGAATGTGAAGTGAGGGAGGTCTCCCTCATTGGAAATGTGGAGTGAGGGAGGTCTCCCTCATTGGGAATGTGGAGTGAGGGATCGAGGTCTCCATCAATTGGAATGTGAAGTGAGGGAGATCTCTATCATTGGAAATGTTGAGTGAGGGAGGTCTCCCTCATTGGAAATGTGGAGTGAGGGAGGTCTCCATCATAGGAAATGTGGAGTGAGGGAGGTCTTCCTCATTGGGAAAGTGGAGTGAGGGAGTTTCCATCATTGGAAATGTGAAGTGAGGGAGGTCTCCCTCATTGGGAATGTGGAGTGAGGGATCGAGGTCTCCATCAATTGGAATGTGAAGTGAGGGAGGTCTCTATCATTGGGAATGTGAAGTGAGGGTGGTCTCCCTCATTGGAAATGTGGAGTGAGGGAGGTCTCCATCATTGGGAATGTGGAGTGAGGGTGGTCTCTATCATTGGAAATGTGGAGTGAGGGCGGTCTCCATCATTGGAAATGTGAAGTGAGGGAGGTCTCCCTCATTGGAAATGTGAAGTGAGGGAGATCTCCATCATTGGAAATGTGAAGTGAGGGCGGTCTCCCTCATTGGAAATGTGGAGTGAGGGAGGTCTCCCTCATTGGAAATGTGAAGTGAGGGGAGGTCTCCCTCATTGGAAATGTGGAGTGAGGAAGGTCTCCCTCATTGGTAATGTGGAGTGAGGAAGGTCTCTATCATTGGAAATGTGGAGTGAGGGAGGTCTCCCTCATTGGTAATGTGGAGTGAGGGTGGTCTCCCTCATTGGGAATGTGAAGTGAGGGAGGTCTCCATCATTGGGAATGTGAAGTGAGGGAGGTCTCCCTCATTGGAAATGTGGAGTGAGGGAGGTCTCCATCATTGGGAATGTGAAGTGAGGGAGGTCTCCCTCATTGGAAATGTGGAGTGAGGGAGGTCTCCCTCATTGGGAATGTGGAGTGAGGGAGGTCTCCCTCATTGGGAATGTGGAGTGAGGGAGGTCTCCCTCATTGGGAATGTGGAGTGAGGGAGGTCTCTATCATTGGGAATGTGAAGTGAGGGAGGTCTCTATCATTGGGAATGTGAAGTGAGGGAGGTCTCCCTCATTGGGAATGTGAAGTGAGGGAGGTCTCCCTCATTGGGAATGTGAAGTGAGGGAGATCTTCCTCATTTGAAATGTGAAGTGAGGGAGGTCTCCCTCATTGGAAATGTGGAGTGAGGGAGGTCTCTATCATTGGAAATGTGAAGTGAGGGAGGTCTCTATCATTGGAAATGTGGAGTGAGGGAGGTCTCTATCATTGGAAATGTGAAGTGAGGGAGGTCTCCCTCATTGGAAATGTGGAGTGAGGGAGGTCTCTATCATTGGAAATGTGAAGTGAGGGAGGTCTCCCTCATTGGAAATGTGAAGTGAGGGAGGTCTCTATCATTGGAAATGTGGAGTGAGGGAGGTCTCCCTCATTGGGAATGTGGAGTGAGGGAGGTCTCTATATTGGAAATGTGAAGTGAGGGAGGTCTCCCTCATTGGAAATGTGAAGTGAGGGAGGTCTCTATCATTGGAAATGTGGAGTGAGGGCGGTCTCCATCATTGGGAATGTGGAGTGAGGGAGGTCTCTATCATTGGAAATGTGAAGTGAGGGAGGTCTCTATCATTGGAAATGTGGAGTGAGGGAGGTCTTCCTCATTTGAAATGTGGAGTGAGGGAGGTCTTCCTCATTGGGAATGTGAAGTGAGGGAGGTCTCCATCATTGGAAATGTGAAGTGAGGGAGGTCTCCATCATTGGGAATGTGGAGTGAGGGAGGTCTCCATCAATGGAAATGTGGAGTGAGGGAGGTCTCCATCATTGGGAATGTGAAGTGAGGGTGATCTCCATCATTGGAAATGTGGAGTGAGGGAGGTCTCCATCATTGGGAATGTGAAGTGAGGGAGGTCTCCATCAATTGGAATGTGGAGTGAGGGAGTTCTCCCTCATTGGAAATGGGGAGTGAGGGAGGTCTCCATCAATTGGAATGGGGAGTGAGGGTGATCTCCATCATTGGGAATGTGAAGTGAGGGAGGTCTCCCTCATTGGGAATGTGGAGTGAGGGATCGAGGTCTCCATCAATTGGAATGTGAAGTGAGGGAGATCTCTATCATTGGAAATGTGGAGTGAGGGAGGTCTCCATCATAGGAAATGTGGAGTGAGGGAGGTCTTCCTCATTGGGAAAGTGGAGTGAGGGAGTTTCCATCATTGGAAATGTGAAGTGAGGGAGGTCTCCCTCATTGGGAATGTGGAGTGAGGGATCGAGGTCTCCATCAATTGGAATGTGAAGTGAGGGAGGTCTCTATCATTGGGAATGTGAAGTGAGGGTGGTCTCCCTCATTGGAAATGTGGAGTGAGGGAGGTCTCCATCATTGGGAATGTGGAGTGAGGGTGGTCTCTATCATTGGAAATGTGGAGTGAGGGCGGTCTCCATCATTGAGAATGTGGAGTGAGGGAGGTCTCCCTCATTGGGAATGTGAAGTGAGGGAGATCTCCATCATTGGAAATGTGAAGTGAGGGCGGTCTCCCTCATTGGAAATGTGGAATGAGGGAGACCCTCCCTCATTGGAAATGTGAAGTGAGGGGAGGTCTCCCTCATTGGAAATGTGGAGTGAGGAAGGTCTCCCTCATTGGTAATGTGGAGTGAGGAAGGTCTCTATCATTGGAAATGTGGAGTGAGGGAGGTCTCCCTCATTGGTAATGTGGAGTGAGGGTGGTCTCCCTCATTGGGAATGTGAAGTGAGGGAGGTCTCCATCATTGGGAATGTGAAGTGAGGGAGGTCTCCCTCATTGGGAATGTGGAGTGAGGGAGGTCTCTATATTGGAAATGTGAAGTGAGGGAGGTCTCCCTCATTGGGAATGTGGAGTGAGGGAGGTCTCTATATTGGAAATGTGAAGTGAGGGAGGTCTCCCTCATTGGAAATGTGAAGTGAGGGAGGTCTCTATCATTGGAAATGTGGAGTGAGGGCGGTCTCCATCATTGGGAATGTGGAGTGAGGGAGGTCTCTATCATTGGAAATGTGAAGTGAGGGAGGTCTCTATCATTGGAAATGTGGAGTGAGGGAGGTCTTCCTCATTTGAAATGTGGAGTGAGGGAGGTCTTCCTCATTGGGAATGTGAAGTGAGGGAGGTCTCCATCATTGGAAATGTGAAGTGAGGGAGGTCTCCATCATTGGGAATGTGGAGTGAGGGAGGTCTCCATCAATGGAAATGTGGAGTGAGGGAGGTCTCCATCATTGGTAATGTGGAGTGAGGGAGGTCTCCATCATTGGAAATGTGGAGTGAGGGAGGTCTCCCTCATTGGTAATGTGGAGTGAGGGTGGTCTCCCTCATTGGGAATGTGAAGTGAGGGAGGTCTCCATCATTGGGAATGTGAAGTGAGGGAGGTCTCCCTCATTGGGAATGTGAAGTGAGGGAGGTCTCCATCAATTGGAATGTGGAGTGAGGGAGTTCTCCCTCATTGGAAATGGGGAGTGAGGGAGGTCTCCATCAATTGGAATGGGGAGTGAGGGTGATCTCCATCATTGGGAATGTGAAGTGAGGGAGGTCTCCCTCATTGGGAATGTGGAGTGAGGGATCGAGGTCTCCATCAATTGGAATGTGAAGTGAGGGAGATCTCTATCATTGGAAATGTGGAGTGAGGGAGGTCTCCATCATAGGAAATGTGGAGTGAGGGAGGTCTTCCTCATTGGGAAAGTGGAGTGAGGGAGTTTCCATCATTGGAAATGTGAAGTGAGGGAGGTCTCCCTCATTGGGAATGTGGAGTGAGGGATCGAGGTCTCCATCAATTGGAATGTGAAGTGAGGGAGGTCTCTATCATTGGGAATGTGAAGTGAGGGTGGTCTCCCTCATTGGAAATGTGGAGTGAGGGAGGTCTCCATCATTGGGAATGTGGAGTGAGGGTGGTCTCTATCATTGGAAATGTGGAGTGAGGGCGGTCTCCATCATTGAGAATGTGGAGTGAGGAAGGTCTCCCTCATTGGTAATGTGGAGTGAGGAAGGTCTCTATCATTGGAAATGTGGAGTGAGGGAGGTCTCCCTCATTGGTAATGTGGAGTGAGGGTGGTCTCCCTCATTGGGAATGTGAAGTGAGGGAGGTCTCCATCATTGGGAATGTGAAGTGAGGGAGGTCTCCCTCATTGGAAATGTGGAGTGAGGGAGGTCTCCATCATTGGGAATGTGAAGTGAGGGAGGTCTCCCTCATTGGAAATGTGGAGTGAGGGAGGTCTCCCTCATTGGGAATGTGGAGTGAGGGAGGTCTCCCTCATTGGGAATGTGGAGTGAGGGAGGTCTCCCTCATTGGGAATGTGGAGTGAGGGAGGTCTCTATCATTGGGAATGTGAAGTGAGGGAGGTCTCTATCATTGGGAATGTGAAGTGAGGGAGGTCTCCCTCATTGGGAATGTGAAGTGAGGGAGGTCTCCCTCATTGGGAATGTGAAGTGAGGGAGATCTTCCTCATTTGAAATGTGAAGTGAGGGAGGTCTCCCTCATTGGAAATGTGGAGTGAGGGAGGTCTCTATCATTGGAAATGTGAAGTGAGGGAGGTCTCTATCATTGGAAATGTGGAGTGAGGGAGGTCTCTATCATTGGAAATGTGAAGTGAGGGAGGTCTCCCTCATTGGAAATGTGGAGTGAGGGAGGTCTCCATCATTGGAAATGTGAAGTGAGGGAGGTCTCCATCATTGGAAATGTGAAGTGAGGGAGGTCTCCCTCATTGGAAATGTGGAGTGAGGGAGGTCTCCATCATTGGGAATGTGAAGTGAGGGAGGTCTCCCTCATTGGAAATGTGAAGTGAGGGAGGTCTCTATCATTGGAAATGGGGAGTGAGGGAGGTCTCCATCAATTGGAATGGGGAGTGAGGGTGATCTCCATCATTGGAAATGTGAAGTGAGGGAGGTCTCCCTCATTGGGAATGTGGAGTGAGGGATCGAGGTCTCCATCAATTGGAATGTGAAGTGAGGGAGATCTCTATCATTGGAAATGTGGAGTGAGGGAGGTCTCCATCATAGGAAATGTGGAGTGAGGGAGGTCTTCCTCATTGGGAAAGTGGAGTGAGGGAGTTTCCATCATTGGAAATGTGAAGTGAGGGAGGTCTCCCTCATTGGGAATGTGGAGTGAGGGATCGAGGTCTCCATCAATTGGAATGTGAAGTGAGGGAGGTCTCTATCATTGGGAATGTGAAGTGAGGGTGGTCTCCCTCATTGGAAATGTGGAGTGAGGGAGGTCTCCATCATTGGGAATGTGGAGTGAGGGTGGTCTCTATCATTGGAAATGTGGAGTGAGGGCGGTCTCCATCATTGAGAATGTGGAGTGAGGGAGGTCTCCCTCATTGGGAATGTGAAGTGAGGGAGATCTCCATCATTGGAAATGTGAAGTGAGGGCGGTCTCCCTCATTGGAAATGTGGAGTGAGGGAGGTCTCCCTCATTGGAAATGTGAAGTGAGGGGAGGTCTCCCTCATTGGAAATGTGGAGTGAGGAAGGTCTCCCTCATTGGTAATGTGGAGTGAGGAAGGTCTCTATCATTGGAAATGTGGAGTGAGGGAGGTCTCCCTCATTGGTAATGTGGAGTGAGGGTGGTCTCCCTCATTGGGAATGTGAAGTGAGGGAGGTCTCCATCATTGGGAATGTGAAGTGAGGGAGGTCTCCCTCATTGGAAATGTGGAGTGAGGGAGGTCTCCATCATTGGGAATGTGAAGTGAGGGAGGTCTCCCTCATTGGAAATGTGGAGTGAGGGAGGTCTCCCTCATTGGGAATGTGGAGTGAGGGAGGTCTCCCTCATTGGGAATGTGGAGTGAGGGAGGTCTCCCTCATTGGGAATGTGGAGTGAGGGAGGTCTCTATCATTGGGAATGTGAAGTGAGGGAGGTCTCTATCATTGGGAATGTGAAGTGAGGGAGGTCTCCCTCATTGGGAATGTGGAGTGAGGGAGGTCTCTATCATTGGGAATGTGAAGTGAGGGAGGTCTCTATCATTGGGAATGTGGAGTGAGGGAGGTCTCTATCATTGGGAATGTGAAGTGAGGGAGGTCTCTATCATTGGGAATGTGAAGTGAGGGAGGTCTCTATCATTGGGAATGTGAAGTGAGGGAGGTCTCCCTCATTGGGAATGTGGAGTGAGGGAGGTCTCTATCATTGGGAATGTGAAGTGAGGGAGGTCTCTATCATTGGGAATGTGAAGTGAGGGAGGTCTCCCTCATTGGGAATGTGAAGTGAGGGAGGTCTCCCTCATTGGGAATGTGAAGTGAGGGAGATCTTCCTCATTTGAAATGTGAAGTGAGGGAGGTCTCCCTCATTGGAAATGTGGAGTGAGGGAGGTCTCTATCATTGGAAATGTGAAGTGAGGGAGGTCTCTATCATTGGAAATGTGGAGTGAGGGAGGTCTCTATCATTGGAAATGTGAAGTGAGGGAGGTCTCCCTCATTGGAAATGTGGAGTGAGGGAGGTCTCCATCATTGGAAATGTGAAGTGAGGGAGGTCTCTATCATTGGAAATGTGAAGTGAGGGAGGTCTCCCTCATTGGAAATGTGGAGTGAGGGAGGTCTCTATCATTGGAAATGTGAAGTGAGGGTGGTCTCCCTCATTGGAAATGTGAAGTGAGGGAGGTCTCTATCATTGGAAATGTGGAGTGAGGGAGGTCTCCCTCATTGGGAATGTGGAGTGAGGGAGGTCTCTATATTGGAAATGTGAAGTGAGGGAGGTCTCCCTCATTGGAAATGTGAAGTGAGGGAGGTCTCTATCATTGGAAATGTGGAGTGAGGGCGGTCTCCATCATTGGGAATGTGGAGTGAGGGAGGTCTCTATATTGGAAATGTGAAGTGAGGGAGGTCTCCCTCATTGGAAATGTGGAGTGAGGGAGGTCTCTATCATTGGAAATGTGGAGTGAGGGAGGTCTCTATATTGGAAATGTGAAGTGAGGGAGGTCTCCCTCATTGGAAATGTGGAGTGAGGGAGGTCTCTATATTGGAAATGTGAAGTGAGGGAGGTCTCCCTCATTGGAAATGTGGAGTGAGGGAGGTCTCTATCATTGGAAATGTGAAGTGAGGGAGGTCTCTATCATTGGAAATGTGGAGTGAGGGAGGTCTTCCTCATTTGAAATGTGAAGTGAGGGAGGTCTCCCTCATTGGGAATGTGAAGTAAGGGATCGAGGTCTCCCTCATTGGGAATGTGAAGTGAGGGAGGTCTCCATCATTGGGAATGTGGAGTGAGGGAGGTCTCCCTCATTGGTAATGTGGAGTGAGGGTGGTCTCCCTCATTGGAAATGTGAAGTGAGGGAGGTCTCCCTCATTGGAAATGTGGAGTGAGGGAGGTCTCCCTCATTGGTAATGTGGAGTGAGGGAGGTCTCTATCATTGGAAATGTGGAGTGAGGGAGGTCTCCCTCATTGGAAATGTGAAGTGAGGGAAGGTCTCCCTCATTGGTAATGTTGAGTGAGGGAGGTCTCCCTCATTGGAAATGTGAAGTGAGGGGAGGTCTCCCTCATTGGTAATGTTGAGTGAGGGAGGTCTCCATCATTGGAAATGTGAAGTGAGGGGAGGTCTCCCTCATTGGAAATGTGGAGTGAGGGTGGTCTCCCTCATTGGAAATGTGGAGTGAGGGAGGTCTCCATCATTGGGAATGTGGAGTGAGGGCGGTCTCCCTTATTGGAAATGTGGAGTGAGGGCGGTCTCCATCATTGGGAATGTGGAGTGAGGGAGGTCTCTATCATTGGAAATGTGGAGTGAGGGCGGTCTCCATCATTGGGAATGTGGAGTGAGGGCGGTCTCTATCATTGGAAATGTGGAGTGAGGGCGGTCTCCATCATTGGAAATGTGGAGTGAGGGGAGGTCTCTATCATTGGAAATGTGGAGTGAGGGAGGTCTCCCTCATTGGAAATGTGGAGTGAGGAAGGTCTCCCTCATTGGAAATGTGGAGTGAGAGTCTGGTCTCCCTCATTGGAAATGTGGAGTGAGGGGAGGTCTCTATCATTGGAAATGTGGAGTGAGGGAGGTCTCCCTCATTGGAAATGTGAAGTGAGGGAGGTCTCCTCATTGGAAATGTGAAGTGAGAAAGGTCTCCCTCATTGGAAATGTGGAGTGAGGAAGGTCTCCTCATTGGAAATGTGAAGTGAGGGAGGTCTCCTCATTGGAAATGTGAAGTGAGGAAGGTCTCCCTCATTGGAAATGTGGAGTGAGGGAGGTCTCCCTCATTGGAAATGTGAAGTGAGGGAGATCTTCCTCATTTGAAATGTGGATTGAGGGATATATCTATCATTGGAGGTTTTAGAGGTGCGCACAACAATCAGTTTTAAGAGTGAAAGGATAAAAAACCTTCTGCTTGCAGAATGTCTACTTTTAAGTCTGTTTCTTTGATCTGTTTACAGTAGTGTGTTTGCGGAACATATCCTGTCCCATCCATGTATTGTACTACGTCGGCAGTGTCAGGTTTGTAATTCTCATGTGTACCTCCTTTAATGTATTGTATAAAACACAGTAAACAGTCTTAAAAAAAATTCTGTCACTTAACTTTACATGTACTGCATACATTTAATGTTCCTGGTGTTTTGAAATTTCTGATGATAAATTGATGAAGGCTAATGCCTATATTTCCAAATCCAGATCACCTTGAAAGAAGAATCACAAAATGTAGATAAGTATATATATACTGTGTAAAATTAATGTTCCTGTGAATAATTTTGAAATTTCTGAAGGTATAACGATATAATATAATAATACTGGACGAAGGCTAATGCCTTTATATTTAAATCCAGATCATCTTGAAAGAAGTATTTCAAAATGTAGATAAGTATTATATTATGTATATATTACCTTGTATCATTATCTTGTCTTCAGGTTCACCACAATGCCTCCTGGTACCATCTTACTCCTTTTACACTCTTCCATGTAATTGTGAACTTAGAAAGAACACAGGTGAGAAATAATTAACTCTGTAACTGCATGGAACTCTGTCCTGCCTCTGTGAATAAATTCTCAATCTGTTGCACCAAAAGGGTTTGCATATTTTGGTGCATTAATGTGCAGTCCTTCAACCCATTTTTTGTATATAATGTGTTTGCAGTGGTCAATCTATAATTTATTTCTATCCCCTAATTAGTCCCTTTCGACTGTATTGCAAAAAACAATTGGTCCCACAATACTAAAACCAAGTATTTCTAGGTAATCTGCGAGTGCCATACAAATTCCATGTGTACTGGACTCAGGACTCGCACGTAAATCTAATTTTATTACCGGTCTGTCCAGGCATATTTCTGGTACAAAATTTCTTTTACAGGTAAATTTTAGGATGGCAGAAAAATCTTTAATAAAAGTAGGTCAGTTTAACCTGTAATACATGTACAGTACACTGGTTAATTTTCAAGTTTTTTAGCCTATTCAAATTTGTGCTTTTGTCCATGAACTAAATTTTTGTTATGAAATGGCTTAAAGTGTCATGAAATGTTGCAGTGCTAAGTCCCCAGTGTTTATTCTTGGGCAGTTTATTGAATTCTTCAGTGTATGTAATTTGATGGAAAGAATGGTCACCATAATTTTTATTCAAAGTGTGTATAGTAAAACACGTTTATAACGAATCTCTGTGGACGAAGGAAATTAGTTTGTTATAAGCATAGTTCGTTATACATGTACAACTAAAACATGATAGGCCACACTGCTTGACACGGAATTAAAAACACAAATTTGTTGTAAGTGTGTTTTACTGTATGAGTAAGATTATGTTGGTTTTCAGGGTCTGGCTACATTATGGAAAGGCATCGGAAGTGTGTTTCTAGCTAAAGGAATCTTCATGGTCAGTGAAACAGCCATCAGTGAAGTCACACCTCTACCTAAGTAAGTTGGGCGGCTCTAAAACTTACTTAATCCTGAGTTTATTTGTCAGCTGCTGGGGGTGTCCGAGATACTCGGGTAGGTGTCTAACACCCCATCTCCATGTCCCAGATACTGGGGTGTAGGCAGCAGGTGGCTAGTGTGTCTAACACCCGATCTCCATGTCCCAGATACTGGGGTAGGAAGCAGGTGGCTAGAGTGTCTAACACCCAATCTCCATGTCCCAGATACTGGGGTAGACAGCAGGCAACTAGAGTGTCTAACACCTGATCTCCATGTCCCAGATATTGGGGTAGGCAGGAGACGGCTAGAGTGTCTAACACCCAATCTCCATGTCCCAGATACTGGGGTAGGCAGCAGGCGATGAGATTGTATCTTGTATGTTCCAGATACTCGGTTAGTACACGTGGGGTCTTAAACTCTTTGAAATTTAATTTGTTCTTATGGTACAAATTAAAATAAAGCAGATATAAATGAAATAAATATTAATTAGTTGTATAAAATTTACATCCTACCTTGAGCAGATATTTGATAAGAAAAGTGTTTTGACAAATTCATGATTCTGTTTCAGAGAAATTTCGAAACACAGTCCACTGAAAAAACATTGTCAACACTTGCTCCTGAAAGGGTAAGTAGGCTTTAGTGCTACATGATCTACGTCAATGTCTTTAATTACAAATTACTCTGCCAAGAATATAATCTAAATTTGGAAATATGAAAGTGCCAATCCATAACTAATTATATTATGTACTGAACAATTTCCTGTGTTATTTTTCAATCAAAGCCCTAGCTTCTTTAATAAATCTTTCTTAAGTTATACTATTTGTACACTTTCCTATTTTGAAACATTTGAAGTGGTACTTTAAAGGGGATCTACATATCCATCAAATATTTTCTCTGGTTGGTTTGTCTAAAACATGATATAGACCTACAACTTCCTTCAGGTTTAAAGTCCAAAATGCCACCGGTTCATCAGACATGTCCGGTAAAATTTACGGTAAATTGTTTCACAAGTCTGGACCAAATGTCAAGTACATATTAAAACTTTAAACTTTATATTATCCCCTGAATCTCTATCAAACAAGTGTTCCCCTTGGTTAGTCTATTATATACCTATTGAAAAGTGCTGTTGACCGCGACCGGCAGACATGTCTTGTTTTTTTCTCCACATTTTGGTGTAAAATATAGCTTATATAATAAAATAATTTTTGTAAAAGATGATTCCGGTCTGGTAATTATTTGGCTTTCACCAGATTGAATATCTCGTAAAGAAAATACATTTCGCGTGGACTGTTCATGACAGCTAGTGTCTCCGTCTCCGTCTGTTTCAGGCTGTCCTATATGATCGCCACCCCCTTCCTGGCAGCCAGCCTACTGGAGACTGTACAGGTAGGTAGGATCCACAATTTTACTAGTTTTGAGTTATCTTTGCCTAACCCTATATGCTATGTATTCTGCTCATTCCTCTAGGCTCTGTTTTCTGCTCTTTCCTCTAGGCTGTGTTTTCTGCTCATTCCTACAGGCTGTGTTTTCTGCTCATTTCTGTAGGCTCTGTTTTCTGCTCATTCCTATAGGCTGTGTTTTCTGCTCATTCCTATAGGCTGTGTTTTCTGCTCATTCCTATAGGCTCTGTTTTCTGCTCATTCCTACAGGCTGTGTTTTCTGCTCATTCCTGTAGGCTCTGTTTTCTGCTCATTCCTATAGGCTGTGTTTTCTGCTCATTCCTACAGACTGTGTTTTCTGCTCATTTCTGAAGGCTCTGTTTTCTGC
Source organism: Mimachlamys varia (assembly GCA_947623455.1). Classification (NCBI taxonomy): domain Eukaryota; kingdom Metazoa; phylum Mollusca; class Bivalvia; order Pectinida; family Pectinidae; genus Mimachlamys; species Mimachlamys varia. The sequence goes on from OX392535.1 coordinate 46,485,850, forward strand.
TCATTCCTATAGGCTATGTTTTCTGCTCATTCCTGTAGGCTCTGTTTCCTGCTCATTCCTATAGGCTGTGTTTTCTGCTCATTCCTACAGGCTGTGTTTTCTGCTCATTACTGTAGGCTCTGTTTTCTGCTCATTCCTATAGGCTCTGTTTTCTGCTCATTCCTATAGGCTGTGTTTTCTGCTCATTCCTTTACACTTTGTTTTCTGCTCATTACTATAGGCTGATGTATCGAGTGAGCGGCCCGGAACATTTGACTGCTTGAAGGAAGGTATGGCCCGTGTGATGGGATGGTGGACCCCACAAACCACGCACCTCCTCCCCGTCTGGAAACTTGTCCTGCCCACAGCCATCATAGGAGTCACTTCATATACCATCACACAGCTGGCCAAGTACACAGTCATCTCCACCATCAAACTGGAGGAGCAGGAATCTAGGGTACGTACTTCATTGGTCCAGCGTCCTCAGACAAAAGCTACGTACTGTATCAATTCTTTTTTGTTTTCTTTTTTTTGGGTAACAGGCAAGAGCAGGGTTTGGGTTGAAGCCGTCCCCTATATCTTTTTCAAGTATAGAAACTGAAAAGGACCCCACTAAATTTTCAGGATTCCCATTTAAACTATGCAGAAGGACCCCATTTATTTAGAAAAGGACCCCATTTATAAAATACCCAGCGCAAACCCTGCAAGAGCATATACAGGCTATCTCCTGAAACAAGTATAGGGCTTGGCCATATATTTCCATAGCTGTTAATTGTAAGAAAAGCAAAAAAATAAGTAAAATACGAAATGTACTACAAATGGATTTAGTGACTCATAATCCCTCCCAAAACTTTGTAGAGTACAGCATAACCCCACTTACTCGAACTTGGTTTACTAGAATACACCTCAATCGCTGAACTGTTTGGTCCCAACTAAGTTCATACATATTCCACCAACCTCAGATTACTCGAATACCATGTATTCCTCGAACTATTGATCAGGTCCCCACAAGTTTGAGTAAGTGGGGTTTTACTGTATATGTCATATTATTCAGACTAATTTAGCTCCAAAATTATAAAAAAAAAGTAGAATTTTTGTACAATGTCTGTAAATAAAAACCCTCTTTCCTGATAACTGAATAGTTCTAAGCAGTATCTGTTGATCTGTGATTTAGGCTAACTCCTCACCAGTAGATGGTCACACTGCCGCCAAGAAGATGTACGAAACATTCTTCACAGAAATGTTAGCCAGCTTCACGGGAAACCTGCTGGCAGACATGATGACTTACCCAATGGAGACTGTGATAAACCGCCTATATCTACAAGGTACACGGACAATTATAGACAATACGGACACTGGTATGGACGTCATCCCCATCAGCACGCGTTATGAAGGCGTAGTCGACTGTTTTCGAGACATTGTGATCGAGGAAGGATTTTCTGGACTCTACAAAGGTTTCGGAGCTGTGATCCTACAATATGCGTTGCATGCAGCAATTTTACGTACAGCCAAGTTTCTTTTCGAGAAAATATCTCAGGAATTTGGCACTTCTAGACATTCTTCACGCCTACGTCCTGTAACAGTGGTAAGTACAAATTTAAATATGAAAAGTTCACGGGTTATGATACATGTAATATTTAATTATATTAGACTTTACCCTAAATGATGTTTTTATTAAATCAAGTATGTTATTTGATATTAAAATTAAACGTCTGTAGCGTTTAATATTAATACTCTCCTCCCTATGATGATTTTGATATGGTAAGAAATTGAGAACCCTTGAGGGTGATTTGAGAGATATTGATCATGAACTATACTCATCAAGTTGTTCTATTTACCATTTAATAATAAAGCTTTTCTCTATGTATGATGTTCTATGAAGAGACATCACTGGTACCAGATATGATGTTTCACGTCTGACTGTAATCTACATATGTGCTCATGGTGTATAAAATTTAAGTTAAACCATGTATAGTGTTCTGTCATCAGATGGTGGGCTATTCATATCGCCCTGCCTCTGTGGTGTGTTGTCCATCCGTCCTTAAACAATTCTTGTTACCGCTATTTCTTGAATAGTACAAATTTCATTTGTAGGTTCCTCTTGGTGCCTAATTGCACATAGTCCATTTTCGGAGAGATCCGATAACAATATGGCCGACAGTTGGCCAGCTTGGATTTGTTAGAAATAGTTTGTACTACTATTTCTTGAGAAGTACTTGAAGGATCATTCTCAAATTTCATATGTAGGTTCCCCTTGGTGCTTAGTTGTGCATGGTCCATTTTTGGACAGATTCGATAAACAATATGGCTGACAGGTAACCATCTTGTATAGTTCTGTCTTGTGGTGTTTGATATGTACAGTGTTTAATATCTGGTAACATAACTCGTGTTGACTAAAGCTATTATCTATATTTATTTTCAGCCAAAGCAGCCTAACCAATGAGGATACCATCATGCAGGAGATGGAGATTTATGGAACTGGGTGTCTATTTATATTATATATCAGCAAAACTACACACATTTAAAATGGATATTTTTTGTGGAGGAGTGATATGACTATATTTATTTGCTTGAATCTGAGGCTACATTCATGCATTAATGTTGTAATGTCCAGCTATATGTATATAAGGGGGAAATACTGCCTAACTGGCAAGCTAGCTTTTTCAGTCAACGTGGTCAGTAGTTGGATGGGTGACCACCTGCGCGTTACAATGTGATTTGGTGCCTGGTTGGGCTCGCATCCCTTCCCACTGATGAGCTGCATCCCTTCCCACTGGCGAGCTGCTGGTCATCAGTTGATACTATACAGTAGCTGGTAGCCAGTAGCATTTAGCTAGTTGCCTGATAGTAGATAGCCAGTTGCTGGCTATTTGTAGCCGGTGGTAGGTAGCTGGTGTCGTCAAATACCGGCTACTCACCACGGCTACTTGACACCTGCTACCTACCACTGGCTACATATGGCCGGCGACCGGCCAATGATGATCTTTATTTATAAAGAATTAACGTGACACAAACTAGCAATAGGTCTACCTGTTTGTGCCAGATATTCCCAGAGGTTAGTCTCGGTCCATATCTTCACCTGGTGTTTTTTTAGGCCCATCTGTTTCAACGGGTGCACAAATGTAGCCTTACATCTGCATTTTAGGAAAGCCGAGCAATTCAGCTAGACATAATTTATGGCCAAATATTTTCAGGCAATAAATTATTTATGGTACTTCATAAGTTTGCAAGGTTTGACGTGGTTCCAATGTAATTATAGATCATCACGGGCAGAATGAGCTATCTCAGAACTGTAAGATGATAAGCGACTGATTTCTGGTCATTTTGTGTGATATCTAGTCTACTGTTGGGAATTTGAACGTCACTAATACATGGTAGTGTTGTCAGATATTTTATAACAGATTCACATCGACCATTTAACTTCTTAAAGGAGTAGAAAATGCAATTCTGTGTGAGCCTGTGCTATTTCTGTAAACCAACTTATTTTCAAGTGCGATTAATTTTCATGTATTTCGCTGTCGATCAAAATTAGCGAAGAAAAGTGCATCGCTGCCAAATAGTTTCAATCAGAGGTATGCCAACTGTAGGAGTACTGTAAGGTACTGTACATAGGATTTACAACCATGCATATTTATTGTTACATCACCGTATGCAAACGAGAAAATAAGTCACCGTGAAAACAAGTTGGTTTACAGAATATATCGGTCACCTACAAATGTTTTATGTGTGATCTTTATAGTATGATAGAGTGTGAGCACAGTTGCTTGAGTTTCTGTCAGTAAATAATAAATACATATGTGTGAAATGAGCCTCCGATTACAGTAATTACATTCTGTAATGGGCCGCGGCTCCATATATAAACATTTTGTTTTATATACTGACAGAAACAACTTTGGTGTGAGGAACTGAAATCAGTTGATCTTCAGAGGTTAAGTGTCTTTGTTGGAGTTTTACAAGTTAAACTAGAGACAAGTTGCTATTTTTCATTTGAACAAGGCTCCATTGGTTTGAAAAGGAAACTGTGATGACATTTTCCTTTTGTTACATAACCATAACTACAGTAAAGCCTCGTTATTTCAAACTTGTGTAACTCGAAGACTCCCTTAATTTGGTCTATTTTGTCGTCCTGGCCAGACTTCACACATAGTATTTGATCTTACCTAACTCGAATACTCAAATAACTGAAAGTGTTTTCATGGTCCCGCCGACTTCGAGATAACGAAGTTCAACAGTAAATGTGAATATCTGTTGTACTTAACGTCAGCAAATTAAATTTGTTGTGTTCATGGTTATTCTGGCATCGGCAATCTCTTGTAAAGTATTACGCAAAATTGACAGACAGGACTCTGTATTTGTGTATGTTTGTCACAGTAGACTTGTAATTAACTACGATATATGCCCCTAACATCTTTTATATTTTTGTGTGAGGATTTTTTCTTGGCCAGAATGTTGATGTTGAAATTGAAATATTTTTTAAGCGCTCTATAAACAAAAAAATAGTGAGCACTTTTAACAAAAGTGATGTCTAGAATAGAGAAGTAAATTATGCTGTGCGAAACTCTTACCATGAAGTCCAATAGGGCATTTGGTTGATAGGGCTTAGATTTTTGTATGCTCTATTCTATTACTTATTTAAAAATTTTTTTAGAAATGTAGGTCATGCTCATGAGCTGGTGATCTTTTTCTTGACTGGAAATCAGTACGAAGCTTTCACATTTTAGCTGAAGGAAAATACAGAATAATATGACAAGATATCAAAGGCACATCTCATTGTTACTCCAACAATGTTAGCTAGAGGTTTACTTTTGACTGGCGCGGTGTCGCAGTCAGAAAAATCATATCCGAAAGAAAAAGGACCGGCCAGCGGCCTCTTATGTTATAGGAGTAATCTCATTGTTTGTGCTGTCTGTAAATAAGAACAGTTTGTTATTGTGATGTGACAGCAAGTCGTTCTGTTGGGGGGGGGGGGGGGGATTCCTCTCTCCATCTTCTTAATTCCTCTGCTCCTACAATAGTATCCCATAGTAACAGAAGTGATCATTGTACCTGTAATTGATATATGAATTTTGAAGTTTTCAATTACATGGTACAGTCCTGCAGCTAGAGTGTAAAGGTATCTAGTATGTACGATTGGTCAAAAATTGTATTATGATTATTATTATTGTAATTGTTTTCAATTTTATCTCGTGTAAAAGTCAATAAGATTTTCCTGTTTTGTTTTGTCAGAGGTATGTTACATACTGTTAAAAGATTTCAAAGTTATTAATAAAATTATTTGTTTTATGTTATTAAATGTTTTGTCTTATTTTTAAAGGTAATATGACAGTAGTACTATAAAGGGCAATAACTCTGTATATGCACTTTTACAACTCCCTCTGATGAGGGGGAACACCTGGGTCCATATTCATGAAACCGTTCTCGTGCTCAAGCATGGATTCTGTGCTTTCTGGAATTTCGCCTAAAATATATCAACATTAAATGGCTAATTAGGGCCCCATATCGGAGATACGGGTGCCCTATAGTAATCACTCTGTCTGTCTGTCCGTCCGTCTGTCCGTCCGTCCGTCCGTCCGTCCGTCCGTCTGTCCACAAATTTTGTTTTTACATAATAACTTTGGTATTCATTGCCAGATTTGCATGAAACTTGGTCAACATGTTCAATAAACAAATATAAAACACAAGGTTGAATGCTAAGGTCACTGGGTCAAAGGTCAAGGTCATATGAGGGTAGAATTCAAGTCATACTGTATCGGCGATATCCGATACGGGTGAATACCAGATTTGCATGAAACTTGGTCAACATGTTCAATAAACAAATATAAAACACAAGGTTGAATGCTAAGGTCACTGGGTCAAAGGTCAAGGTCATATTAGGGTAGAATTCAAGTCATACTGTATCGGATATCATTTTTTTGCGGGAGGGAGTAGGTTGGCGTGTGGGTATGTGGGGGATATCTACAGCCGCAATACGGGGCCCTTCCTGACCTGTCAGTGTTCTAGTTATGAATAACACTAACAGTATTTGGCTTCATGGATCTTCAATGTTTTACAAAACTTTGACAAATTCAGAATTTTCAAATAAATTATAGCCATAATAAGAAATGAGGCACAAAAACCATGCTTGAGCATCAGAACAGTTTCATGAATACGATCCCTAGTCATTATAAAAAAATAAGATAAAAAAAATGAATGATTGTTTGTCCAGACAAATTACTAACAATCCAGGTAAACAATAGGTCATACCTAGAGCTGTAAACAGTTAACATATAAGTATGTCCCATATACATGTACATGAAAAATTCCATGTGTTTGTAACGAACTAATTATTGAGTACAGTTCATCATCTACAGAATTTCTATTCTGAAGGACGAGTTGAAATACCAGATTTATCCTCAATGAATTAAAATACACATTCAATGAGAACCAAAAGATACCATGTGCAGTTCTTATCAGTCAAGTTTTTCTGTCCCTTCATTATATCAATCCTCGTCATATGATCCAGACTATTGTCAGATTGTTTAACCCTGATTAAACAAGAGGCCTAATGGGGCTGCATCACTCGCCTGGTATCTAAACTAAAGTCACAAGCAAAATATGTTCTATTTGATTCAAAAGAACCTAAATATCAACATCTTAGTAAGCTTAATTGGTTATGCACGAGAGGTCATTTAAATAAATGTCTTGCACAGTTTGACCCCATTTCCTTGAATTAAAGTCAAGGCCTATCATTTGATTAAACTTACTTCACTAGCACTGCATTACAGCATGTATCATAACTATTACCCAATGCTAATTAGTTAGTGAAAAGAAGCTATTTAAAAAAGGTTGTGATCAAATTTGACACTTCATTATTGCAGCATGCCAATGGCCAAATACACGTATCATCATCCAAAGGCTATTTGGTTGGGATTTCATATGTTTGACATCCTATTAACAGGTAAGGTCATTTAAGGACAGCCTCCCGGTGTGTGCGTGTTGAGTACGTGTGTATTTGGGAGGCTGCAGTATGTTTATGATGGCCTCCTTGTAATAACTTAGAATTGAGAACGTGAGTTATTTGGGAGGCTACATTATGTCCATGATGGCCTCCTTGTAATAGCTTAAAATTGAGTACGTGTGTATTTGGGAGGCTACATTATGTCCATGATGGCCTCCTTGTAATAACTAAGAACTGATGCAGGTTTTCTAGTGCTACCACACTGATTTATACTGTCGAAGGCTTCCAGCAGCACACCCGTCTTGTCACTTGTTTCACTCGTAAAAAGCTAAGTGTCAAGCAAGGAGTAGTTACTACTGTTTCTTGAAAATGTATATCTCGTCCATGGGAACAGAACTCAAAGGGTTGAATACTCAACAAAAGGTAAGGAGGTGTCAAGGGAGACCTCAGGGGAGTAAAAAATATCCCAATTTAGTCGCCGCTTACGAATCGTGCAATAGGAAAAGCGGGTACAATTTTGCTTCTACGTATATGACCAATCTGACCTTGAGCAAAAGTCAATGCCACTTATTACAGTATATTACTGGCCAAATATTGTCGTCTGTCTCTTGGTTAATCAGAAGAAGCTGTTTAAATTGAACCAAAAAGGAAACACAGGGTTCATAAATGTACAGCCGATGTTAAATATTTTGGCCTAAAATGGTGGAAACCGGTCTTACAACTGTCAAGGTCACTTTCAATTAACGTGGTGTCTTAAATTTGCTCAGCCGCATGATGTACCGTGCCCCACGGAGAAATTAAAACTGTTGAAACCATGTGCAGTTTCCTAACCTGTTGCTCAACACATTCTGTTGTACTAGTCAATACTCTCAGACATCACCTTCCTATATCGCGGTACGGCTGACCCAAGTACAGATCTAGAGGGGTCATGCTATTGGGAGGTCAAGAGCAACAACGGGTTGCTAGGCAATCCGTTGTGAACACATTTCCACCAGAGAACGACTTGCCAGGCGCCTGAGAGAAACTAAGTGTTGCCCACCGTCCTATATCAGGACGACGCCACGTCAAGACAAGATTAGACGCCTTGCCAACCTCACCACCTTACTGAAACCGAAATGGCAATGTAGGCGATCATAATCGACACATTCATATTGCATGCAAGAAACTGACTCCGCAATGACGGTCTGCGATCTCGTCGTCATTGCGTCAGTTTCATCCTCACTACTGCACGTCGGGCGATTGCTCCAAGATTGTTCCCAATGCATCATGGAGACGTGTGTATTTCGCAGATGAGTCTGTTCACTCGATTTCGTCCAGATGGTCGACGTGATGTGTATAGACGTCGTGGAGAACATTTCAACATGATGAATATTCTTGACGAAAAATGACTGTTTTGTTGAGGGATGGGAAATCTATTCCCATTAGAATGATATATATATTTAATGCACTTAATAGGAGAATCAGGGCTTCATCAAATGCTTCAATTAGCCGTTAATTACTGGTTAGAATCTAATGAAATTTGTTGAATTTATTTATTAAAGATCAGTTGTTAAACTAATTTAAATTATTCTATACATCATTCAAATGTGTAGACCCAGAAACTTTGAAATGCGTTTCTTTTTGGTTTTGTAAGTATTTGGCCCTTGTGATCTTAAAAATGAATCAAGGAAATCCATTTGAACTTGGTAGCTCTTCGTCCCAGCATGTAACAGGGCCAATATCAGTACCCTGACATCGTTCATCCCAGCATGTAACAGGGCCAATATCAGTACCCTGACATCGTTCATCCCAGCATGTAACAGGCCCAATATCAGTACGCTGACATCGTTCATCCCAGCATGCTACAGGCCCAATATCAGTACCCCGACATCGTTCATCCCAGCATGTCACAGGTCCAATATCAGTACGCTGACATCGTTCATCCCAGCATGCTACAGGCCCAATATCAGTACCCCGACATCGTTCATCCCAGCATGCTACAGGCCCAATACCAGTACCGTGACATCATTCATCTCCGCATGTTACAGGCCCAATATCAGTACCCTGACATCATTCATGCCAGCATGCTAGAGGCCCAATATCAGTACCCTGACATCATTCACCCCAGCATATATACTACAGGCCCAATATCAGTACCCTGACATCATTCATGCCAGCATGCTACAGGCCCAATATCAGTACACTGACATCATTCATCCCAGCATGTTACAGGCCCAATATCAGTACCCCGACATCATTCATCCCACCATGTTACAGGCCCAATATCAGTGCCCTGACATCATTCAACCCACCATGTTACAGGCCCAATATCAGTACACTGACATCGTTCATCCCAGCATGCTACAGGCCCAATATCAGTACCCCGACATCGTTCATCCCAGCATGTCACAGGTCCAATATCAGTACACTGACATCATTCAACCCAGCATGTTACAGGCCCAATATCAGTGCCCTGACATCATTCATCCAAGCATGCTACAGGCCCAATATCAGAACACACGAGTCATTTAAAAGTTGGTAAACCTGGATACCCTTTTGTCATTTCATGCCAATAAAATATGTTTGAAGCAAAAGAAAACCTAACGACGAGATTAGGTTACAGCTGATTATAACTTAAGCTTCCTCTTTGAGAAGTCCGAGTTTGCTTTGGCCCCGACACCATATCTGGTTTTGGGGGCCCCTAGTTTGCTTTGGCCCCGACACCACATCTGGTTTGGAGGCCCCGAGGTTGCTTTGGCCACTACACCATATCTGGTTTGGAGGCCCCGAGTTTGCTTTGGCCCCGACACCGTATCTGGTTTGGAGGCCCCGAGTTTGCTTTGGCCACGACACCATAAAATTATCTGGTTTGGGGGCCCGAGTTTGCTTTGGCCCCGGCACCATATCTGGTTTGGAGGCCCCGAGGTTGCTTTGGGCACGACACAATATCTGGTTTGGAGGCCCCGAGTTTGCTTTGGCCCCGACACCATATCTGGTTGGAGGCCCCGAGTTTGCTTTGGCCACGACACCATAAAATTATCTGGTTTAGGGGCCCGAGTTCGCTTTGGCTCCGGCACCATATCTGGTTTGGAGGCCCCGACACCATATCTGGTTTGGAGGCCCCGAGTTTGCTTTGGCCACGACACCATAAAATTATCTGGTTTGGGGGCCCGAGTTCGCTTTGGCCCCGGCACCATATCTGGTTTGGAGGCCCCGAGGTTGCTTTTGCCCCGACACCATATCTGGTTTGGAGGCCCCGAGTTTGCTTTGGCCCCGTCACCATATCTGGTTTGGAGGCCCCGAGGTTGCTTTGGCCCCGACACCATATCTGGTTTGGAGGCCCCGAGTTTGCTTTGGCCCCGACACCATATCTGGTTTGGAGGCCCCGAGGTTGCTTTGGCCCCGGCACCATATCTGGTTTGGAGGCCCCGAGTTTGCTTTGGTCCCGACACCATATCTGGTTTGGAGGCCCCGAGGTTGCTTTGGCCCCGGCACCATATCTGGTTTGGAGGCCCCGAGTTTGCTTTGGCCCCGACACCATATCTGGTTTGGAGGTCCCGAGTTTGCTTTGGCCACGACACCATAAAATTATCTGGTTTGGGGGCCCGAGTTCGCTTTGGCCCCGGCACCATATCTGGTTTGGTGGCCCCGAGTTTGCTTTGGTCACGACACCGTATCTGGTTTGGAGGCCCCGAGGTTGCTTTGGCCCCGACACCATATCTGGTTTGGAGGCCCAGAGTTTGCTTTGGCCACGACACCATATCTGGTTTGGAGGCCCGAAGTTGCTTTGGCCCCGACACCGTATCTGGTTTGGAGGCCCCGAGTTTGCTTTGGCAACGACATCATATCTGGTTTGGGGGCCCGAGTTTGCTTTGCCCTGGACACCATATCTGGTTTGGGGGCCACACACCAGAAATCTTTCTGTCAAAATGTCTATTTCGGAAATTCGTGCTACCTCTACGGTCTGGGACACTGTGGGCCATTGGTTCGATTCCCGGCCAAAGTAAAATGCTGTTGTACTTGTCATAATCTATATACCAATGTCATTAACGTTATCAACTGTTCCGAAATATAATCAACAGACACGTGACCAGACTGTGAGGGCGTTACCCTATTATGACGCCATGTGGTCATGACGTCACAATACCTTGTTTCTATGTACGCTTCGTCCTATTAACGAAAGCTGCTTACACTTCTATTGGAATAATGGGATGCACTTATGCAAAGACGATCGAATTTGAACAGAAACCAAAGGGAGGCCGATTGAGGGCGCTGTTTGGCCGGGATCACAGACGGACTAAGGTAAGATAGAACACATCAAGATAATCACCGCCCTGATCGTATAAATAAGAGAAGCTCTGGCCTCACAAATAACGTAACATACATGTAGAAACAAATGCGTACTTGATTCCAAAATTCTTATGATTTTTTTTTTTTTTTTAAAGAAAACACTTAGCTATAATTTAATCAGAGTTTTTTTTATTTTTTTATTTATTCCCCATACACAGGTTCAAACCATTCATATCGGAGACCCTGTAGGAGTCCCTGTCAATGAAGGCACGCCCATGCTGAATCTGACACGGAAGACGGAACAGACGGTACTAATGCAGCTTCGGGAGGAGGGGATCATTCCTAATAAGGGATTAGGAGGCGTGGCATTCACCATCGATGTGAGGGAGGAAATGTCAGGCCCGTCAACCTCAGAGGAGGACTATTACAATTTACCTGGAGTACCCCAATGTCCGCGGGATACTAAACAAACAGTTCCATCACGACCGCGAAAATTGCCTCCCCTGACTACCAGGAGTATTCCTACTAAGATGTCTTTAAACCGACAAGAGTCCGACGTGGAAATGGTGAAGAATGAGATATTACGAAGAAAGGGGAAAATGGCCCGCATGTCGGAACACAGACGAGAATTAGCAGCTGCTAAAAGAGAGGCAAGAGAGAAAGAAAGGCGAACTCGATTGGAAGAGAAGATGATGAAAAACGCATTACAAAAAGATGGTGAAATCGATAAGATCACAGTCAATGACCGCTTACAAAGAGCCAAGATCAACCGAGAATTAAAAGAAGAAGAAATAAAAACAAGAACCGAGGCAAAACTAGCCAGAGTGTCGAGGCCAGAAAAAGCAAACAAGATATCAACAGAGGAAAGGTTGGAGCGGGCTCGACAGAAGAGAGAGAAAAGATTAGCAGAACAAAGGGAGAAATGGGAGAAAAAGGAAAGAAAAATCGAGGAACTGAGAAGGAGTCGCCGGGTCAATACTCCAGTACCATCCCTCCCTAACATAGAAGTTTAGACTTGATGATTTGGTTAAGATGGTTAAGATGAGGATAGTGATGTTGTTGATGATGATGATATGATGATGATGATGATGATGATTAAAGTTTGTCAGAACACACTGATTTAGTTATTTTTTATGTGCGTACTTGACGTTTTAACAAACATGAAGAGTTGCTTAACTTGTGACGTGAGTAGATTTAGAATTCGCTGATGAAATGAAAATAGTGTGTGTGAGTTAAAAAGCAATACATAATAATTATTAGATACATCGTTACCAAACCTCTTAGTCAGGATTGGATGAACAATATGTCTGCTATTACGGTTCTAAGTTATATACAACTTACACAGCAATGGCGTCGTCATTATCAATGTTGTCGTGTTTACTGAATGTGTTACAAAAATCAACAATCTGAATGAAGCATGTCTCTCTGGTTACTTTAACATTGCTCTAGCGTACTCGGCTGTAAAAATGTGCATCGGTATATATAAAAAAACCCAGAGAAAATCGAACGATAATCAGAACTCAAAATCGATTAAATATGGAGAAGGAAATGTTTACAGGCCGTTCTTTTAATAATTGCAATCTTATTTCCATTTTTCATTCTAACATTCAGAATTGAAACCGCGCCCTTGAAATGGGTCTTTCACGCCAATCAAGTGACGTGGTCGGTTTCTCTGATATCCGATTGCAATCTCGAGCATGCGCATATATATAAACACTCTGTTAAAGCAGACGATCAACAGAAAGTCTGAGACATCTTGAAAAGTTTTGAACAGTTGAAATTTGAACAAAGGAAAAACGATGTCAAAGAATAGGAACAAGATAAAACGCAACACGAAAGTATCTGCTTATGGGTTCTTAAAAAAACATGTATAGCAATGTTATTGATAAGATTTGACAGATTTTTCCGAATAGTTTTGAACATCTTTTGCAACATATGAGAATTTAAGTAAAGAAAGACGTTACCAAAATTGAACTTTAACTACTTCCAAACTGTTTCCGTACGGTTTCACAAGACTTATACATAGGCCTCAAACCCGCGACCCAGAGGTGGAGTGAAGGGCTAGTGGTAGTAGAATGTCAGACAATTTGTTAACCAATGCGTCCTATTCAACCAGTTTGATTTTAAATAACACAAGAGAGTCGACTTTCTTTATTTTGCTTTATGATCTTTGCATTTCAAACTTTTGTCATTGAATTTTCCTGACGTTGTTTATGGGTCATGTTCAATGAAATATAATATCGATTCCTATTTCATCTGAGTCATAATATTTTCACGGTTTTCCGTTTTGTATGACCGAGGAAATCATAATTTATCTACTACTTCCAATTTGTTGACGCCATTTTGACGTCATTTTCGTAGCGATATATGAAATTGGCGTCACACGGAAATTTGCAGTGAAGATAATTCTGATTACTCCAGAAATATATAACAGAATATAAAACCAATATTAGGAGAAGACTCTATGAATATTTTCTGTATAAAATGACTAGATATTGTCAAAATCCACCTATTATAAACAAAATCAGATATATTGTACACAGGCAATATGTCTTCATGTGAATTTCACGTGAAAAATTTCATATGAATTTCACGTGAAATGTGGGAAAAAAGTGAATTTCACGTGAAAAAAATTCATGTGAAATTCTATTTCATTTTATTTTTGTATGCTGATTTTTTCATGTGAATTTCACGTGAAGAAACATTGGCTGTGTACTGGAACAGTTCCATGGCAGATGTACTGTCATCAAATGACTATTGTACATTGACACGTAGAAATGTATATCATTTGTGTTTGGGTATCCTTCAAGTAACTGTTGTTGTTGAATATTAACTCTAGGACCACTAGCCATTTCCGTAAGGTTTCACAAGACTTGTACAAGCACCGTGCAAAAGTATTCGGTCATGGCATAGTTTTACCATATATTTCATAAAGTTAGGGATGCTTCCTTAAACCATGATATAGCTTAATAACCCTTTTTGGCCCCGTACCTCAGCCCCCTAGGGGGTCAGTCCCACCATGAGTACAATTTTGAATCCTGAGCACCTATAGATACTTTCTGCCAAATAAGGCTGGTTTCCAATCAGTGGTTATGGAGAAGAAGTCGCATAAACCAATATAGCTAAATACCCCTTTTTGGCCCGCCCCTCAGCCCCCTAGGGGGTCAGTCCCTCCATGAGTACAGTTTTGAATCCTGAGCACCTAGGGATGCTTCCTGGCAAATTAGGTTGATTTCCAATCAGTTGTTATGGAGAAGAAGTCGTTAATACCAATAAAGCAAAATAATTCTTCATGGCCCCACCCCTCAGCTCCCTAGGCGGTCAGTCCCACCATGAGTACAATTTTGAATCCTGAGCACGTAGAGATACTTTCTGCCAAATAAGGCTGACCCTTTTTGGCCCCGCCCCTCAGCCCCCTAGGGGGTCAGTCCTATCATGAGTACAATTTTGAATCATGGGCACCTAAGGATGCTTCCTGCAAAATTAGGTTGATTTCCAAACAGTGGTTATAGAGTCATTTAAAAAATTGTTGATGAACAACAGACGAAATGGTATGGCATAAGCTCATCTCGGTCCTTTGGACTAGGTGAGCTAATAAGTTATTCCTATATTCATCAATTTTTTGGCCTGAACGTTAGCACACTGAGGGTGGTTCTATGAGAGGAAACCACAGTACCTAGAGAAAACCAGGTGGTTGGGCAGCCTCCCCTCAAACGTTTTAAAATTCTGATCAGGTAATCAAACCTCGGGCAGCTTCACTTTCACTTTCAGCTTTCACTGAGACCAATAACCTCAACAAAGGTAAATAAATAAGTTCCAACACTCAAAGTTGTGTTTGTAATATTTTATTTAACATGTACTGTCTATATAACAAATATATTCAGATGTTCATATGAATAAAAACAAATATTAATTGGTACTTTTTTTTTGCTGCATTAATTGTCTGCAAAATATATGTTGTGTTGATTATCAAAGAAGCACTCCAATATATTGCACACTCCACCAAGAATACTATTGCACTAGATAAGAACTAATACCAATGTTCCAGGGTAGTGTCCACACCCCAACTAATACACGCTGTACATACAGTGTAAACAACTCACTCAAATCTATGGATTATGAGGAAGTCCAAACATGATATCTAGCTATATAGTAAAGGACACTGCCATCGCATATATACACACAGATAATTTTACAAGAAAGTTCAAAGAAGAAAGATTACAATAAAAACAATTCAAACATGTTTTTTTTTATCAAATACTGTACACAGTACATGCATCATTTGCTGCTTTATCAATTTCAAGACTTGTAGCTTCCTAATTTTTTCCCCTCAGATTTGAAAATCTTGTCACACTAGTGAAAATACTGCAATAAGCTCTTTTGAGTGACAACATTGAGTATGAGTGACAAAAATAACAAGCTCATGAGTTACAACATGTACAACTCGTACATATGTATGTGACAACATGCAGTAAACTCACGAGTTACAACATGGAGTAAACTCGTACATATGTATGTGACAACATGCAGTAAACTCACGAGTTACAACATGAAGAAACTCGTACATATGTATGTGACAACATGTAGTAAACTCACGAGTTACAACATGAAGAAACTCGTACATATGTATGTGACAACATGTAGTAAACTCACGAGTTACAACATGGAGTAAACTCGTACATATGTATGTGACAACATGCAGTAAACTCACGAGTTACAACATGAAGAAACTCGTACATATGTATGTGACAACATGCAGTAAACTCACGAGTTACAACATGAAGAAACTCGTACATATGTATGTGACAACATGTAGTAAACTCACGAGTTACAACATGAAGAAACTCGTACATATGTATGTGACAACATGTAGTAAACTCACGAGTTACAACATGGAGTAAACTCGTACATATGTATGTGACAACATGTAGTAAACTCACGAGTTACAACATGAAGAAACTCACAAATGCGAGATTATGGAGTAAGCTCATATGAGAATAAGTGACATCAGGACAAGCACCTGAGTACCACCATTGAGTTACTCATATGAGTAACAATATGGAGCTAGCTCATGAGCAACAACGTGATTGGACTCATGATTGACATCATACAGGGTGAGCTTACATCTGTTAAACATTGTGAAACCAAATAAGACAAAGCCTTGAGTAAGCTCATATTAGTCTCAATACAGAGCCAGCCCACACAAGTAAAAAACAAGTAAGCTCACAAGTAAACACAGAGTAAGCTCTTGATTAAATAAATGGTAAGCCCAAGAACTCATGAAGCCAAAGAACAAACACATAGAGTGAGCTCACAAGTAAACATGGAGTAAGCTCAAGAACAAACACATGAGTAAGCTCAAGAACAAACACATGAGTAAGCTCAAGAACAAACACATGGAGTAAGCTCAAGAGCAAACACATAAGTAAGCTCAAGAACAAACACATAAGTAAGCTCAAGAACAAACACATGAGTAAGCTCAAGAACAAACACATGAGTAAGCTCAAGAACAAACACATGAGTAAGCTCAAGAGCAAACACATAAGTAAGCTCAAAAACAAACACATGAGTAAGCTCAAGAACAAACACATGGAGTAAGCTCAAGAACAAACACATGAGTAAGCTCAAGAACAAACACATGAGTAAGCTCAAGAACAAACACATGAGTAAGCTCAAGAACAAACACATGAGTAAGCTCAAGAACAAAAACATGAGTAAGCTCAAAAACAAACACATGAGTAAGCTCAAGAGCAAACACATAAGTAAGCTCAAAAACAAACACATGAGTAAGCTCAAGAATAAACACATGGAGTAAGCTCAAGAACAAACACATGAGTAAGCTCAAGAACAAACACATGGAGTAAGCTCAAGAACAAACACATGAGTAAGGTCAAGAACAAACACATGGAGTAAGCTCAAGAACAAACACATGAGTAAGCTCAAGAACAAACACATAAGTAAGCTCAAGAACAAACACATAAGTAAGCTCAAGAACAAACACATGAGTAAGCTCAAGAACAAACACATGAGTAAGCTCAAGAACAAACACATGAGTGAGCTCAAAAACAAACACATGAGTAAGCTCAAGAACAAACACATGGAGTAAGCTCAAGAACAAACACACAGAGTTAGCTCAAGAACAAACACATGAGTAAGCTCAAGAACAAACACATGAGTAAGCTCAAGAACAAACACATGAGTAAGCTCAAGAACAAACACATGAGTGAGCTCAAGAACAAACACATGAGTAAGCTCAAGCAGTGTGGGAAAGTAACGATAGACAAGAGGCCACAGGAAAACCTGTCGGTCTATGGAAAATGCTAGTACGATAGACCTGATGTCTAAATTGTGTTTGGTGTATGCATATTGAAATGTCCACAGACCTATTGTCTATGGAACGTCATGAATTACTTTCGCACACTGCTCAAGAACAAACACATGGGTGACATGTTGTATGCTGATATTAC
This sequence comes from Mimachlamys varia, assembly GCA_947623455.1. Taxonomy (NCBI): domain Eukaryota; kingdom Metazoa; phylum Mollusca; class Bivalvia; order Pectinida; family Pectinidae; genus Mimachlamys; species Mimachlamys varia. Next base: position 46,503,502 of record OX392535.1, read on the forward strand.
TGTTAATATGAAATAAGCTCATCACAACATGGAGTAACCCAATTTTTGTGACAACATTGAGTAAGCTCATATGAGTGACATGAAGTTAGCTGTCATGAGTGACAATATAGTGAGCTCATACTTAGAAACAACATAGCCAAATACATAAGCCCATGAGAGACAACATGAAATTAGCCCACAAGAGTGATACCATGGAGAAAGCTCATATGGGTATTCTGGTCTAATAGCTATCAAACAAATGCTTTAAAACTTTGGCATATATGTTCTTTGTCATAGCATATTTCTGAGGTACATGCCATTTTCAATCATTCTAGATGTTTGATGACATTAAAACTGTAGAGAGGTTTATATAATAAGAATCAATAAAGAAAAAATGTAAATACATTCTTGAAACAAAAAGGTCATTTGCACATACCGGGGTACATGTACTTTAATGATTATATAATAGCTGTATGGTTTAATACAGCTCAATAAAATGAGAACATGGAGTACACATGAAACACCAGGGATTTTATGAAACACCATGGATTTTATGAAACACCAGGGATTTTATGAAACACCAGGGATTTTATGAAACACCAGGGATTTTATGAAACACCAGGGATTTTATGAAACACCAGGGATTTTATGAAACACCAGGGATTTTATGAGTCATTACCCTATATAGATACAGGAAGTGGGCACAGCAGCCCCAGTTAAAATAGCAAGCTGCGAGACAGTACATGACATAAATTAAAACTTGAAATTGATTGGTTCTATCAACTTTAATTATTGTAAACCTTTCCATACAGCCACATGTAAGTATGGCCAGGCAGGGATTTAAAAATGTAAAATTGAAATCTTGGTCCCTATGTGGTTGGAGACATTTTTGCCATATTTCCATTATGTCTCTCAAACCCTTTCCTTATAAATGAGTATTGCAATAAATTCTACATATCAAAGTAAGTAAAGAGCATTGCTTGATATACTTAACAACCACCTGTGTAGTACTAAATGTATTGTCATTTCATTTTGATTGTTACTCACGAGCTGATATATTTGTAGGAGTCTAGTTGGCTAAACAAGACCATGATTCACCTCCACCCAGGTAGAACAACAGAAAACAGACTATACTTCCCCCAACAAAGAATAAAGAAAAATCTGAGTGATCAAACCACTAATCCACATCGTGGGAATGAAGGGGGCTGTTACGATGTAATTACTGCTCCACAGTCCAACATACTAGGAACAATCATCTAGTTGACATCACCCCTGAACACATATTTGAACTCTTCCATTTCAAAGAATGGAATAGTTCATTCTGAAATATTAGGGGTGGATGAATGAACTCATTCACCCCTGAAATTCCATAATGAACTATTCCAACCTTTGAATTGGAAGAGTTTAAATATGTCTTCAGGGGTGGATGAGTTAAGAATCTTCACAGTTACTACACATTTATTTTATTCTGTCATTTTAGTTTCATCATAATAAATATTATGCAAGACGCCTCACAAGAAATTAACACACTTATGCATTATAATTATACATACATGTATACTGTATAACATTACAAAACAGGGGAGACAATTTGGTTTATTACAAGAATTGCACCCAGCCATGTGAACAGTTAAAGGCCCAATATATGTCACTTCAGGACATTTTTCGGGATTCTGAACAAATCCAGTTGATAACCATACAAAAATAAGCCAGACACGAAGTACACCTCAGTGGTAACTAACAAGAAACTCTTGACAAAAAATCCAAAGAATTGGAAATAATTCAGGTGGGGCCCACTTCAACAACAAGCCGAAGGTAGAAGAAAGTTCAAAATGGACGCGTGTCTACAAATTCCGAGTTCCAACTGCTGCTGTACCAGTAACTGCGTAAGAATTCACCTTGAATATTGCTGATATCAGTTAATCTTAATTAAAGCTATAAATATAATAAGTTATTAGGCTTGATTTTTGCTTCAAGTTTTGCCGAAAGTTATGTATACTGGGCCTTTGAGGAATATCAAGACATTGGATACAATATTCCTGTTCAGAATGTTTACACCTGAAGTACAGAGTTCTTCAGACTTCAATAGTACAGTCTTCAACATTTCACATTCCTACGACTCAAGCATTTTACATTTAGTTCATAAACGTTTGGAAAGCTAACCAAGATATTGAATTATATCTTTAGAGTGATGATGCTATTACCGGTACACAGACCATGGTCTTAAAATGGGGGCGATGGGGGCCTATTAAATGGGGGCGATGGGGGCCTATAAAATGGGGGCGATGGGGGCCTATTAAATGGGGGCGATGGGGGCCTATTAAATGGGGGGGATGGGGGCCTATAAAATGGGATATTGACATACACTTGTCTATGATAATACAACATGGCCAGAACACCAGTGAATCATATGTAAGACGAACTTCTAAAGTTTTGATCAAGTGAATGTATAACTTAATTGACAGCGTCCCTTCTAGTGTCACCTTCCTAGGTTAGACTGGGGCTACAAGTGACAACCGTGTTATTTTGTTTACAGAAATTGATTGTACACAGAGAACATATGCAGGCAGCAAAAATATGCATTAGTACCAAATTATACATCATTATCGGCCAACCTTTCAAAGAAAGTCTGTTACTGTAGCCAAAATCTTTAATGAACCTTGACTTAGTGAACACAAAACACTGTTTATACTGCCCTAGGTCAGGGACCTATATTAAATATTATGAAGCTTAGTTGGTCAAGAGCGGTCAGAAAGCTGTATGTTGGGAGGCCAGTATTGGGATTTTTTCATAAACAAAAGCTACTTCCCATTTTGGTAGGTATTTTCGTCAAACCATTGTGACAGCATTAGTTTGCTAAGGAAACCCCATTTTTACCCTCATATTAAATATTGGTAACCATAATAATCTATATATATATAAATATAGTAAAGATTAAAATGAAACATAAAAAAAATAAAAAAAATAAAAACAAAACGAGTAATCTCCCCTGACCATTTAGCAACAAGGTCGAGGCATTTTCTGTCGCTGAGTTGCATATGTTCACTCTTTTTCAGTGTCTGATAGTCAATTTTTTGTGAAATTTAACTGCTTGATGTATCAAGCTAAAATTTGGCTATTACTTTCATTAAGGTTTTACAAAATTAATAACATAAAAAGAAAATTTAAAACTTTTGTCTTATAATTATATATATTTTTTTTAATTATTTATAATTCACTGATTTATTTATAAATTTAGTTACAATGGTTATTTTCCTAGCCACATGTGTCAGTGTGTCTATCATGTATACTGACCCAAATGGGAGGCAACTGTTGATTACGAAAAAAAAAACCAATAAAGAGAGTAATTCCCAGTACACTGTAATAGGTTTTGGCTGTGATATGGACTGACCTTACTCATTCTCTCTGTTAGAAATATTTGAACCCTTCCAAGTCATACATGTAGGTTGGTCCTATATAAAACGTCAGGCCTGAATGAGTCGAGCAACACTGTATATCCGTGGTAGTAAATGTGTTAATATATTCAAGCCAATAGATATAATTTCGAGTAAATATATGTATATATATACTGTTTGTGCTGAAGCCATGACAAGTCACTTTGTAGTTTTCTATATGTGCTTATTTACAATCATCAACAACATCATCTGATGGTTAAATGTGAGGTACATACACATACAGATTTTTGGAATTACACAGACTGGTGAAGCAGAATATAAAATCATCTGCTAATCCACGTAATGTTGCGATAACATTTTAGGAGATTACAAACAGATCGGACAACATTCTGAGATTTACCATTCTCCCCTTGTGCTAAATGTTTTAATTTAAGCAATGTCTGTATCGTATCTTGCAAACATTATTTCATTAACATGATACTACATAAAATATTCAAAATTATTTACAAGAACATGGCATTATCATAACAGTGTAGGGACCTACTCTTTATACGGGACCATATTTTATCTAACTTAAAATAAATCAAGAAATTTGGATTTCCAAAGGTTGTTTTTATCGGAGATATACATAAGGAACACCATTCTTAAATGAAAAGTTGAAAAAGGTAAATAAGTTTCAGATCTTTGTAGCTATAAGGTATGGAGTCCTTTTTGCCTCGTTTTCAGGACCATCAAACTTATTGGTTATGAGCATTTTACAGAATTATAATATTTTGGATTTGTTCTCAGTGATGAAACAGAAAAATATTAACAGAAAAATATGACTACCTGCAGTTTTGTCTAGACTTCTGGGGATAAAAACCTCTCAAAAAAATTTTAAGAAAAGGGAATTTGTAATAAACACTTATTTCAAGTACATATTACATTTATACTGGCAGGTAACTCAAAGTCAGAAAAGATGTCAAATTGATTCTTTTTTGTTTGAGATGCACTGAAGCAAAGGGGCTCTCTACCTAAAGTATTAGATTACATAATCATTGTATCATTATCAGATATATAACCTTACTTAAAGAAAAATATTATTTCAAAGATTTGAAAGGATGTTTTAAAAGACAAGGGCCATATTAGACAGGTTTTATTGTCAATTCTTAAAATATGGTAGCCCAAGTTTGCTCTGGCCCCGACACCATATCTGGTTTGGGCACACACCAGACATCTATCTGTAACAATGTCTAATGGGCCAGAGGAAATCCGGACTTCGGTCACAATGTCTAAGTCTGGTGATAGGACCAGAGGAAACTCGGGCTAAAACTATGGCTGCCATATTTTTTGCGGACTACATAAAATGTAACTGAATACAATTTTTAATATTTATTTGCTATTGGTCTATTTACCCCAGATTCTCAAAATCTAAATATCCCATATAACATGGGCTGCGTGAAAACTTCGATAAATATATGACACATTCTGAAAAATTCATTACAAAGCTGTACGATGCTTTCCACCATGAAAGACTTGGAGATTTCTCATGACAAGTAATACGTTAGTGAGACAAACACAGTATTATAATACACTGTACAATGTTACAACATTTCATAGTGATGTGTGAATACAATGTACCATATAGCTGTCGCACATATTACAAACGTACCAAGTATATCGTGAAGGGACTCGTGGAAAACGTATGTTAGTGTGTGCTGTCATTGTCAGACGGCCAATTACACGCTCGTTACTGGTGAATGAAATGTGCACAGAAACGAAAAAAAAAAAAATAAATCTGCAAGTGCTGATGATGATGTCATTCATTACAGTGATGACAATCACGCCTGACACCTGTAACACAGAGCTACAGGGAGTGGAGGCCTTGGTCATATAAAACCCCGGCCCAGGGGTTCAACAAATAATTTCTGACTCAAAGTAGAGAAGGGGGGAGGGCGTATTATAGTCTTGGTGACATAAAGCCCAGGCCCAGTAGCCAACAAATAATTTCAGACTCAATGTTAAAGGGGGAGGGGGGGGGGGCACTATAAGAAAATGAAATGGCATTTTTTGTTCTTTGAACTGAACTGCAATATACAGGGATGGTTTGTCAACAGACAAGGGTTATTGCTGAATATATAATTATGGAAATATATGGAAATCAAAGATGAAACTGATTGGTCAATATGCTGCAAAGTAGTGTCTCCTTGGTACAGAGCAACTTTCTACTTTACCGTTTTTCAGTTTCAATGAAAATAAGATACAATGTATTACACAGAATCAACATTAACAATGAAACAATTAGAACATAAATACTACAAAAAACAAGCCAAAAATCTTCAAAATTAATTCTTACGTATTTCTTAAGACTGGATAGGACTTATCAATATCTTACTATCTGATTTTATGAGAACATCATGGCCACAATTTGAATTCAAGTAGTTACACATTCTGAAGATTCAAAGAATAGATTAACACTTTTACCAAAAATATTTTATATCTGAAATTGATAGTATACCCTACTACGATATATATATACTTCTGGTATCATCTTTCATAATATTGATACATCCTATTTGACTAAATCTAATTTACTACTTATATCTATCAACGGATTTCTGATTGATACAAATGTTGTTCTTTCAAACTTCTTGATTATATATATACACTGACAACTTTATCTACATTCCAAACAAACCTAGAGGTGGCCAAAGATATCTTCTAGATAAAGATATTGGTATTTAATTATTTACACAAGAATTGGAAATGATTAAAATAACTACACAAGGTGTAAGCATCTAAACTGATCAAAGACAAAGTAAAATTTAAATTAATAAAAATAGAGACAGCTAGAAATAAACTTTGTAAATGTTAAAAATATGAAGTTAAAACAAGCCTTGAATCAGCACCAGTATGAGAAATAAAATACTATATAAACAAAAATATTTACGAAACAAAAAATACATCAGATCTGACTAGAAATCACAGTTATATACGTGACTAGAAAACAGTAAAATTCAGGCATATCTTAATAAAGATTTAATAATTAATAAGTGTAGAGAATAAGAAATGCAAACTGAGACAGTATCGCCAACAAGCTTTCTGATACTGATAATCAAATGCTCAAGTTGATCCTTTTGCAAGCATTATAACCAAATTGTTATTCAACATTTCTAAGAATGTATTTTCATTCATTTATTAAGTATTTTTCAAAATTTGAAATGACTTTTGTGCTAAAGGATATTGTTAATGTTTTTAAAAAACCAGCTTAAAGCTCCTATCAGAAGAAGCAAGCATATATATAATGGAAATTATGCTACCTAGCCAGGACATAAATTTCTTTTATAGAAGTGTTCCAAATGAAGAAATCACATGACAAATAACTTACATGCAAACAACATGTACCTAGTATTACATAGTTGGTTTTCAAGACTTTTTTCATGTGAATAAATTAGAATGACACATCACCCGCAATGCTGAATTTTCTCATGATTAACAAATATTCTGTGTGTACAATAATCAAGGTTTACCTATAATAGCATTTAGCTGTTTTTTAAAAAACATTTACAATATACCCGCGTATATTTAATAAGCAATATTACTTTCAAGGGAGATTTCCCTAGAATGAATGACAGGCAGAAAGTTTTAACTCAAATGATAAGCAAAATGATCAAGGGAGAGAATAATAAACTTATTAACAAGTCAATATGCACTAAAGACCACATTTTCCCAATTTAAGCAGACTTTTTGTGAACATTTTTGATGTTAAGATTATTGCAAAAGTCCCTTGGCCTGTGTTAACATGTATGGCCATGTTAGATTTAAACCAGGTATCATCTATAAGCATTTATAACAGCAATTATTTCATCAGAACCTTGTAAATGTTACATTCTAAAGATATATCTTATGTCACAGATGAATTATGATATACCTGCATAACAGGTAATACCTGGTAATTAAAAAAGTATGTAAATTCTAAATATAATACTTAGCTATATACCGAACACTTATAAGTTACAGTGATACCGGACACTTATAGCTATAGAATATCAAACCAAGTATAGTATAGCAAACACTTTTGAAAAAGTTTGAAACTTTATACAACAGGTACATTGTGTATATCTGTCAATCACCGACAAAAAATGTGACCAGGAGAAACACTGTAATGTTAAGGTCAGAGATACAAATGTAGGTCAAGGTCATAGATATAACTTTTCATTTCAAACCTGTTACAGTCTGCCTGTGCCAGAACTGACAAAAATATTTATAAGTCTGAAAAAAAATCTCATTTAAATTTGCAAAATTATTCAAGCATGTAACAATTCAACTTTTCAAAATAGCAAAAAAAAATAAAAATAAAAAAAAAACCAATTTTATATTGTTTATAAAATTGAAGGTCACAAGATGATTGGTACCATATACCAGGGCTAAGTTTTTCAGCTTAATCACAGCATGTCAATATTTTCCAACCTTTGATAATTTTGTCAAGATACATTTTGTACAAGGTACAATACCACAATTTTGTATGTAAATTCACTCCATTATATATTTGATATCTGGAAAGATGTATCTAATTCAATTGTTGAATCATAAAGATAAACAAAAATTAAAACATTGTGATAATCACTGATTAAGCTAATCACCCTTTAAACAACTGGATCTAGATGAATAACTTGTTTACAAAAGTCGAAATCACAAAACACACACTCTCTTAAACTGCTCATGTAAAGCATTGTATACAGAAGAACCTGGTAATCAAGGTAAAAAATAAAAAAATGACAGGTGGGCCATCAGAAAGTAAGGGAAGTGGTATTTTAAAGGGCAAAGGTCATGGGGTCAAAGGACATAGGTCATGTGTTTAATATGTGGGAAGGGTTAATACTATCCACATCTGCTTATTGACTTAATTGTACGAAGATGGTCCCCAATTGGTCCACCATTATTGTGTTGTTGATATCTTGGTATAAAATACCATCAAAACTAGACTGATGTCTCTACATCACCCGGACATAAATACCATCAGAAAAACGGTAGAAAGTTGGTTATTTCTACCGCAGAGAGAACTGAGGACTGATCAATGGGTACTGCCAGAGATTCAAAATGGATGCACCTTCAAATCTTGTATGAAAGACCATCTAAGCCCATATCTGAAAAAAACCCAAAAGAACAGATTACTTAATAGTTCCTTGTTGTGACACTCCTCTCTCCCAAAAGGTTTCTACACCAAGATATACACTACCGGGTAACATAGCATATCTAAAGGGCAATAAGGACTTCACACAAATTATTGATGGAGCTATTAAATTAAAGTCGTATATATAGAGGTTACACAACCAGTGGTTGTTAGATATGGTATTTATTTCACTCGAGTTAGTTCATTTTCAAAAGTTACAAAGGACACAAGCTTTAGCGAGTGTCTTTTTTAACTTTTGAAAATTAACTAACGAGAGTGAAATAAATACTATATCTATATTTTTTTTTGTATAAAATACTGATAAGGCAAAAGTTATGTTTATTGTTAAATATATATTAATCATGGACATTGCTATTGAGACCCTGATTTGTTAGTTATTTACTGACGGACATTATGCGGGAAAAATGTGATTTTACATCGATTAGAACCCAACAAAACAATTAATAATTTTGGTATGTAATGTATATTAAGGAACAGTTGACTGCCTGGAACTTTTTCAAGTTTAATTCACTGCTAAACAAACAAAAAACAACAACAAAAATATTATGATAAGAGACATTATTGATTTTGTTTTCTAATTTTTACCTTACAGGTTTTAAATGTGATTTTTGAAGTTTCAATGTTGGTCAAATTTTCTTGGAAAATGCACCAAAGTAAACTTGAATTAATTCTGAATATACTTCATTACAGCAAAATTTGTCAAAAATAAACAGATCAGCTTCAAAAATCATCTTTAAAGCTGAACACTTCATCTCTGTAAAATTCAACAAAAATGTGCCATTGCGATGGTGCTCTGAAATGGCTGATGCTGCAACAATGTTCACAACGAACATTGTATGTTTTCTTCAATGATGCACAATACTGGTTTTCATAAGCTTGTATGTGGCAAAGGGTTAACCTAAATATAGAAAATGTTAGGTTAGTTCTATAAATAAATATATAGAAACAAACATTGTGTTCCACGAGTTTTTTGTGCCTGATTTACCTTTAATGAGTAATCCCAGCTCCCAGTACATAGAGCAGTACCGTCAGGTGAGACCCCGAGGCAGCTTACTCGGTTTTCATGTGCATACAATATTGTCACTCGATTTCCCCTTAACACGTCCCAGACATTTACAGTGTAATCGTTGTAGCCACCAAATAGAAGTCGACCTGTCAACAACAACAACGAGTATTAAAGCAATTGGTTATATCATACCTTTAAAATATTGATATAAAAAAAATTGGTGGTTGGTGGTAAAGTTGATAGTGCACTCACCCAAATCACAAAATTTGGTTCCCCCTCAATGGAATTGAAATAAGATGTTGAGATATAAAGTCACAGGATAGAAAAATATAAAATTTCAATGCTAGAAAATGTGTACTTACAATGTATCAATAATAGAAAAGTCAAAAGAATTACAGTCTTTTATAAGATATAATTGTTATGAGGGAAATTTTTTCACTCTAAATAAATTCACATTTACCACCAATAGAAAAGTTGAATGAGTTACAGCCATATATAAGAGAATTTTTTTATTCTAAGAATTTCATAATACTAAGACTAATAGAAAAATCGACCGAGTTACAGCTGTTTATTAAAAATAATTTTTATTTTAAGAACTTTGTACTTACCACTAATAGAAGTCGACGGAGTTATAGCCATTTATTGAAGATAATTTTTATGCCAAGAATTCCTTACTTACAACTAACAGAAAAGTCGACTGAGTTACAGCCATTTATTAAAGATAATTTTTATGCCAAGAATTTTGTACTTACCGCTAATAAATAAAAAAAGTTGACCGAGTTATAGCCGTTTATTAGAGATAATTTCTATGCCAAGAATTTTGTACTTACCACTAATAGAAAAATTGACTGAGCTACAGCTGTTTATTAAAGATAATTTTTATTCTAAGAAGTTCGTACTTACCACTTATAGAAAAGTCAACTGAGTTACAGCCATTTATTAGACTATCTTTCTTGTAACAGTTCACCTCTCTGTCAGCTCGCAGGTCAAACAGACGACACTGAAAAAGTTTTGTAAATTTTATGTTTTTATGTCTGAGGTAAATTTTACGTTTTTATGTCTGCGAAGGTTAACTTTCATTTGTGGGTTTGCTATTCACAGTCACAACATATGTTATTCAATGATATTGCTATACACAGTGACAACACTGTAGTTACCAAGTTTCATACCACTGGACACTCCAAATAGAATCAACTGATGAATTTTGTTATATTAAGCACACTCACAATATTTGCTGTATTAAAAAACAACATACAGAAACTCTGATTTGTACAATCATAGTATTTTAGCTGAAAATCACAGCAATTAAACTACTGCTAAAATATGTATGTTAACTGTGACACATTTGAGCACAACTTAAATATCTTCAGAAGCTCAAGATTGTGGTAAAGGATTGGGGCGGCTTCTTACAGGACAATAAATGATAGTGCTGTCATGATACGGGAAAACTGTACCACGATATTTTGCAATATAGAGTGACTGTATCACGATCGATGCGTACCACAATACAATTGTACCGCCGGTATATTGATTTGACAAAAGGTCACCCCCGTTTCAGTTGACTTCTTTTGTTTGTTTTGTCTTGGACAAAAATCCCCCCATATGGCATTTTTTGCCTTTTTATTTGGCATACAACCATAACCGTCATCAGCCATGCTCGCTGTTGTATTTTGACAAAGTAGAAGAGACGCTTGAGAAAAAAGATGGGGCTCTTGAAAGTTCAAACATTTAGCTGATTCAGATTATCGAAAAGAGAAAGTAGAATGAGGGTTTCAATGAAATGGCTTTGTTTTACTTTTTTTCTTGAAAATCCTACAAAGTATTGAAGGAAATTAGGCAAGATTGAATGTAAGTACTCAAAATTAACCTATATCACAAAAAAACGGTATTTCAATTACGTACAGTGGTGCAACACATTTCTATTGACACATTGCAATATACCGGTATATCGTGACAGCACTAATAATTGACACTAATTTGTTAGCATTACAAGTGTCTCTGGAATGAATCTGAGTGATCTTATTACCAGGCATGAGGATGTTCACAGATAAATAAGGTAATACTGTTCTATAAACTGTTGATACATTGTGGTTGAAACTGAATTTGTTTGAAACATTAAGAAATTGCTCACTGTTGCATCATCTGATCCTGTTGCAAATGCGTCACCACTAGGATAAAAACGAACGCTGTTTATGTCCGAGTCGTGTCCTTCAAACATCTGTACACATTCCCCAGATCTCATGTCCCACACCATGGCTGCCTTATCACAGCCCTTAAATACAAAACAGTCCGCCAGTAATAAAGTAGTTCAATGTCAAATACATCAAACAAACAAAATAATTCCTCATCTAATAGCTTGGTGTTCATTAAAATAGCTGAATGTTTTTAAGTCTTGTACAAGTATGCCTGTTTATACATCATACCTAATACAGTTTATCTTATGGATAGAACACCAATTTCCATTTATATAAGATGAAGATGCTAAGTATTGATATTCCATTCTGAAATCTTGTTTTGTTTTTCTTGAGTTTCCATACAGATTTATATCCATTGCCATGCAAGAGGAAATATAAACCTGAACAGGTCTAGATTACTCATGGATAATCCAGTGTGTTTCTCACAAAGGGACAGTAGGAAGAAAATATGTCATACTCACCCCTGATATAAATAAGTTGCCAGTTTCTGAGGGTGATAGGTCAATACTCATCACATCACCTGCGTGACCATGGAAACTCTGGATCAGCTGACCACTCTCAACATCCCACAATGCACAGGTACTGTCACCACTTCCTGTTAAAATCTGAAACAAAAAAGGGCAGAACAAGGATAATCTACAGTCTGCTTAAATCACCAGGAATTTTATATCAGTCCTCAGTCAAAAAGAAGTCTCGTCTTTTACTTGAAATAATTGATAACTTACAACGAAGGTTGATAACTTGTTAAGTTTTTAACATAGCCCCGCAATCGTATACTTGCTAACGATTTGAAATTCCAATGAGGTAGATTTTAGTGTGTTCCAAATTGAAAACTTCAATGAATGTAGAGTATGCATAATTTCCCTTTAATAAGTATGCATTATTTCCCTTTAATAGAGACAATATAACCCTTTTAACTTTTTAGAGCATTCTTTCAAATTAAATCTCGGATTTTGTAATACAGGCTTGGAATGGTTGGATGAATTTAATGGTTTAAAACATTCTTAGAGTTAGAATGTGTTATTTAAATATTTTGAAATTTACTGTACCAATCAAGTAAAAGAATCAACCAAATACCTTTAGACTTGCTGTGTACAGATACAGTAAAACCCCACTTTCTCAATCCAGGTTTAATCAAATACCCCAAATTTGTCAAACAATTTGTTTGGTCCCAACCATGTTCGTACATAATAATTATAAACCAAACTCGGATAAACCCAATAACTGATTGTCTGACGCGTGTAGATATAAACCCCATACCTGTTTGTCTGTAGATATATACCCCATACCTGTTTGTCCGACATGTGTAGATATAAACCCCATACCTGTTTGTCTGACGTGTAGATATAAACCCCATACCTGTTTGTCTGACGTGTGTAGATATAAACCCAATACCTGTTTGTCTGTAGATATAAACCCCATACCTGTTTGTCTGACGCGTGTAGATATAAACCCAATACCTGTTTGTCTGACGTGTAGATATAAACCCCATACCTGATTGTCTGATGTGTGTAGATATATACCCTATGCCTGTTTGTCTGACGTGTGTAGATATAAACCCTATACCTGTTTGTCTGACGTGTGTAGATATAAACCCTATACCTGTTTGTCTGACGTGTGTAGATATAAACCCCATACCTGTTTGTCTGACGTGTGTAGATATAAACCCCATACCTGTTTGTCTGACATGTGTAGATATAAACCCCATACCTGTTTGTCTGAGGTGTGTAGATATAAACCCCATACCTGTTTGTCTGACGTGTGTAGATATAAACCCCATACCTGTTTGTCTGTAGCTATAAACCCCATACCTGTTTGTCTGACGTGTGTAGATATAAACCCCATACCTGTTTGTCTGACATGTGTAGATATAAACCCCATACCTGTTTGTGTGAGGTGTGTAGATATAAACCCCATACCTGTTTGTCTGAGGTGTGTAGATATGAACCCCATACCTGTTTGTCTGGCCTGTGTATATATAAACCCCTGTTTGTCTGACGTGTGTAGATATAAACCCCATACCTGTTTGTCTGAGGTTGTAAATGTACAACAAGAGAGATAACTAGTGTGTGTAGCTACTGCCTTCTTCTTGGCTGCTGGATCATCTTCTCTCACCGGGTACACTGTACACTTGTTGTCAAGACCTCTGTAATATCAAACACGGAATTGATAATTATGATACATTAATGATTTAATAATAATTATTCTTATCACCACCTAAAAGTTGTCTCAAAGCGGTTCACAAATTATTATCCATGGTTATTTGACCTTAGCATCCAGTCAATATCATTCTCAACTCCCTTTGGAGCATACAACCGGTGCTGCCATTTCGAAAAACTCACAGCTAGCATTCTACAATGTCTAGCACTGCCCAACCATGTACTCTCTTACAGCTGAGAAGACTGGAACAAGCAGAGTTAAGTATTGTTGAAGGATACAACACAGGTGCCGTGGCAGAGACTCAAACTCATAACACTTCAATCATGAGCCCGGGGGTCCTACCACTAGACCACCGTGCCTATAAATACAAAACTTTTGAGCTATAATATTATAAAATTTTAACAATTTTGATAAGCCATCACAATTGTGGCATCATAACATCCAACTGAGGTTAATCGATCCTAACTCCATGGAAACGTTCGTTTTGGGATCAAAATAAGCAAAACTTGTTCTCGCAATGAGCTCATCGAAAAATATAACAGATACATAGAAAGGTAACTACATGGTATTTCACTGTCCTGACTTTGCCTACTTACTGCAGGATAAATATGATAATTCATTGTTGTGAGGAGGTGCATTCAATATTTCTAGGGTACACTAATAATCTACAAATTCAAAAGTCCACCAATTCATAATATGTTCAAAACATTGACCTGAGAGTATCTTTCATATGCGTATGATAGTCTTTATCCGTGAAATCATGTCCCTACCAAAAAGTGGGTTGTGAGTAGACGTACATTAGGTTACAACACACAGTCTTCACGTATACCTACCCACACGCTACAACCTCTCCTGATGGACCAAAAGAACACGCCATCACCCATGTTGTTGGCATGGTAACTGCATGCTCCTGTAAATGTAATCAGGCTTTGAAGATTAACACTACAATATCAGTAGGACATTTCAACACTTTATCATCAAATGTTGTGTAAAACTGATAGGCAAGCTTTACTGAAATGGGACATACAGTAGAACCTTGTTATCTTGAACTCGTTTAACTCGAAGACCCTTTTAAATTATATAAAGTATTTTGTTGGTCCCTCCCAAGCTTTACACTAGCATTCCATCTCATGTAACTCAAATACTAGACATTTTCCTAGGTTCCTGTTGACCTAAGGAAACATGATTCGACTGTACCTCTTTAAATAGTATAAAGTCTGTTCAGAATTTCGATGACTGCACATTGTTTGATTTATATGTAAACTTGATTTTAAACCAGAGGCGCGGACAAATAGAAGCTTGAGCTGCTCAGTAATACATGCGATGAATGAATAAATACTACATTGAAAAACATTTCTTTAATCTGTGAAGCAGTAACACTCACTATATCTAAATATACTTACAGTACAATAACTTCTTCATATTCATTATGAACCACAACATTATTAACATATCACTGAATTCTATGCCTCGAAACTTTCAGAAATATCTGCGCTACCCTTGATTTTTCCCTATACATAAGCTCAAAAGTTTTCTGTTTAGTGTTTACTCTCCTGTATCAAATCTGTTTTAGGTGTTTATAACAAGGACAAACATGAAATACATTGTAATTCAATATTTATATTTACTTTCCCCACCTTTTTATAAAATCTTACCTTATTTGTGGTGAAGGCATCCCATACCAGCATTTTACCATCCTGAAGGAAACGATAGATAATTGAAAAGAATGACAATCTAACTGTAGTAAATCTAAATATCGCTCCAGTGTAGCTATATAAAAGGTCTGCAATCAGACGAAATAGAAGTTATTTATCAACGCATTACATAGGAATACTGTACAACTTTGGTTTGTTTGTATGTGCAACGATGAATTAGCGCATCCACAATATTTGCAGTAGGAAGTAATACACAGAAATTGAAATCAGCGCAATTATAATTTAGCGGAATGCTTTCAGCGCGAAAATGGCTAAAATAAGGTAACCATTTAAATAAATGTATGTACGTTTACAGTACATAATATTAAATGTTTTTTCAGTATCTGTTCGATTTTTTTTTAGACTTCATACATACTTGCCAACCCTCCATATTTAGGAGGGAGACTTTCGATTTTGGATCTTAAAATTTGCATTTTCAACCAGTGAATTTGCTAAACTATTCCTTTTTTGTAAGATCTGATGATTTCATCTGAAAGAACAGCTCAAAAAAGGTGTTATTTTTCCTTTGGGTGAACATGCTATACATACATGTGATTAATGATTAAAATTCTGAGCATGCGTAATCTCCGCCATGGAAATTTCAAAAAGTTAGCAAGTACATGTATGTTTATGGATTAGGTTACCTGTGAGGAGCTGACGATACGACGTTTGTCTGTAGACCAGTTCATACACAACACCTTTCCATGGTGTCCCTTCAACATCTTCCTCTGCTTCATCACGAAATTACTTATACCAGTGTTTTCTATATTCATCGTGGCAGAGCACACTGCAATAAAGAAACCATGCACTCAGATAAACTTCGGTTTAACATGTACAAAGATACATCAATAGCTATGTAAGGGAAAGAATGATATACAATGATACTATCAAATAAATATTTTTAAAGTTTTTTTTGTTTAAATCATTCACCCTGATGACAAATAAACTCTTTAAATCCAAAGATGTATGACAGGGTGAATGATTTAAACCAGATGATAATACATGCAACAACACTAGAAGTTTGCAAAAAATTGAATGAAAAGTTTATTTTCCTTATTTTTGTCCAAGGGAATTATCTGCTGTCACATCTAGATCTGTACCTGATTTTCTGCTTGGTTTTTCATATTTATTAACAGCTACGGTCATTTAAGGATGGCCTCTTGGTGTGAGCGATGTACATGTGTATATGTTGAGAGCATGTGTGTATTGTCCAATTTGTGCACTAGTCCAGCCCCCCCCCCCCCCCCCCCCAGCAGCAGTATGCCAAACCTGGTCACATTATACTGACAACAGGTGAGCCATTCATTAATACACTCGCATATTGCTGAGTGAATAGTAATACCATGTTTTGAGACTCTTGGCAGGGGACAGTACCCAAAGCCTTCCTTGACAGAGGCAAACACTCAACTAAAGGCCTAAGGTGAGGCAGTGCAATGAAGACTTTAGGAAGGAGTTGTAAAGAAAAAAGACAAAATATCAAATTAAATCGCCTCTTACGAATCATGCAATGGATGCAGCAGGTACAATTCTTATGTCCTACCTGAAAAGTTGTGATTTGTCTTCAACCATTACCTAGGTTCTTATAGCAGGGTATTTTAACAATATTAAAATACAATCATTAAATGAATGAAAAGTTCCTCTAGCTTGAAGACTGTTATCTTTTGTACAATCAAAATCTTGTCTTTATTTATTTTATAATTATGGAAAAGGTTATCCAACTTATAATATAATTACTCTTTTTGGTCTGGATGTTAGTGTGCGAGAAATCTTATTGTGGGAGGACACCACCTGGTCCGGCAGGTGACCCCCATACAAAGTAGAGGTGGGTACCACAATATTAAAAGTACCACAGTATACCACGGTATTTAGGCAAATACTGCGATACGTACCACGGTATACCACCTTGATTGAATGTTTGAGCTAGCTAAAGGTCTCTGGCTGTTTTTGTTCTGAAGCCAATCAACAAGAGGCCTGTCATAAGTTTCTTGTTGTGTTATCCTCTAATATTGTTTGAGTGAAGCTATGTCTGTCCTAGTTGATCAGCAAAACTTATAGGAAATTACAATTAAACCATTTTGGAATTCCAATTGATCTATGTAACAAATAGTTCATTGAAAGTCCCCAAAAAACCGGTACAGGACTAATGTACCACGGTACATACCATCACAACTTTATACCTCGATACACAGGTAAAACCACCCAGCCCTAATACAAAGTGTACCTTTCCACGTCTGGGGAATCAATTGCACTACCCAACCACCCACAATGACTTTTAACATTTTGATTTTTAAATGAAGTGCTATCTTCTGACATTGTTTTTATTTTATTGTCCTTTTGATTACCAAAGTTTTATGTTTTAATATATATACAGATTTACTCGAGTGGCCAATGTCTGCATGATTTTGTTTTCACTTTCATTAATAGATTTGAACATGGATATTTAACAGGATGGGGTTAATTAGCACGAAACAACATGGGCCTATCAGGATTAAGGGGAAAACAACCATCCTAGGATATGTAACGTTAGGCAATTTGGTTGCTATTTATCTTCTTTTATCATACACCCTGAGGGGTCAATCTAGGCCTTTTTTACGACCGTTTATGGGTAGTTTCCCCTCAGAATTTTTTTACCCTCAGAATTGTGTTAAATTTACTGAAATGTTGCATTTTCCTTCATGTCAATATCTACCCAATTCCTTCAGATTTGTCTTTTTCTGATTATCCTTTTCTGTTTTCAGTTGGATGGAAAATATGCTTTTAAGTTTAAAAAGTGAAACTTTGTGATTATTAAAAATTCCCCTTTGAAGAGCTTTCCCCCCCCCCCTAAAGTACAAAAAGGTAGTTTCCCCTTCATCCTAGATTAACCCCTGACCCTCCATCAAAAATGATGATTATGATTGATTTATATACTCACAAAATGGAAAATAAAGTACCTCTAAAACACACATTCAAAGTTGTATTTCAGGGCCTTGCACATATTGGCATGAGAGATGAGTAAAGGTATATGGAGAGTTAGCCCTAATAAGACCTAAGGGCTGAATGGTGTTATTTTGTGAGTAACTTTGGCAGCTGACAAGCTGTCTTAGCTGGTCATGATTGTGCTGAAGAGGGGCACGAAATTAGGATAAGGAAGTTCAATATGCCCTGGTAACAAAATAAAAATAGGCATCAAGTACTAATTATAGCATACGTTTCAAAATTGACACATGGTTAATGGATGAATTAGCTGGATAATAAACGTCAGACTTGACTGATCATGAATACCAGACAGCCAAAACATCAGACAGGCGACATGAACTTGGGAAGGGAGGTTCGATATTCAAAGGTCATTCGCATTTCTAGAGAATAATTGCAAACGAGCATCATACTGTCGATGTCTTTTAGTTTTTGCTTTTCATCTTCAAGTCTTTTCTTCAGCATCTCGGCCTCCCGACTAAGTGCTTCTATGGTATCCTGTGGATTATCCACTCGCAAGCCGTCGGTAGCCATTTTCATTTAATTTTCTATGAGGAACTTATTGGATTTTTCCTTGAAAGGCCAATAAACGCGAAACATTCCGAGAATGCGGAAGTAATCTTTTAGAGAATCGAAGGGACGATTTCGTTAATGTAAACAAAGTTATCTAAATCAACATGAACGACAATATTTTATGTTATTTATACAAAAATAACATTTATTGTGCGTGAAGGTATATTTTTATCTTTATTCATGGAGTGCCAAGGTCTCGGGTGCATTAATTGTATCCACGATTGAATGAGCTAGAAAAGGTAACCCGTTCGTGCCCCAATCAAAATTTCAACTTTACTAACCAAGATATGAAACACTTGTCACCTAATGCATGATTTACAATATAACATATACATAAACATCCATAACATCTAACAGTATACAAGTCCGTAAATTTTCTTGAAACACTCAAAATAGAAGTTAGTATTTCTTGTCTCTAGCAAGTCTATTCCTGAACTTCCGGTGTAAAATAAGTTAAGGGGGCTCCACGTGCACACACCCAGCAATTTTTCCAGCAAAATTCGTTGTGACTTTCACGTAATGTTGATGAAACTGTGTAGAGATGATTTCGTAACAATCCAAGTATTCTGATACGTTCGGGATTTTTTTTTTAAATGGCCAATATTAACGTTTTCAATTATATGACAATCTATAAGCATTCTGATACTTTTTTTTTTAAATAAAGTTTTCGCCAATCCAGAGACGTATAAAGCCAGAGCACTTGCTTTATACGTCTTTGGCCAATCTTATCTTTTCAATATTTTTGATGTGTTGTATTTTTGGGAGCACAACATCGATTAAAATGTGAAAAGAAGCAATATTTATTCAAGACTTAAAAATAACCCTACGAATATTTTATTTGTCAAAAAACAGATAATTCCGTGATAAAACACGTCGCACAAACAATCTGATTAAAATACAGATCCTTGTTCTCACTCCGTTTTACAAGGATCTGACAACATCCCATAAGAGGTCTCGTTTAGATGACCTTTGTCGCCTCTTAAATTACTTGACACTAAAATAATTTTCCAATGAGCCGTCATGTTGCAGCAAGTCATTTCGTCACATTATTCCAAATGAACTTTTTGGTGACGAAATGACTAAATGGACAAATTCGATTATGAAAGCTTTGTCGCCTCAAAAATGCACCTTCAAGATTCTGACAGTAGTAATGCAAAGGGTCATTGGGACGTGACCCCCTATGGGATTTCCCCAGATCTTAACGCAGCAGAGAGAAGTTTACGGAACGCGCAGAGATCAAGATATGATTTTAAACAGATTGGCCGTAAAAACGTTTTTTTTTATTATTGAAATTGTATGATAAAGTGATTAAGTACAAGCTTAACAGGACACGATGCTACATTGTGGGGAATTGAACAAAACTAGAACTGTCATCCATAGGATAACTAATACCCCCCACACACAGATGCTGGTATTTTATAATCCTTTACAGACCATGTCGTCGGTCAACTTACAGAAAGAGATTTTTTGAGAAATCCTTCATCTTAAATTTCACATTAAGGGTCATAACTACCTTAAAGGATCAAAATATGAAACCAAAATGACGATGCAGAACTCCAAAAAAGATCTCCAAAAAAGTTTTATCGTATTAACGCTTCATGTCTAAAATGTAATATCATCATGGCACCATATTGTAGCATCATGCTGCAATGTAAAAGCATCAAGGCTCCATAGTATAGCATCATGTCATCGTATCACAGCATTATGGCACCGTATCACAGCATTATGTCACCGTATCACAGCATTATGTCACCGTATCACAGCATTATGTCACCGTATCACAGTATCATGTCACCGTATCACAGTATCATGTCACCGTATCACAGCATTATGTCACCGTATCACAGCATTATGTCACCGTATCACAGCATCGTGTCACCGTATCACAGCATCATGTCACAGTATCACAGCATCATGTCACCGTATCACAGCATCATGTCACCGTATCACAGCATTATGTCACCGTATCACAGCATCATGTCACCGTATCACAGTATCATGTCACCGTATCACAGCATTATGTCACCGTATCACAGCATTATGTCACCGTATCACAGCATCATGTCACCGTATCACAGCATTATGTCACCGTATCACAGCATTATGTCACCGTATCACAGCATCATGTCACCGTATCACAGTATCATGTCACCGTATCACAGCATCATGTCACCGTATCACAGCATTATGTCACCGTATCACAGTATCATGTCACCGTATCACAGCATCATGTCACCGTATCACAGCATTATGGCACCGTATCACAGCATCATGTCACCGTATCACAGCATCATGTCACCGTATCACAGTATCATGTCACCGTATCACAGTATCATGTCACCGTATCACAGCATTATGTCACCGTATCACAGCATTATGGCACCGTATCACAGTATCATGTCACCGTATCACAGCATCATGTCGCAATGTTTTAGCATCATGCCACCATATTTTTATCATGGCATCATGTCGCAATGTAATATTATCATGTTAAAATAGGCTATTAGAATAATGAATATAATGAATATAACAAAATTATATTGGCGATGTGGTGACATGCGAGACTTATCATTACTTGTATTTCTTGATCTTGTCCTATGTATAAGTTGTGGGATGGAGTCTGTTGCAGTCCCCGGGACCAAAACGGAGGACCACGCCCTGTACAGATGGCACACAGAGGACAGCAATACGTCTTTCTAGGTAAAATATCCACCCAAAATATAAACATGCTGAATGTATGTTATTAACTGATTTTCTTTATATTTTTGTGTGTTTGCCTATGATATCTATATGCATGTCCAATCCCCATCAATTAAGGATAGATAAGGAACCAGATCTACACAACTAGTCATGTAATTTAAGTGAGGCTACTTCCAAACCTTTCCCAACATTCCTACAACCAAACTAATGAACAATGTTGATCTTTTGATCGGTATTTCAAACTTTTCTCTATTGTTGTTAAGATGTTCATCAGTAAACTGTCTGCTACTTCTTTTTTTTAACAAATATTCTTTCTTAATGCATCTGGGCATGTCAAGTCCCTCTAAAATATAAATTGTAACTCGATCATACCATACACCCTCATGTGGCGAGAATAATTTATTTGATGGCGAGATTTTCTTGATCTTGTTATTTTTAAATTTATAAAGAATTATATCAAACAATACTCATGGAACATTTTTATTTGACGCATTTGAAACAATAAGAAAAAGAACGTGATGAAAGAAATCTTTACTTCAACTTTCTAAATACCTTTATATTACTATACCAAACAACGAAATTGTAAAGTTTATCTGACAATGATATAAAGCAATTGTAATTAGTGGTAACTGTCACAGGGACCTGAGAATTTGTTACAGCTAGTTTTGGATCTAAATAGGGTTTTTAGAGTAATTTTTCTCATTTGTGGGGTTAAGATCAATTTTCGATAAAAATGCCCCCTCAATGGTCATAAAAACTAAGTTCGATAAAAATGCTAGCTTCGATAAAATTGCCCCCTCATCTTATCGTCTTAACCCCCCCCCCCCCCAAATGTGTAAAATAACTCTAAACACCCTATTTTAGGTCCAAAACTAGCTGTATAAAATTCTCAGGTCCCTGTGATAACTGTCATATTTATTGAACTGAAGCTCTTTTAAGATATGTCCTTTTTAAACCCTTTAAAGGCCCAATATACGTAGCTTTCGGAAAAACTTGAAGCGAAAATCAAGCCTAATAACTTTTTCTATTTATAGATTTAGTTAAAATTAACTGATATCAGCAATATTCAAGATGAATTCTGACGCGGTTACCGGTACAGCAGCAGTTGAAACTCGGTATTTGTAAACACGTGTCCATTTTGAACTGCATGCCTTCTAACTTCGGCTTGTTGTTGAAGTGGGCACCATCTGAATTATTTTCAATTCTTTGGATTTTTGTGTCAAGAGATTCTTGTAAGTTACCACTCAGGTTTACTTCGGTTCAGGTTGATTACGAACACGGGTTTTTTACAATGGAAATTTACTTAAAGGCCCAATATACGTAACTTCAGGAATTTTTTCGTGATTCTGAAAAATTCTGAAGAAAAAAATCCAGTTGATAACCATGCAAAAATAAGCCAGAAACGAAGTAAACCTGAGCGGTAACTAACAAGAAACTCTTGAAAGAAAAATTCAAAGAATTGAAAATAACTCAGGTGGGGCCCACTTCATCAACAAGCCGAAGGTAAAAGACAGCTCGAAATGGACGCTTGTTTACAAATACTGACGTTTAGCTGCTGCTGTACCGGTAACCGCGAAAGAATTAATCTTGAATATTGCTGATATCAGTTAATCTTGCCTAAATCTATAAACACAAAAAAGTTATTAAGCTTTATTTTCGCTTCAAGTTTTGCCGAAAGTTACGTATATTGGGCCTTTAAGCTAGGAAGTATATACTTTTATATATTGTCTGAATGTAAAACTTACTCTGATACAGTATCTGAAGCTGGCATAGTTTTTCATGTTTTAATTATCTAAAGCAATTTGCCAGAACGTTCAAAAATGTAAATCTAGGTAAAGTTGGTACCGCTCTCTTACTTTTGTCAAAGAAATAATAATAATAAACAAATAAATCAAAGATTTCTGTCTATTTGTATAAATGTGTAGTTTTGTCATGATACAGTTACCTCCCCTTGCCTACCGTTTAGATCATCCCATTTTCTCCATAGTGCTTCCTCTGATCAGACAGCTACAGGCTGTCTAGAGTCCAGAGTTCGAATCCCGTAAATATACATTAGAAAAAACTTTAAATCTCGATAGGAAAACTGACCTTTTTAAGCTTTCGTTTCAACACTAATTTCTGTCCCTATTACTCTTGATTATCATGCCGCCATTCGTAAAGAAAAACACAAATCTTTCTTCAAATATCTAAATTGCATTTAGTTAGGCCAAGTTTGCGATCTAGATCAAAAGATTATATATAACGTTTTTCTAAAACTGGGACGAGAATAAAGGTGGATACCGATAGATTGGGATAACGGTATCACACTAATTAGTTAATTTGGCCGTGTGGATCGTATTGTTGACTCGTTTTTACCTGTGTACAGAAAAAAATCACAGGGACCTGAGAATTTGTTACAGCTAGTTTTGGACCTAAAATAGGGTGTTTAGCGTAATTTTACACATTGGGGGGGGGGGGGGGGGTGGTTAAGATCAATTTTCGATAAAAATGCCCCCTCAGTAGTCATAAAAGCTAAAGGGTGGAAAGCTTTTTGTCATTGGATGGCTAAATTTAAAGGAAGACCGCCATACATTGACAGCAAAAGACCAGCACGCGGGGTGACGTCAACCTAATGAATATGTAACGAAATGGCCTCCAAGCCGCCACGATCCTAAGACACGGATATTTTGCATGTTTTTGGAGGAAATGGAGATTATTTCTGAGGAAGGAGGATACATTTGACTTGCATTTAGGTTAATAAAATAAAAATTATCCATCTTTCCAACGGTACCAAGCGTTTTTTCGTACCTCAACTAGAAATGTGATTTTTGATGCAAGAAAGGTAGGTGGGGTCTATTTTTCGATCTGGAAAGCTTTCCACCCTTTAGCTTTTATGACTACTGAGGGGGCATTTTTATCGAAAATTGATCTTTACCCCCCAAATGTGTAAAATTACGCTTAACACCCTATTTTAGGTCCAAAACTAGCTGTAACAAATTCTCAGGTCCCTGTGAAAAAAATGGCATTCCATGCTTTTGATTTTCAACTAAGACATTAGAAATTATCTTGTTTCTTCGTCTTTTGGAAAAGAAATTTTAACGAAATGATCGGTTCTAAAATGAAATAGGTATAATTTAACAAGGTTCTCCACTTTAATCTGTCTAATATACGTCTGTCTATAATGTATATCGTACATATATAGTGATACTTCCAGACACATTCCTTGTATGTCACAGTTTGGTTTTAAAAGAAGTAAAAGAATATGTCGGTGTGGAGATATGTATTTATCAAACGGGAACCGTCGGCACTTTCCGTAAAACGAGAAAATACTTTTGATATAATTATAATGTCCTCGTGATGATAATAAATACATATTTATTACAGAGCAAAGAGTTGATTATGCCCCTGTCATGAAATGGGGGGGAGGGGGGGGGGGGCATATAGTGTTACACATGTCTCGTCTCTTCCCATCCCATAGTAATGTAACCAGCTTATTTAAATAACTACTGATCCGATTGTCATCAAACTTCGCATGCGTAATAAACACGAAGACTAATTTCATAATGGGGGAAAAGGGGCATTTATGTCTACATTTCTAGCTTTTTATTTATGGTTTCTCAAATAATTAGTTTATTGCTCGTGTTTGTGATTGCGTCGTCATTTAAACGAAATTGACGAAACAGTCCTAATGAATAAAAGTGCTCATAGCACTGTGCAAGTTAAAAAAACCCAAGCTTTTAATCCTCATACACATGTTCTACAATATCAATGTAATTCTCATATATGAAATGAGTTGGTAAAACTCCTTTCTGAAGTAGAAGGAATCCCTAATTATATTTGTTCGGTTTCTAAACGCTTTGTCGCAAAAAGTATCCGATTTTTTTTTCATGAAAGCTCAAATCTTATCATGAAATCAATAAGTGTGCGACATTACTAAGAGTGGTAGTGCATACATATAATTGTCAGGGCTAGCTGGTCATTAAAACCTTCCTTATAGCTGTTTATAGAATGTTTCGTGCCAAGATAAGTTGTGCATAAGGGGTGCATGTATGCATAGTTTTTGACCCGCAAAACCAGAACAGGAGAATTCATTTTATGAATAGTGGTAATGGCTAATAATTACACACACTATATATACTTAATAGCACTGGCCCTGTGGCACTGGCCATATAAATGATGCCGGATATTGATTCCTCATATGGTATTGTATTCTACAGCTGTTGTCTGAATTGTATTGGTTTGTTTGTGTGAATTTCAGTTTTATATATATACCTACATGTACCATACATAACCAGGGTGGCACGGTACAACACGATATCGATTTTCTGTAAGTTAAATGGCTTTGTACGTTCGTGAGGCGAATTCTACCCGACATGATAACACATAGCTTCTTTAAACGCCAAGGTCAAGTAATCTGATAACATTACACAGTACATGATGTAGTCACATGCTATTGAACAGCTGCATGTCGTACCCTGGTGGTATATAACGACACCAGTAAACCCACAGGGGCTAGGCACAGACCTATGTCACTATGAAATGATTGTCAGATAATTATTTTTACCTCTCGAATATAACCCATCCCACTACTATATATTTGTGACAGATATATAGTAGTAGGGGAAGGGGGGTATATTCGAGAGAGGTAACAAAATTATCTGACAATCATTTCATAGTGACATAGATCTGTGCCTAGCCCCTGAGAGTAAACCTTGTCACAAGGTGGTATAATCTGCTGGTGGATTTTTCAGTCCCCGAGGTTTGCTGGAGCCTTGGTAGCCAGTTTCTCATTTGAGTAGTGACACGGTACATAATGAAAATCTTTCATTTTGGGGTTTCATGATATACACATTTTCATAAAGTACACGATTTGAAATTATACAATACTAACCGGGGATATTTTTTTTCTAAGTTCATAAATTAAGGAGGTTTTACGCATCTGACCCTTCTAATTCTACATTAGTTTAGAAATTTTGGATTCCCATCTATTGGCCCCTAGCATCACTGAAGAGTCCTAGGAGGACGAAACAGCTGTATGATGCAGTTTAATTTTAGTACATCTGTATTTTAAAGTTTTAATTTTCTTTCGGCAAATTGTATGTATTACTAAATTTAAAAGTTGCAGCGCGTGGTTGTGTGTTTTCACTTTGAAAGAATTTCATATATAATACATACATATAGAGATGAAACAAATATGGCTGTCGATACCTTTTGAATAAATAAACTAAAACAAAGCTCCAGCGTTTTTACTCATTTATGGTTCCATCCAGTCTAGGATAAATAACAAACGCATTTGTCCCAAGTCACGAGAACCCAATCTATACCATCATACATAAATAAATCATCAGGTCGTTTTCATTAACCCATATTTCTTACCATATATTTCCAATGCCTTGCACATGTATCTACCTAAGTAGCATACTCAAAGCGCTCACCCGAATCTCATGGCCTAGTTTTGCTGAGGCTGGGTAATAAGTTTGTGAGTGCAGTATGTATTATTTACACTTTTTCTATCGATTGGTGTCATTTTCTGACGGTTTATATTAGTGTAAATAATGGACCTCGAGTCGAGGTGATCAAAAGTTCAACACATTT
The DNA here is from genome assembly GCA_947623455.1 of Mimachlamys varia. Classification (NCBI taxonomy): domain Eukaryota; kingdom Metazoa; phylum Mollusca; class Bivalvia; order Pectinida; family Pectinidae; genus Mimachlamys; species Mimachlamys varia. The sequence continues at coordinate 46,530,906 of OX392535.1, forward strand.
GAGCAAGGAAATATCGTTCTACTTATGTTGGAAAGAAATGAAACCATACAAAAATATCAGAAACATGTAACGATTTTAATTTCAAAACAAACAACAAAAACCATTATGAGGACATATGCGTATTCGTGTACTTACACAAGTCAGATACAAGCGAGGACAAAGGTGATTACTTTTAAAGCTACAAGCAATATAAGAAAACCTTCAAGATACAAAGAAAGCTGAGCTGATGGCGATTTAATATGTTTATCTACGATAATAACGATGACACAATTTGATAATACAACTATTGGTTTTTGATGAATTGATCTATTTACTGCTGAAAGCCACACACATACAGGTAAAAACAAGCTGATTCAAAAAATGATTTGTTTGTAGTTAATATTTAAGAAATAACAAAATCAACATAAAAAACTCACACTACAAAATAGATTTCTATAAAGAGTTTGTAACAAACATTATTTCAGGTTTAATGTATCAAACTACGATTTTATCTAATGATAATTCATTGAAAGATACAACTTCAAAATTTTCAGCAAGAACATTCCGAAATATTTCATTTTAAGATATTCTCTATTTAGTCACTGGGTGTTGATTTGATACAATATATTTTACTTGCATCACGTTAATTGATGAAACAATATCTAATCGGGAGCGTTCAATTTTCGACTGTCACTTTTCTCACCAGTTGAGTTGGACGTAGACAAAAAAAAAAACAGTCTGGAAATGTTGAATTATACAATGCTTCTCCCCTCTGTCGATTCTAAACTTCACCAGTGAGAGTTTATCTTAAGTTGTTTTCAATGTCCACTATAAAAATGCTCGTTATTTTCAGAACACAGTCACAGGGACCTGGTATATTTAAAGTATTGAGGAATTTTACACTTTTCAAGGGGTTTAGATCAAATAACGATAAAAATGCCACCTCTCAATTGAAAGGGTTGGGTCATCTTTATCGAAAATTAATCTACACACCCAAAAGTGTAAAAATGCAATAAACACCCGAATTTTGGTCCAAAATTAGCTGTTACAAAATCTCAGGTCCCTGTGTTTTACTCCTTTCCCGGAAGAGGTGCGTGCGACACCACGGGGAAGGCGAGTACGGACGGTTTCTCCTCGGGTTTGGTCTCCTTGACGACGTACACATTCTCACGAGCACCGGCCACGTGTAGATTGGTTCTGGAGTCGCTCACGTTTCGTCTCAGTTGACGTTTGTGACGCACACAACTGCAAAGGAAACATGGTCGCGTATTAATTCTGCAGATATTTAATCTTCAATGTGTAGATTTTATTCAGAAATCTTATTATTGATATGAGCTTACCATTGAATATGAAATTGGATATGTTTACTTCGACATTTTTGTTTCAATGTAAACAATACGTTAATGACTACAACAATTACTCATTTATATGAGGTGAGGTAAAAATCAAGTAGATTCTAGATATTAAAAAGAACGGATATCTTGCCAAGCGAAAAAGTTGTTACTCTTTATAATTTTGAACTATGTTTTGATAAAGCGGTATACAAAAACCTCGAAGTATTTCTATATGGTTAAAATTTATGTCGGATGTGCTTTCGATTTTGCTTCACTACATGTAGCTTTTCGTACTACCGTAAAAAATTCTCATGTAAACTGCGCACCAGTGTAATTTGCGCATGTTTTGGGGTTTTAAAATGCTGAAAAAGCTCTACCAAAGTATTATGCGCAACATTTTTTAAGGTAATCAAATTCAACTGTTTTCTACCTATGCAAGTAAGGATATGTGACGTCATGATGTACTTAC